>OW152837.1:4703188-5269398 GCA_933534255.1 Iphiclides podalirius
AGTAACCAAATTAGTTGGTAAGTCAGCAGCTGCCACCCGCCGTTTCTTTTTATATTAAAAACTTGCCATTGTTTTCGAGTCGAGTTTTGAAACTCCACCTCTAATTTTAATTGCAAATTTTTCGTCCCATATTTGTACAGCTTGAAGAAAACTTCACGTCTTAAGTCCAATGTCACAGAGAATGCAAAAACAATGATATCCGCGTGTCACAGAGATTGTTGTTTATCATACGTGACCGTTATGAAATATTTAAAAAAAAAATCAGTCTTAAAATGACGGTTTTAACTGCTGCTAAGGAAACGAATTTTATAATTATAATAAAAAAATGGTAGGTACTGCCATACTTGTCGATAATAGAAAGGATGGAGGCGATATCTTTTTTTATGTGAGAAGGTAGCAAACGAGCTGGCGGTTCACCGGATGATAAGTTATAACCATGGCCCAATGACATTTGCAACACCTGTAGAGAGTTGCAGATGCATTGCCACCTTTTAATAAAGTGTGCCCCGGCTATCTCCCTCACCAGACGAAACGTGGAACTATAACACTCCCACTTCACGCCGGTCTTCTGTGAGGTCGTAGTACTTGGACGGATCTGCTGATTCATGCAACAGCAAAGACCTGCGCTGGCGCTTGGCCTTCTTTTTACGTGGGAGATATCCTTTACGGATCACTCGCCATCCTGTACCACCTTGGGTAGGCAGTAGTGGTATGTGGGAGTTACTTTTATAGTGTTGTTATAGTGCCAATCTCTGTACTTAAGATTGCCGCTGTGGGAATCGAACCCACGTCTTCGGCATTCGCGGCCTGACGCTTTAGCCACTAAAGTAAACGGCTGATTGCCACACCGACGAAAATCTTAACGTCTTTTATCTACATTGTTATTTAGCATTTGAAGCAATGCTTGGCGCATCTATTGTTATATCCTTTCCAGCGTACAAACAATTTCAATATCGTTTTACAACTTAAAATTTAAACTTAAAATTTCTCAAAAGCAATGTCCACATCTCTCGTTCGAAGTTATCGTTTAATAACAATATAATTATTACGTCAAATAAAAATTAACTTTGTAATCGTATATGAAGCTGTTTATAATTTAGTTTAGTTTTCGACTGAATTAGATTAATGTGAAAGTTTGTTAAGGCACATGGGATCACTTATCTTCTTCACACAGAACACAAGCATGGCAGGTAAAATAAGTAATGTGTAAAAAGTAAAAAAGTAAAGTAACAGCCTATACATGTCCCACTGCTGGGCAAAGGCCTGCTCTATACAGAGGTTATCAGGGCATAGTCCACCACGCGGCCCCACTGCGGATTGGCGGTTTAAAATTATTTTAAGTAATGTGTATTTGACTTAAAATAATTTTACCTTTATTATTATTTTATTGTATCCTATTTTAATTCTTTACGATTATTACGCAGGGCCATCTAACTCTTTTCCCCAAGGTTCCACTGAAAACCAGCATTCACGAAGGTTGTTAACTTCGTGATATGAAGCTGAGTGGTGACCATTTTGGTATTTAGTTTTTAGCATCTATTGTAATTTTTTGTTATTATGTGCCAAATAAATGTTTCTTTCTTTTCTTTCTTATACTTATGAAAATAAATGCATGTTGAGCCTCCGTTCCCGGTAGGTCTGCACCGTACGGCTGAAGTGTAATGACAGTTACAAACCCTTTTTATTTGTCATGTGTAAAATTATTGTCAAGGACAAATAATCAACCTTAGAATGAAAGGCTCACAACGTTAAGTTTATATGTGCTAAGTGTAACGTGACTGTTATTAGATGTATTTGTCTACATTGTTATGTATCTAGCACCTGAAGCCCCGAGCTTTGCTCGTTTTTTTTTGTAAATCATGTATTTTGGAAAATAAAATAAAAATTAAGAAAGCAATGAATGATCTGCTATAGAAAAGAAGTAACAAAATCTCCTTATTTTTTAAGGAAAAGCTGGCATAAATAATAAAAGCGGATATCTATAAAATACCCAAAATATCTCATGGATTATTTATAGGAAGTTTTGGAGTAAATGTTCAGTTTAACGCTAAATGCCCAGCTTTCATGGTCTTGTAAGCCTCATTCTTAATGTACATATGTATGAATAATAAAATGAACATTATCGCGTTTATTTGTCCCATGTTACGTTCAGATGATGTCTTCTTTGAAACATTGTATTTTGTGAGTCTTCTCCTTGCCGAATGACTTCCTGATACATTTAAAGCTGTTACATTGACGTAAAAAAGATAAAAACTTTCAAGAAAGAAAAAAACCTCATTGGCTTCAAATGTAAAAATCTTTAAAATTGTACAGTTTATTCCACGCATAAAATGCAACGGATTAAGCGTCTTTAACAAAGCCTATTAATGTCAACAAATAGTGAGGGGCGGTGCACAATGATGTTTAATATTATCGATCCTATGTCAATACAGCACGGCGTTCAAAATTTTATATGACACTATCGGACCGGGCAGACGTTCGGTAAACCCGACTTAAATCCGATAACTTAAAAAATAAACTGTGGCACTCGAGGACTGTCGCGGTAAAGCATTTTTTTAACAACTTATGCAATTATGATTATTTATTTTTATTTACGCAGTTTTTTTTTCGTTGACATTAATTCAAGTTACGCTTTTTGAGCGCGGTGACCGATAATAAAACATATTTTTTTCTTTTATCGAATTAATGAGAAGTTAATATCGTTTAAAATATTTTTATTATCTTACAATACATGTAGGTTATTCAGGAATTTTTATCATTGAAACTATATAGGTAATGTAGTATATAGGTTTATGGTAACTAAAATAAGAAACATAAGTTTGAGACTTGATATCCTTTAAATATCAAATCATTATATGACAATATCATATTATAATATCCATCCGTGCGTGCTTCGTTCAGTCGTACCATATACACGTTAAGCGAACGCTCAGCCGAGCTACATGGTAGGCGGAGTGGCGGGTGTTAGGTTTCATTTTCGTTACGGAATTTCTTGATTCGGTCGCTACGCTCAAAGCCCGCGATAAAAGCTACGCAATAGCTTGATAAAAAAGAATTGTGAAATAAAAAACCATTCTTGAATCGATCTGAAGACACACAAAAACTTCAATAGAATCGATCCAGCCGTTTAGGAGGAGTTCAGTGACATACACCCGTATAGTTGAAGTGATCGATTCGACATACTACTGACACCGTAGCCTTTATAAAAACATCTCAACACATACATAATATACTCACGTAAGTCGATTTGGCACTACTGACTTGTAATACGAGCTGTATTGAAGTTGGGTAGCTCTCGTCGATGTATCTAACCCTAGCAAAGAATGGCTGTATATATTTTCTTCCCTTGTATTCCGTTTTTGAAAGTTTAAGTTTTCATTAATGTATAACTATTTGCCTACGTGTGCAGTGTGACGTGAAGGATCCTCGATTAAAATAGCATGCAGTAAGTGATTACATAATAGGCCGCCCCATCCTTTGTAATAGGTTTGAATATCTAAAAACACTCGCAAAAACAGCGGTTCCTTTCAAGGCGAAGCTAATATTAAATTAGGATGTTACCCTAATTTTAAAAAGAAGATGACTAGCTGTGACATTTGTGAACCCTATTAATCATTAAATTTAATATATTGTAACATGTACCAGTATTATGCAATGAATTAAAATATGTTAGTATCAATCGACTTATTTCCTATTAACTTCTGATTAGTGTTCAATTAAAGTAGAATTATTCATTATCATATGCAATTAAATATAACTAACTAGCTACTGCCCGCGACTACGTTTACGTAGAATAGGCTTAAGGAGTAACAGTCGGACAGTAAGACAGATATGTCTTATTCTGATGTATAAGCTATATTATTGTAAAGTTTCATTAAAATCCATTTCCATTAGTATTTGCGTCAAAAAGTAACAAACATCTATCCATACATACATACTTTCGCCTTTATAATATTAGTAAAGATTATTTATTTATGTTACAAGCTTATTATTGAAACAGGAGCGTGTTCAGACATTCAGTTGAACTGTAAAGGCCCTAAGGCCAACAGGCTCATCAAGCCCAAAAAGAAAGCATTCAGTACCCACTATATTATTTGCCTTGTTCGTGATAATAGATGTAGGCCTGTGAGAAAATTCACGTAAACAGTTGAACGTTATAACATAAAAAAACCCGCGGATTTAAAAAATCTCGAAAACATAATTAAAACGGTAAGTATTTATATTGCCATCTGACTTTGTAAATAATGCTGGATTTTTTGGAGTTATGGAACGCTGATAACAGTGTCGATGCTTTCTCTACAGCTGTGCCTTCTTCTTGATGTCTTCATATGATGCCAGTTTTTTTTTTTTTAGGGTCGCGTATGTCATTACTATGGAGATGTACTCAGCTAAACTAGTGGGATGCTGTACTGACAAGAGTATAGCTCTTAAATTAAAGAAGATATCGTTACATTAAATAAATTCATTGTATACTGGGCAGTCTAATATTCCACACGTACTTTTTTATCTAAAAAGTTTCCAAGCGAGCAGACGGTTCACTTGATATTAAGTGAATACCGTTCCAGATGCGTTGACAACTTTTTGAAAATTGGGCTCCGGCCACCTCAGTCACCAGACGAAACGCGAAAGTAAATTTTGTTGTACTTCCACTTAACGCCGGTCTTCTGTGAGGTCCTGGTACTTACTCGGACGAGCCTGCCCATTCGTGCAACAGCCGATGCTGCTGCGTGGCCCTACGACCGTAAAATATCAAAACGTACCTAATCCCTTCATCGTATACACTTCTTCTTTTACTGGTAGCACGTCTCTTCACACTTTTTCTTACGGGATGATGTAACTTCATGACAAAACGGCCACTTTTATGACTCCGAATGTTTTCGAATGATAAATACAACTAATGATCTATTTAAGTTACGAAGTTATTTAGCCCAAAATAAAACATGTAGGGTGAGCCGTGTTGCATTTGTTTAATTGAATTCTTGAGACGTTTCTTACATGGTATTAAAGCCGAAAATTTTATTATTGATACTTATTTAAACATTAATAACATAAGTTATGTGATGTCAGTACTCTTAAGAATATTATTATTAAATATATTATTAAATTTAGCTGAATTCAAAATCCGTGAACGTTAATATTTAGTAACTCGCTCCCAACCTTATCGGAGCAACAGCCGTGTGAGGGAAGAATTATTGCTTACGCTATCTCTTTTAAGTCGCTATTTATTTTGCAGTAGTGACATATAAATTTTACCGTCCGCCGCACTAATATTTCCATTGGTATGATAGTTAGGTAAAAAATTTTTTTATGGGAAAATGAGGCATACGAGCATGCAGTCATTTGTAACATCGGCTTAGTCGTAATTGCGTTGCCGGCCTTTAAGGTAGGAGTAGGCTCTCTTCTTGAATGTCCCTAAGTCGTATCGGTCCGCAAATACCGCCGACGACGACTCGTTCCACAAAGTAGTTGTGCGGGGTAGAAAATTTCGTGAAAAACGCAAGTGGTGGACTGTCAATCATCAAGGTAATGTCGATGGTATTTGGCGGTTTGACGAGTTGTACGATGGTGAAATTCACCACCACGTCACCTCAGTATATTATAGACAGACAGAAAAATACTGCATAGATTATTTTACTTAGTTCTCAGACCTTTGTCCCCTATATAACAAAAAAACTTTCTGACATTTTTTCATTATTTCCTAAAAATTTAATTAATTGTAAAGCAATGAAATTTTTAAGAAACATTTTTTTTTTATAAGCACTACGTGCTCGGTAACGTGGTTTCTTGTCGTGGGGAATGGGGCATCTGTGTAGTTTTTATTATAAAAAACAATGGAGACAAAGTCAAAGTAAGTAAAATATAAAACGAAACACAGGATTCGTGCAAATAAAAGCAAACCCTTAGGGTTTGGCTTTATTCGCACGAGTCTGCAAACAAATGTCAATCGAAAAAAGAATAAAGCGATTAGCGTGAAAATTGCGGTTTATTGGTCTATTCGAGCGCACGAATAAAACGGCCGCTAAAAAGAAATCTCGTGTCCGGCGCTATGAAACATTTACACAAAAAGTTTGTGCTCGTTCCAACCAATCGACCTCGAAGTGGCAACAATGTAAATGCCGTTAGGTGGGTGGTACACCGAGAGCGATGGGAGAGTTGAGGTTTTTACAATTACAACTAACAAGCGTTCAATGCTGAACAGCTTTATCTATGCCTATTCGCGTGATTGTTTTCGTTACTAATGACTTTCTCTTCTGCTTACACCACGATATTTATTACATTGATAAAGAAAAATGGAATCCTAAAATCTTAATGATGAAGGTTTCAACTGACAAAAGGAAAAGTTAATTTTTCATAATTTTCTTTCAAAATACGAGGGTTGATTTGCTGTAAAGGGTATAACAATAGATGAGCCAAGCGTTTCTTGAAGTGGGAAAGAACTCTCTCTTCCAAGCTATATATCCCACATGGTCTCCACTTCGGTCTATCGTTGACATATTCATCGGACACTTGACATTCTACCATGTCCCATAGCACTAAATCTTTTCATTTTTTTGGACCTTTTTCCAGGTACAGAAAGTAGCAGTGCTAAGTTTCCTACGTAGTTTGGTTGCCTCCTCTTTACATGCCCGTACCACCTTTTTGGACCTTTTTCCAGGTACAGAAAGTAGCAGTGCTAAGTTTCCTACGTAGTTTGGTTGCCTCCTCTTTACATGCCCGTACCACCGCAGCCTACTCTCCTGCATCTTATCGGCGATATCGCGAAGTGGCGAAGTGAAGGCATTAAAGTGGGTGGCAGTTATCCGTTACATTTAGCGAATGAGAATCCAGAAGCACATCTTCCAGATTCTCATCGCTTTTAGATTCCTGAAATTAAAGTTGCAGGAGTAGATCATAGATGCATATATGTCGCAGAACGGATCGCCGCTGTACTAGACGTATTTTTGAGTGGAAATTCAATGTAACACGGACCAATCTGTGACAATATTATACAGTGTGCAAATGCGGAACGCCGAGGATTTTAAGTCACATTGCTTAGAATAGACCTATGTTTATCAGAGGACTGTCCGTAATATGTCTACGAAACTGAATCTTTTCACCGCTGAGCACGTGATAATTCAGCACTTAAAATTAACAATTTCATTGGTGCCGGCACCGGGGATCGCACTCAGGTTGCTCGAGTACACTGAATTAAAGGTGAGCGCCCGGACACTGAGCTATGTAACAAAATAAAATAAATGGTGCTGTAATCATTACTTTACGTTACATATGCAGTCCCATACGCAGTGTTTGAGTTTATTACTTTTTCTCAAGAAAGTCTTCATAGTATCCTGTGTCCTCCGTTAGCGTTAAAGGCGGGTAGCTATGCAAATGACCGTGTAGTTTTTCTATTAAATACAGCCAGTGTGTAATAACTTGGCCAAACTCTAAAGAAAGATTCACTGTATTCCACTTCGACAAAAGTAAACCGCCAATCGAATCCTTTGAAACGCGCAAATATGGATTTCAATAAGTCACTTAGGTGACATGAAAATAGCTGACCGTACAATGACGGGCCGTTTGGGCGTGAAATTGAGTGAGTCCAGCGTCGAAAAAAGCGGAGTGACCTGCCAAAGTGCCCGAATTTCGTATTGTCTTTGGTGTTATAGGATTAGAGGTGCGAAGTAAATTACGGGTAGTGTAATGTTTTAACGTTGGTCGGCAGTTTTTGTTTATCGAAAGATATTAAATGAACATGGCTAGCTTATAGAATGTTTATTCATTTATACAACATACATGGGCTAGCATAATAATTTCTTTAGTTTGCGCGAATATTTATTACTAAAGATAATTTCAGGATTTTGTCGCGGGCTATTTTTAAACACCCAACGAGTACGTTTCGAATGTTTTCTAACAATCATGGTTATTGGCTGGAATGAGGTCTCAGGCACGCTGGTATCACTGCTACCGTTAGCGTATAAAATTATTATTCAGATCCATGCAGCAAACACTAACAGTATCATGAGTATTAAAGTGTATAGTGCTTAGTGTGCTCGGGTCGGTATTACTCTATTTATAATGGGAACCCAAAGCGGTATTACAACTCAACCATTTTTTTATTGAGATATGTATGATTCTATAAAGAATCATACATACGTTTAAATAATTAAATAGCCTCGCATCGTCCTTGATAGACACTTTCTTTTGCATAATTTGTGGTTTATCTAATCTGACGTCCTTTCACGTGGGTCCAGATTGTATACTAGAAGCCAAATCCGCGAAATCGCATTAAAATTCTTGTATCGATTTTTTATTACTTTTTTAATGCGATAAGCTGGCAAAGAACTAGCAATTCACATGGTGTTAAATGATAATCGCCGCCCATGAACATTTGCAACAGCCGCAGGGAAACAGGCAAGTTTCCACCTTTTAAAATAATTTGGGCCCCGGCTACTCTCACCAGATGAAACGCAGAAGTGTTTCGTCTGGTGAGTTCAGTAGTAGTGTCACATAATAATCATATGCAGTTTATTCTTTGCCTGGTGGTTAACAAATACGAAAATTTTAAGAGGAACCTCTTCCTTTGTCTGTAGTCTGTAGCACGTATGCATAGACAATCTTACAAATCACCAAATCAATGATATTTTATACTATAGATATGTGATACGTATAAAAATTACAGGTCGAAAATGAATTTCCAAACAGAGTCACAGCACACATTCAAACGTGTCATTCGAATTGTATAAAAAGATAGCGTAATAAGAGAAAAGAGTGCGGCGAATGTTGGTCTCTTTAACTTTAAAGCTCTAGAGGTGCATCTATCTTTCTCATCTCCGTAGTAAACTTATTTGCTGTCTCTCTCTTTGTTTGCCATGAAAACGTCCCAATTGAGACGTTTTCGTGGCTTCACTCCGGTTGCGTTAACAACCTATCTGTAGTATAATATATATAATATATTTCACCATATGCTTAAGTGCTAGTTTCTAAATCTATAAAGTATAAGTATTCCCTTATCATAATTACCGTGCATATTAAAAAAAAAAAAAAAAACTACAAACATTATTTGCTTGATGCATCGAAGTAAGACCGACAAGTAGATTTTGTGTTATTTCAGAAACCACTGCAGTAAAGACGTTTTCAATTATGTGATTATTATTAGCACTTAGAAGAATTTTTATATGTATAATATTTGAGACATTTAAGTATAATTTGAAAGGCAGCGCAATGATCTCTTGCTCATTTTAATGTTATTAATGGCCTCATTCATTCTTGTTCCAGTTCGTTCAATATTTTCCGGCTCTTAAGTAACAGTTATAAATTTATTGTAGGCCATTTTTTCTCTTAAGAAATCCAATCCGTTTGGTATTGAAGTGCACGTAGACACTTATATTGTTTCCTTTAATTTTACGGTCTATTTGTTTCGAGCAGCCATTTAAAGTCTGACTTTTACCTGTAATAAAACTATTGTTTAGCAAAAAATGCTTATATTCAAACTGTTACCACATTATATTATGGGACTTCCCAATTTTATTAGGAAAAAATATTAAATGAGGGCAAAAATTATTTATACAAGCACATGGAAAGTTAGACAGTAATAAATTAATAATAACAAAAACATGTTAATAACCCATAACGTATGATTGAGTGTGACGTGGAATAGTAATAATTTATAATGAAGCATCATCTTTACAGCCACTATCAAACTAGCGGTACTCACTTATACTGTAATATTTCTGAAAGACCCGTTTGTTAAAACAGGTAAATAAATAAAAAACCCTAAAAGTTTGCAAGTCATGAAATGTTTTAAAGATATGAACATTTTATGCAATGATTAACCATTATTTATAAACAAAAATTAAGTAATTGTAAAAGTTGCGTCTATCTTGGGCCACATATAATTGTATGAAAACTATTTAGATAGTTTAATAGCTACAAACAACTAGTGAATTTCCTTACTAATCCTACGGCGGTGGAGCTACAAATCAGCTTATAACTTGTCCAAATTTAGTTTCAGAAATGTAATACTGAAGTGGGCACGAAACGTTTATCTGTTTCACAATAGAACATGTTAAAATAAATTGTGTTCGATTGGTGTTTAAACATCCACTTTTAGCACAAACCCTCGTGTACAGACAATAGGAGTATTATTCTACAAAATTAAACTATTTTCTAACTATTTATTTAGTTTAACTATAACGACTGACAGACATTATAAACAAAATATTTAAATATATGAGTGGAAAATGTTTACACATACTTGACAGGATTTAAGACAGACTATATAGGACTCTCAACAAGACCGAAGACCAAGACAGACCACTGAGCCCCTCCGCTGTGATAAAACGGGGAATCTCCGTCTAACGGGGAACACTAGAGAGGGTTGCCCCAACTTTAACTGTAACTTAATTACAGCTTCAGCCAAGCCATAACTTGTATTTACAACGAAACTTTTTATAATGATGTTAAATAGAATTCATCATCATAAATACGTCTTTCCCGACTTCGTTTACAATGATTAATTCTTCTTCTCTATGATCCAGATACAAAAATATCCACATACATCAACATTTCAATTTGAGTGGAGAACACTATAACAAAATTAATCATACATTTCAATAGTAAGGGCGACATTTCTCCTTTACATATCCATTGTATGGACAATTAAAAAGTGATCCAGCTATCTTTACTAAAAATTCAATAAAGAAAGGAGATTTTCGCGACATGTGCACATCGGCCTATTAACCGTTGCGTTGGTTAGATCGTCTGGTCGCCTGATACCTGAAAGACGTTGCTTCACACACATGCATGTACAAAAATTCAAATTTTAAAATTCATTTTGAGTGCAGAGACTAGCACTTACAAAATTAATCGTAAAATAGTTTTTTTTATGTCTTTCCCTCCTGTTTTTGGCAAAAATGTCAGTTCAAGCGTTAAGTCAATCCGTAGTTAAGTCTTTACATTCTGAAAGTACCGATACCAATTGTATTCGAAGCCATCAGATAAGTTGTCAAGCACTGGCTAGTGTGTTCGTGTGGGAAAAAATGTCATTTTTTTACCTTTAACAAATTTTAAGAGAGAAGAATATTACGCCAAATTGCTGCTCCTAACCGGGTAATTTCATAGTAACTGCGTAAATTTAACGTCATGATCGTAACTTGTTATTGCAGATGCGCTTCCACTTAGTCCGTCTCATCACGGTAACAGTTTATTGTTCCTAAAAGAATAGATTATTAATGCATTAATTTATTTTTACAATTCTTTCACCTCATCGAGGCACTACTTGCTTACTTTTAATAACACAAATAATAAAAAAAATAAACATTATTTTTTTTATTATTTGTGTTATTAAAACATTGCCCTCACTTTAGGATAACATTATCCTGTGTTGTAAGGATGTTTTACAAACATAAATTTCACGCGGACAAACACCCAGATGCGAAACAACTATCAGTGGGTCACACAAATAGTTGGAATCGAACCCACGACCCCCGACGCCGAAGCACATTGGCAGGTGCGCCACGGAGTCATCAAATTTACAATTTAATCAGATTTTTTATTTCGGATCATAACATAATCTCTTATAATTATGTTGTGGCATAAAGGATAAAATGAGATAAAATTATTGTTAAAAGTTTTTAGCAATTTATTTTTCAGGAGGCAAACTTGATGAAAACTGTGAGCTTTTTATGCTTGCAATAGTGTAGAATAAATATTAAAAGAACTAAGTCAGTTGAATTTAATATGTCAAACCCAGTGCCAACTTATTACCATAACGTAAAACAGAGAATTATAAATTCCTCAAAAGCTTTCTGAATATGTTAAAATATAATTACCTGTGTGATGTTAATAAGCACTTTGATGTCGGAAAATTTTCATGCAAGTAACGTATGGTGAGTGAATTATTAAAAATTAACTAGTTTAAGATTCTTTGTTGCCAGAAGAAGGCAACTATGTTACTAAAATGCAGTAATAAAATAGTTATTTGTAGTTCGCGTGGTAATGAAAGATAATTTAAAATTAACATTATTTAACTTTTGGCCTATAATTATAATAAACATAACCAGATAATAGTGGGATATCCAACAGAAAATTTTATCTATTTATATAACCATGCGAAGCCTTATATTTTTTTTTCTCTATAGTGCTAGTTTAAACTTTCATTCAATGACAGCATTTTTGTCCTTCTACATAATTATATAGAAATACATATCAAACATTTTAGCTTGAATGATGAACTTCATGTATTGTAAAGATGAAACATTTGTAATCAAACAATATTACTCTGGCCTCAACCCCTTTACAAGAAAGTAATACAAAAAAAATAATAAAAAATAAGTATGAATGAATAATACGAGTAAATTCTAATAGTCGAACTGCATTTATACTGCATATACGAGAGATTTCATCCACAATGTTAAATACCCTATATATAACTTTCCTCAAGTATTACAAACGCAAACATAGTTTTTAGAATCGGATTGCTAGTTTCAGAGTTTAGGGCGTCCAAACAAATAAACTACAAGAACAAAAATATTAGTATAGATGATAAGTATATATATACAGCCAACAAACGGGATTAAAAGAAAAAAAGTAAATCACGTATTTGACAAAAAATCTAAAACGAAACTATAAACTCAATTTAAGAAAATCTCTTTACCTGGTAATATGTCTGTCGAATTATATTCATTTTGGTATTTTGGTCACATTCAATATGTTCAAAAGAACGTTTAATACGTTTACGTTAACGCTTCTAAGAAGGATGCCGACTCCTTTTGTAGCGGATTCTTTGTATGATTTTTCTTTGAACAGGATTTATCCTTCATTTATATGTTTGCGGGGCGGTGACAGTGTACTATTATTTACGGGCGTTTTGCTGTTTACTGTAGTAGATATTTTTATCAACACATTTTTTAGAAGAGAACTTGATAAATATATAGAGACTGAGATGTAATAATTGATTAAAGAATTTGTTGAAATTATTAACGTACAAACTGAACTAAAGAAGGCTTTACTTCTATTCGGTTAAGATAAAGATTAGGAAAAATAGAATAGAAACAACCCAAATGTTTAACCAACATCATCCTCCTGCCCATATCCCACCTAGGTAAGTATGCGATTTTGGCTATGTTTCTCACGACGGTTCTAACAAATACTTGTCACGAGGAATTTGGGAATCAAAATCCCCGAAGCCGATGCTTAGCAACTGCGCCACCGCGTCTGAATATATTTAAAAAAAAAGCTAATATTTAAATTGGTTGAAAAACACATTGTACATTTATTTAAATATGATCGTCTAATTAATTATAAAATATAATGACAATTTCAAAGTAGGTAGCACGTAAAACACGAAATACAACAAAAAAAAAAACGAAAGTACGTTCTTGGGCGACCCGATTTCAACTGTGGTAGGGCAGGGCCGCACAACAGTCTTCGCTGCTGTCATCATCATCATCATCATTTCAGCCTGTTTGAGTCCACTGCTGAACATAGGCCTCCCCCACAGACTGCCACGAAGTACGATCCTGAGCCACCTGCATCCATCGACTTCCCGCACATTTGCAAAGGTCGTCACTCCATCTAGTGGGGGGTCGTCCTACACTGCGATGGCCAGTACGAGGCTGCCACTCGAAAACCTTTCTTCCTCAACGGTTATCGGTTCTACGAGCTATATGGCCGGCCCATCGCCACTTCAGCTTGCTAATCCTCTGAGCTATGTCGGTTACCTTGGTTCTACTGCGGATGTCTTCGTTACGAACTCTATCACGCAGAGAAATACCGAGCATAGCCCGCTCCATAGCTCGCTGAGCGACTTTGAGCTTCCTCATACGGCCAGCAGTGAAGGACCACGTCTCGGTTCCGTAGGTCATCACTGGCAATTCATTGAAGACTTTATTCAAACCAGGTCCTCCAGCGATTCTGAGAAGATTTGACGAAGTTTCCCGTCGGCAAATCGAAGGTTGGATTCGCCGATTGACCTCTGCGTCATTGTTGGCCTTACCTAGCCGGACTAACGTCCTAGGTTACTCGTCAACAACTTGAGCTCAGTGCTCCCAACGACAGCGGTGAATAGGCGGGGATATTAGACATGATCTTCGTCTTGTCCTGTTCATCTTAGGCCCACCCGTTGGGAGACACTGTTGAGGTCATTGAGCATAGCACCCAGGTCCTCCAGCGATTCTGCCATGATGACTATATCGTCGGCAAACTTCGAAGGTGGGTGATGTATTCGCCATTGATGTTAATACCTCGTCCTTTCCAGTCCAGAAGCTTGAAAACATCTTCCAACGCAGCGGTGAAGAGTTTCGGGGATATGACATCACCCTGTCTTACACCCTTCTGCAGATGGATAGGTTTTGTACTACTGGACTGTACTTGGACGGACATCGTAGCCTGTTATACAAACACCTCAGCACTTCGATATACCGATAGTCAATTTGGCACCGCTGAAGAGCCTGGAGTACCGCCCAAATTTCGACAGAATCGAAGGCTTTCTCATAGTCCACATACGCTAGGCACAAAGGCAGATTATACTCTTCGGTCTTCTGTATAACCTGCCGCAAGGTGTGTATGTGGTCTATGGTACTGAAGCCTTTTCGGAATCCGGCTTGTTCGGGAGGTTGGAAGTATGACTCTTGAGAACAGCACATAGACGCGGCTCAGACGGGACATCGGTCTATATTCAGAGAGCGTTGCCTTTCTTGAAGAACAGCACATAGACTTCTGCTCCACGGCTCAGACAGTAGTGCCACCCTGAAGGACAGAATTAAAGAGCCTCTCAAGTACCGGTTCTCCACCCACTTTCAGAAGCTCTGCTGTAATTCCGTCCTCTCCCGGTGCTTTGCCATTCTTAAGATGGTCGAGAGCCATTCTAATCTCGCTCAGACTGACGTCCGGGATATTCTCGGAATAGTGTCGGATAAGCTTTGCTCTTGGGTTCTAACTCACACATGTGTGTGGCTCCAACGACGATGTGTATAGCTGTCCATAGAGCCTCTCAATCTCACTCAAAACCTCTGGTCTACTGGAGATAATAGCCCCGCTGTCAGTCTTCAACTTGGTCAGTTGGCTTTGTCCGATAGACAGATCTCTGGCGAAGACTTTTGAGCCTAGGTTCCGCTCTATAGTGTATATACGAGCTGTATTGAAGATGCGTAAGTCTCGCCGCATGCATTTGGAGATCTGCCTATTAAGCTGCCTGTAGTCTGACATGTCAGCTAAAGACTGCAGTCGCATCTCACGTCTTTTTCCCAAGAGGTTAAGAGTGTGATCGGAGAGTTTTTGCGTTCTATTTGTGCGGCGGGCCTTATAAAATTTAAGGCCCACGGCATGGATAGTTTCCACAAGCGCGTTAATATCGTCCACAGTGCAATTTTCTAGGCATTGGAAGCGATTACGTAGCTCGAGCCGAAAGCTTTCGGAGTTCTGGATATGGGCACGAGATGGTCGGAGTGTGGACTTTATTAGACGAGATCTTTCCAGCCTGATATTAATATTCAATGTGCCTCTCACCAATCGGTGATCACTGCCGGTCTTCACCCTTGTGATCACAGAGACATCATTGAATATTTGCCGTTTGTTCGTCATAATGAAGTCTATCTCGTTTTTTACAGAACTATCGGGGCTAATCGAGGTCCACTTTCTGTGGGCCTGCTTTTTTTGTTCATCATAAAGAGTCACTCCTTCTCCATAAAGTCAGCCAGCTGCTGCCCCCTTGGGTTCCGTTGCCCTATACCAAAACTTCCTACTCTCAGCTCATCGTCTTTCCTTTTGCCTAGTTTTGCGTTGAAGTCTCCCATTAACACCATGTACTGAGTTTTGGAGGAATGTATGGCTCGTGATATATCCTCATACATTGCCTCCACCTCATCATCGGGATGTGTCGACGTTGGTGCGTAAACATGTATGACCTTCAGCGAATACCGATTGTATATTCTGAGTATAAGGTACGCAACCCTCGACGACACACTCTCAATTTTAACAACGTTGTTAATGAGAGACTTGTGGACGATAAATCCGACACTTCCTTGGGACAGTTGGTCGCCCTCCCGGTGGTAAAACAGATTGCGGGATTCTAGGATTATCGTGTCGTCCACCTGTCTTCGGACTTCAGATAATCCTATTATATCCCAGCGCAGCCTGTTCACCTCTTCTTCCAGCTCTGTAATCTTCTCGTCAATCCTCAATGTTCTTGCGTTGTATGTTGCCAGGTCCAGTCGCCGTCGTTGGTAGCCAAATCCTAGCCGGGGATTCTTAGCACCCCCTGCCCTGCCGTTACCATGACCGCTACCGTAGCCAGGAATAGCAGGGCCGCCGGGGACTGGGGGCCGTACACCTTGGACTTCCATACATGAGGGATTTTTGCCATAGTTGCCACGCTTGGCGAGCGGGTTGGCAACCGCAGTTCTTCCAGACACCTCGCACCTTCAACGCTGCTGCCCGTTATTGGCCTGGATATTTGGGTCTGGAGAGTTAAGATGGTTATCCCGCCATCTATCGGAGGCCACTGGATGTTTGTGGCTTATCCCTTAGTCGCCTCTTACGACACCCACGGGATGAGATGGGGTGGCTTATTCTTACGCCGACACCACACGGCACTCGCTGCTGTACGGCTAGTTTTTTTTTAAGTTTTTTTTGGGCTTGATAAACCACTGTTGGCCTTAGGGCCTTTACAGTTCCGATGGTCTTGAGGTGGCATGGCGCTCGGGGCGCCTAGCCTGAACCTCGGCGTATTATTCTTACGCGTTATGGTGAGAGCCTTGGGTCGGGCCGTCACGCTATTATTATCATTATCAGTTTGGGAGGACGCTAAGTTCTTAGGGCGCTATGGCGGATGCTCCATGGAGTAACTAGGCCCAAGGTTCTCCGAGCGGGCCGGACCTCGGCTCCATCGGTAGCTATTATCTAACTGTACAAAAAGGCCATACCGTCCGGCTAAGTACCATTAACTCACAGAAAACCGGCGTGAAGTTGAAGTATTACACTTCTGCATTTCGTCTAGTTAGTGAGCCAACCGGGGCTCACTTTGTTATAAGGTATAACGGGTGTTGCAAATGTCAATGGGCGGCGTTTTTCACTTAACATAAGGCGAACCGCTAGCTCATTTGCTACCTTCTGATGTAAAAAAACCTCGAGCTGTACTACAAAATTGCCTGACTGGTGGTTGTGGACTCAAATGAAGCAAGCTCATTCATACGTCATATGACCGGGAAATCAATGAATAGTCTCGGTGCATTATAGTTTACGCTATTACAATGTTATAATTGTCATCAAAGTGCTACATAACACCATTAGAATATTACAGGATAGATTGGCACCGGCAATTTGCTAAACTTTCATTTAGTCTAGAGCGAATGCAAAAGTGATTTGTTTGTTAGGAACCTGTGTACATCGTACTGAATCTATTAACAAATATTGTTTAAGAAAGGAGTTTCTTACTGTGACGAAATCCTTTAAATAATAACCGTGCATAAATGCAGAAAAAATACAGCCCGAAATGTATTTCCATTAAGTATGTCTCACAATGCCGCATAATCGATTATGCAGTATTATGAGACATATTGTCAAATACATAGTGAGTGTTTTATACTTCATCTTTTAATCCAGTGTTTCAGATAATTAATCTAGACCGTAAGGTTTATAATGCGTAAATTAAACCATTAAAATATGTATACTAAACAGACGATAAACATTTAATAAATAATGGATCATTTTCAGTATGTTCGTTCTGGTAAGAACTTGCATTCTTTGTTTATGCTCCGATACGAGAAAACGACTATTAATCAGCATTCCTCGTACTAGCTTGCTAGCAGTGCTGGCTTTGTTTTTCATATTTTATCTCTACGAAGCGAGCTATCAATTTTCTTGTTACACCACTAGTTCCCTTTCTATGTTGATGTTTAAAAAGACAAATCTGTTTCCTCTACCACGATATCACTGTTGCTGCGTGTTTCACCAATTTTTTAGGGTTCCATACCATAAAACGTAAAAAAGGAACCCTAATAAGATCACTCTCTTGTCCGTATATATGTCCGTGTGTCACCTCCAATTTAGAAATGAGTGTACCTACTAAGTTGAAATTTAGATGTATCCGACTTTTTTATATGTTAGAGCTTTATTAGTAATTTTTGCATCAGAGAAAATTTTTTGTGATAAATTTTTGGTCCAGGGCGAAAAAGACACAGAAAAATATTGAAAGAACAAGTATAATATCGCAAATATCATAAAAATAAACGCTATCTCCGTTTCATAACAATTACTAAATAAAGATAAAATAGGAACAAGCTTAAGATTTCCTCAAAATACTAATGCAAAATTTGTAATGTTTCTCCAGAAAACCTTCAAATGATGGAAATAAATCGCATGTCTAATACAAACAAACAATTTGTATAAAAAGTTAGCGCTCCAGTTGCACACTGATTGACTTGAAACTGATTACAATACCATCTGAAATTGGGTTTACGGTACACTCAGCACAACAATGGCTCTTGCTCTCATTTTTACCATTACGTGTTAGAAAGGTATATATACAGGGTGGCTTTTCTAAGTGTATACATTTTTTTATTGAATTCTAGACATAAATAATGTTATATAAAAATGATTAATATTTAAAATCACTCGTAACTAATTAATTACATTTATTTGAACTTAACTCAAAATGTGCGTGAATTATGGGCAACTCATTTATTTTACGCGCGATAATTCATAACTAACACGCACACAAGTCGTTTCAAAAGTATACGACGCATTTATGATTGACTACCGCATTGTCAACAAGTTCTGTTTATTAGGAAATAGAATGGCAATTTTTTTGAATAAAAAAAGTTTGTTTTTATTTCAATAAATGATTATACTACCGAGTTTGAACCTCCTGTGTGAATTTGGGCACCTTTAGAAGAGCCACCATATTATGTTATAATAAAATTATATTACAATATTCTATATGTATTGTATAATCATATTCAGTGCGTTACTTCAATAGAACCGTGATAGCTCAGTGTCCAAGCGCTCGCCTTTAATTCAATATACTCGACCAATCTGAGTTCGATCCCCGGTGCCAGCCAATACTGTTAATTTTTATGTTTTACTGTTAATTTACCAATGTCGTTAATTTTAAGTGCTGACTTTGTCACGTGCTCAACGTTGAAGGAAACATCGTGAGGAAACGTGCATATTTTCGAAATAACAAAAAAAATATATTTCTAAGATAAATGTGAAGTTCGCAAAAAAGCACTGTAAAAAAGAGGAGGTCTTTGCCCAGGAGTGGGATATGTATAGACTGTTACTTAACTTCAAGTGCTTACTTCGCGTAATACTTTAATTAAGGGTAGTTTAATATAACACGCATAATTATGTTATTGCATAAAGGTACGTTATAGTTATTAGTGTGATATTCAAATTGCTTACAATTCGTCCTGAATTTCACTAATAGTAAATATATATGCTTATTTAAATTGGAAAATTAGAAGTTTTCACTTCTATAATATTTTCACTTCTTGAATATATTTCTCACGATGTTTTCCTTTACCGTTCAGGAACTAAATAAGTCAGCGCTTAAAATTAAAACTGAAAGCTGTATTTTTGTCTACACCACCATCAGAACACAAGTTTTACCCTGGATTTAAACCAAAGCTGTTAGCAACTGAACTATCAAGGCTCTGATGAATAAATGGACTTAAGAATTAAGAAATTAATGTTTATATATCCGTCCGTAGTCCGTATATATTCCAATAGTGTTTTAGTATATTGTTCGCGTAAATCTAAGAAATATGTTAGAGCCCCCAGCATTTTTGCATCTGGCCTTATGGGCGGGCCAGTCCAATAGTGTCTCATTACCTCACAGAAGACCAGGTTCAAGAGAAATATTATACTTTTTCCTATCTTATGAATTCAGAGAGATAGCCAGGGCCCACTATTATAAAAGTTGCACTGTCTGTGTCTGCAATTGCACTGTTTTTTTTTAATACCCATTCTGTGTCTGCAATTGCACTGTTTTTTTTTAATACCCATTGGCAGTGGTGATTACATCAAGTGAAACGCCGCACTCCGCACTTGTCACACAAAACAGCGCAAGAATAAAGCTTTGAGCAACTATAATGTATTTAAGTTGCAGGCGAGGTATATCACTAACTTTATCATGACTCGTCGGAAATACTAATTTTTCTCCGTTCCCAACACGAGCTGGAGGTGACTTGCGATATTGTTTTTGGTAATAATGTTAATGTTCTCTCAATGGAACATTAAATCGATGAGTGTTTTGATATCGCAATTTTCCTCAAAAGAAACCAAGGCTTCTTCTCAGAAAAATTTCATTTCATGGGTAGTTTGAAATAACTATTTGACACAAAAACAACTACCAGTGCAAAGTCGGCTATGGATTCAAGTGAAGTGCAAATGTTTTCGCCATGCACTACTATTACTAAACGAGTGAACCTAAAACAAGATTTGATTTCTTAAAACATTTCTTCCATTCAAAGTCAAAGTCGAAGTCAAAATTTCTTTATTCAACATAGGCTTATTTTAAGCTCTTATTGAACGTCAAAAACTACCACCGGTTCACTAAACTAGACCTGCAAGAGAAGAACCGGCAAGAAACTCTGCGGTCATATATGTATATTTTTTTTTAACTATTTAAGTATACACACAAAATTATTTTAGTATAACTTAGCAGGAGCTAGGGGACTTGCAAGTGCAGAGCAAGAGTCATTTCGACACATCCTTGTCCTCAATGAATTCCTCGACATTATAATAAGCCCTTTCCATTAAGGTGGCTTTTAAAAAATGTTTGAAATTATTTACACTTAATTGTTTGTGGATGTCACCCATTCTATTATATAAGTTAATACATCTACCAAGAAACGATTTCCTGGTTTTAGCTAGTCTAAACCTCGTTCTCATTGCAACACATTAGAGTATTCCGTGACTACTGATACTGAGTAATTTACTTTAATTTTTGATTCTGACACTTGTAAAATCTTTTTTGTCTAGAAATAAAACAATAGGCAGGTATTATTCATTTATTGCCTGTGGTAGGGCTATATCCTCCACTGGTGTACGAATGAAGTAGCTCATTCGAGGAGTACCACGGCCTCGTAGAAGACTAGCGTGAACTCACTTTCCAAGAGAGACATAAAAAATTCTTCTACTAAACACAATTTTCAGTAATACTTTATCATATCCCGTAACTTTCCTTTAGGAAGTTACAATGGATAAGAATATTCGCTTACACCCATAACTCACTAATGCAGATCTCACATAAACCTGAAATCACGAAAGTAAAATATACATGGCACCTGACTACATACATATATTTCAAGAATAAACTCTTTTTAATGTTATTTTAAAGAGACGGAAAAGCAATAAGGATGAATAATGAATTTTGTACAACGTAAAGATAAAAAAAATAACTCTTTAAATATTTATCCCTCAACCAAACTTGTTTTTCTATTACGCTAAATACTCCAGTAAAATCGAAACACGTGTTGTTTTATTTATACGTTGCTACAAATCCAGTGGACGTATTCAATTTCACGCTCAAATAGCTCTTTATTGTGCACATAGCCATTTTCTTGACACTCAAGTGACTTATCGAAACCGTATGGGATTTGTTATTTTGACATCCCGTTTATGAGCAGGATTTATCCTTCTTCTAAACGAACCTTTAAAATTGGTTACGTTGTGCATTAAAATGAACTCTTACCTAACATAAGATAGAACTTGCACCGATAGAAAAATCGAATGAGTGTCTGTTGGTTGTTACTATATATGGTTGTGTGTATTATACCTACCTGAAATATAAATATCCAAGTAGTAAATTTATCTTTAATATTAATTTATTCTATAATAATGAAGCCAATTCGCTTCTAATCGTTTATGATAAAGCAAAACTTGATCAAACATCCAATCCAAAAACAAAAAAACAGCAAATGTACTGTACACGGTATTTGATCATAAAATTTTTTATTCGACCAACATCGTATTCATAACATATTTTACTTACTCGAATGTGTGACTAGTATCAGCCCTTACTACTTAATAAATACTTTTCAAATACTCATGCGAATATACAAATCGAGTCCATTGCACAGAAATAGAAGGTGGAAGAGAATAATTTATATCAATTTGGTAGCGTCCAACGGAATCGGAAATTTTTAGTAAATACATTTCCTTCAGTCGGAGCTCACAATTTCCTTTTAGGATTTTATAAGAAATCAAAAAGGTACATTAGTTGAGAGAGAATATATAAAACCAAGACTTAAGCTAAAGGCAAAGTTTAGAATTAATTTAAAAATTGATGATGAGATTGTTTTATTTTTTTCACATGAAAGTGAAAAGCGTAATAACTGAAAAATAATTGAATATGGTCTCATGATTTTTACTGTAACAGAAATTCCTGATGCAGAAAATTTTTGTCCGTGTTATTTTATTTAAGTTATTGTGAGTATTGGATCAAGGTACCTATGTATGTATGTACCTTATTTTATGTCAGTTTGTTTTATGAGGACAATCATCTCGTTATTTTGATTTTTAGTCTCTGTTACCCATGACAAATAGTATGCGTTGAATTCAGTAATGGTTTAATGTCACTGTATTTCAATGAAAGTTTCTAGCCGTGGAAGTTTATTTTAAAGCTTAAAATTATTTAAAGCAAGATGTTTTATTGTAAGGGACATCTTACTGTAACGCAGGTTTGTTTTATAATTGAAATAAAAATGTTTTTGGGGGAGGAAGATAGAAACGCGTAACTAATTTTCCATCGTCTGTCAAATGGTTTTTCTGTCCGTTAAACTAAAATGTGTATGTAAAAATACAGGATCGGTAAATATTAAGATGGCTTGAATGTTCCTTAGCGTTGTCTAAGCTTGCTTTATTATATTAATTATATTACAGTTGTCAACCGACATCAATAGATGTAAAAAAAAAAAAGTAAAGTATCAGCCTATACATGTCCCACTGCTGGGCAAAGGCCTCCTCTATACAGAGGGTATCAGGGCATAGTCCACCACGCGGCCCCACTGCGGATTGGCGGACTTCACATTTCTTCGAAATATTTTTTTTTTTGATATTATTTCGAAAATATGCAGGTTTCCTCACGATGTTTTCCTTCACCGCTGAGCACGTGATAATTCAGCACTTAAAATTGACAATTTCATTGGTGCCGGCACCGGGGATTGAACTCAGGTTGCTCGAGTATATTGAATTAAAGGCGAGCGCCCGGACACTGAGCTATCACGGCTGTGATGTGGTGGTTCTCAATAGATGTGGTGGTTCTCAATTCGACTTTTTTTTTGTTTGTGACCTCAGAATCTTCGACTGAATGAACCGATTTTAATGATTCTTTTTTTATTTGATGACTCCGTGGCGCAGTTGCCAAGGTATTTGCTTCGGCGTCGGGGGTCGTGGGTTCGATTCCCACACGGGACAACTTTGTGCGACCCACAGATAGTTGTTTCGCATCTGGGTGTTTGTCCACGTGAAATTTATGTTTGTAAAAACGTCCACACAACACAGGATAACGTTTATCCTATAGTGAGGGCAATGTTTAAAAAAAAAATAAAAAAAAAAAATATTTAAAAGCTGGTGCTTCCCACGTCGTTCCATATTAATTTCATTGGTAGTGGGTCTTGGGCTCCGGAGATACTAAGGGAACTCCTGAAAATCCTATAAATGCGAAATTAACTCTTTCTGTCTGTCTCGCTTTCACGCCAAAACTACTGAATCGATTTAAATGAAATTTTGTACACAGATAGTCTAAAGCCTGAGAAAGGACATAGGCTATTTTTTAATTGGAAAAAAGTGTTGTAAAGCGTTGAAAAAAGCGTTGAAGAAAGCGTTTTTTTAAATATGTATAGTTTTTAGCTAGGTAAATTATAATATAAATATAGAGCGAGATATTTAAAGCTGGTTTTGTTTTTCTTTAATAGAAAAAGGTAATTGTAATATAGCAGATTACCTCTCTTAAGGGTATTTGGTTCATTCACTTAAAATAATGATGTTATATAGAATTATTAGCTTTAATCAGAAGGAGCTAGAAAAAAAAAGTTTTGTATCTACATGTTTGAAAATAATATTTTAGTGCGTTATTAAGAAAATTTTTGTGTGACATGGTACAACCCTAAATCAAATCTGATTAATCGTGAACTTAACACGAAGAGCATCTCCGTATTAGGTCAAAAATCTACTACAAAAATGACCATAAAATTAAAAAATATAATTAAATCACATATCTTTTTTTTTCAGTCAATCAAGTCAGAAGGTGGCAACCGAGCTGGTGGTTCACAAGATGGTAAGTGATAACCACCGCCCATGGACATTTGCAACAACCATAGGATTGGAGATGCGTTTCAACCTTTTAATAAAGTGGGCCAAAGTCCCTCTCTCACTAAACGAAACGAAGAAGATTTTCCACTTCACGCCGGGCATGTTCTGTGAGGTCATGGTTCTTAATCCCCGGACGAAACTGCCCATTCGAGCAATAGCGAACTGTTGCGTGGCCATACCACGACTTCCTTATCGTCCATAGTACCTAATTGCTTATTTTATCTTGTTAAACACAATACACATATCAACATTAAATTCAAATTATTTATCAGCTATTGCGCCTCAATTAGAGACCGGAACAGTAATTAGGCTTAGATCGCTGAGTTGATCACAGAATTAACATTCGATTCAGTGATGCATATACGCCAGCGATAATGGGGAAATGCGTCCTAAATGACCATTCCGACGAACTATGTGTAACTTTGACTGGGACAACAGAACTTTTTGTCATGGTAGAAAAGGGCTATTCCCTTTTCTAACATGAATTTAATAAAGTCTGTATAGGTACTGACTGACTCCTCCATATAATGTGTTATAGGTGTGGTAAGTTTTGATAAACGAGACGATGACATATTATAAACCTACGCTATTGTATATTTATGATGTTCTGTTACTGTTGTCTACATTTTGAAAATTAAAACAAAACTAAAGAATACATAAGAACAATAAATAATTCTAAGGAGACAACGGTTTCCTAAGAAAACATCAGTAGGACAATTTAATTTCTTTTTTTTTAGTTTTTGCTCGTGGACGTGAATATCCCAAGGTAAAAGTTACGATAGACAAAAAACCGAGCTGGTAACTAACAGCGAAAACTTACACAAAATCTAAAAGTTCTGTTTACCGAATCAATTTATGTTAGCTTATTAACGTAACCATCAAATTTTCTTAATATTCTGATTACGACAAAGATACGATTAAGTAATGAATATAAATATTTTTGTATTCAAAATTAAGTAAGTAACAACAAGGGCTAGTCGTTTAACTGGAAGCAACTTTTCAAAATTCAAATTGAATGCTCAAGTATGAAATATAATTATAAAACGGTCGGTTTTAAACTACATGCTTCTATTTGCACAAAACAACAAAAGTAAATTTGCAGTGGACACAGCACAGTAAGACGCAATTTGAATATCCAAAGCAATTTTCGGAGACAAATCATAAAGTAGATGCACTTTATGTAACCACTTTATCGGCCAACGGAAACGGAATAGTTTAGCGAATACTCTTGTACTTTATGCTTTGGACAGTAGTACACAATTTCCTTTTAGTATTCTGCGGACAAGGAGTTCAGACTGCTGGCAATTTTATTCCAAATGTATGTAAATTCATTTGTTCTTTAGTTACTGGGCAGTGTATTTACAGTTATAGGTAGGTTTTAAATAAATAAATTGTTTCAAAACCGATTTTTTTGTTAACTAAAACTGATAGGCCTTTCATAACGATTATCATCTTTGTGTTTTTGGCTTTATCCTTTTTCTTATTTTAAAGAGAACTTTTTCTTAGATTAATAACAAGTATATCTATCTTACTTTTGTGTTTCACAGCTTGTTATGTACGTTATATTTACTTCTAAGTTACTTTTTCTTATATGTGATACTGTTTATTTATCCCAAATAAATAAAAAAATATTTATTTATGAATTAAACAATCACACATTATTCATTATGATTCAATTTCAAGTATTAAGAATAGTAATAGTTTAAGAAAATTTTTTTTAATAAATATAGATGGGTTTTATTGTTGATAAATAATTAATTGTGCTTGGAATAATATTTGACACCAGTTTAGTGTTTTCAATTCAGTTGCTTAAACTGACTTAAATTATCGTATAATCTCATTATTTTATAGGAAAACTAGTGGACCCAACAAACGTTGTCCTATACACGCGTCTTAAATGAATAACATGTCATGAAAATAACATTTTGTAGTGGAGTTCTTAATATAAGCCATTCACGAATCCACTGGCACCACACAAAAAAAATCATTTCATCCAGCCGTTCAGGAGTTTAGTCACACACGGACAGAAGAATTGTTTATACCTACAAAGACAGTACTGAAAAGGTATATGTCTGTTTTTCTGAAATTGCGTTTGTGACACATGTGCTTGATAATAAATTTTACTTTTTAATTTTATCTGTTTACCTATGCTTTTCTTCCTAACAATTTATCCATCTTGGTTGTATGAGACTGTATTTGTCAAAATGTTTATAATTTGTTCTACTTTTTATTTTAAAAGTTTAATATGGTAAGTTTGTTTCATTTAGAACAACAATCTTGTTTTGTTAAGTCTCATGTTAAAAATGCATTCATAAAGACTAAAAGAACAAGCAAGTCAAGAAATAAAATATTTATGTAATATGGTAATAAGCATTTACAAGCCTTAAAACTACTTACATACCTCGAAGATTAACAAAATTTTTAGCTGTTGTTTGCACCAGATAAAGTTATATCATAACGTAAGTAGCTTCATTTTCAAAACTTATGTAATCTGGAAAGTTTAAGTTTATAAAATAAGAGACTTCCAACTTGAGTTCCTTTAAGTTTGTTCACTAAGTCTTCTGTAGAGTGAACTGCTTAAATGTTCGTTCGGTGTTCAATAAACGTGAGTTTGAAAAGTTGGTTAAATTTTCATCACAAAACCGACTACAGATTAAATATTTTCTTTTGTAATGCTATATTATTATAATTGGTTATCACACAAGGGTCTGAAGGGCACTCAATCTTTAAACCTTTTCTAAGCCTCTTGCTGATTTTCTGCGAAATTGGGGGTTGACTGTTATAGACACAGCTGAAAAAATACGATGTGATGCAGTTATTGGCGGTAAAACATTATTGAGTATATTCGCTTTTCATTTGAAGACACACACATAGTAAACAGTAGGGAAAGGCACTAAGATAAAAACTCTCACTGTGCGCATTATGAACAAACCAAAGTTGATTGGGAATAAAATCCAAGGCCAGTGATGGAGGTCCCTTCCGATAATTCGCGGTTCTCAGGAGAGAAACGCAGGCAATTGGGCTAGCCTCTTTGGCACCGTGAGGCCTACTTATGGGCGAGGTAGATCGCTGGTGTCATCAGCAGGGAAATCAAATAGCAGATATTCGATGAGCTTAGTATACATCCGCGAGGAAGGTGACATATGTGCGTCCTCTTATGATGTCTCCGTGCAACTGACTAGGCTCGCGGCAAATTCAACGGCTGTGCAACAAACTATGTACCTACCTTCCACGTATTTTTATGGTAAAATCTAAGTGCGAAATACAATTCACCGCTCTCGTATGTATACGCCATTTTATTAATTTATATTTAAGCACAAGTTCATAAAGGTGGTTCAACTTAAAGGTAAGGAATCATATATATGACAAACCAAAAATTTCTTAATTTTGATTTTAAAATAAATAAAATGTTTAATTTAATAAAGTAATTGTTATTATTTTATATTCCAGGTGAATGAAAAGTAGCGTGGCCGTTTTTAACTATGCATATTCACACATATGTAAGTACCCCGTACACACATACCGAAATCGACCTATATCGAAGTGCCTAGTGATTACGAAAGTTCACACGAATTATGTGATGCATTGTGAGTTATTCCAATGGAAGTGCTGACAGTGTAAACTCTGGTATCGTCGGACAATCAAACCTGTGTCGATCAACTAATCTCGCTCAATCGCCGTAGCGGGAGGTTGTTCTATTTAGAATAAGTTAATATTAAGTATACTTTGTATTTCTTGGCTGATAAATTTTGTAAAGGACTAAAATCGCCTTTTAAAACCTCCTACCCAACGGCCGAATACGTATCACCTTAATCGAGGTGTTGATTACGTTGTTCGAAACAGCGCTGCGTAAGCGCGTTGGCCAGCGCACTTAAACTCCGCAACCCGAATTGCGAGCAGTGGTGTTTACTCGCAGCGAAGGTCACGACGGAAACGCACCTGGCAAATCTGCGGTCGGGGCGAGTGAGAAGGCGCTTGTCGCCTGAGTTGCTCGACTGAGGTGGGCAAGGGACGGTATCAGAATTGGAGTAGACGCGTGCCGAGGCGTCCGTTCGACTCGACAGCTGAGAGGAATGATGATGTATTTGAAAAACTCACCAGTTATATACAAAAAAGTCTTAAAACTAAAAGACCCATAAAAATACATATTTAAATTCACGACCAATCAGAGCACTCATTTATGCCACACCCTTCACAAATCTCATTTCGCCAGAGGCCATAAAGGTAGACTACGCGTCAAAGTTGGTCCTTTCGCGCCATAGCCCAATAAAGAGCGTCACGTGTGACATATGAAATTATGTTGTACAAATTTGTATGAAATTACTCATTTTATTTTATAAATGTACCTAAATAACTGTATTACAAAACCTTCAATCAACAGATTTTAGGTTTATATAAAAATAATCTTCCAGATTAAAATAAAACAAATTACATATTACATTTTTTACTCAGGAACTTAAAACGTTATTTCCAAATATAATAATTATACCTAATCTCAACAAAAATAAAAGCGAAATTAGCTACATTCAACAGCCCTAACATTTTTATAGGCCGACAAAGATTTTCTTGATGTAATGGAAACATTATTTTAAAGGCCCATTTAAAAATATATTAAAAACTAACCCGACTTATACGTTACATTAACAGGGGCTGAGGCCGGGGTCAGGGTACCGCAAAGATTTATGTTACGTCGCATTAAAATATCGTCGCCTTACGACCGCTTAGTTCTTTTCACTTAGGAACATTTGTTCTCATATAGCTTTTCAACCACTGTGAAATAATGCGCTCATTTTGCCACGAATTTTGCGGCGAGTTTAGGGGGAGTTTTTTAAGGAACATCACATCTACCACTCCCATGGGAGAAAATAAGACTGTAACATAGAAAAATCATTGGCTGTCTTTTAACATGCCGAGTTTCTAATAACTCAACTTAGCTTTCTACTTCTCTGCTGAAGCGGATCCATTACTGCACCTATAGAATTTGCTGCACATCTTTAAATTAGTAAGTAACGTTAACTAAGATATTTACACATATTGTTGATGATGGCAATTGGAAATGCTATTTTAATTGCATATTTTTTTGGTTCATTGCAAGTCATTTTTTTTCTTTTTATTTGAAAACACACTTAACATTACCTAACTCATCAAGTGAGAGTTTCGTATTGGTGTTGAATCCGGCTGACTGAATCAAATTGTTGAAATCACAGTGTGACGATTCGTGACACAGTCACGGGAACGGACAGAATAATTAAACAGACACCAGCCCGCCCCATGCTGGACAGAGTTATGCTTCTTCTACTTCTTCTTAGTCGTACACCACGACAAAGTCGAAGCCACGACCACTCTGCCTTTTGTCTGTGGACAGTATAGCGTCTCGTCGTCGCACGTCTAGCGATTTTCCTCCATTAGAGGAGTAATTCTAATTCTATGGAATTGACTCGAAAGAAGTAAGAGCATACTTTCCTTATTGCAGGATTAGATAAGAACATAAATTTCACGTTGGACGCCCAGATCCAAAACAATTATGTGTGGGTTGAATAAAATTAAATTATAGTTGTCCCGTGCGGGAATCAAACCCACGACCCCCGGCGCCGAAGCTATTGAAAACTACGCCGGAGCCATCAAAATTAATTACACTTACAATATAAGAGCATACAAAAATATAAATAATCTAAATATAAATATTTATTATTTCCTCTCAGATATTAATTGTCACAATGATAATGCATATTATATCATATAAAAGGAATATAGTTCATGATAAAACTTATATTGTATTTAAAGTTAAACAATTTAAAGAGAGAGCTCTCAGTTATATAAACATAGTAGATAAATGTATCTGTATACATATATAACATAGTTAATATTTAGACAGGTACATATCTAAAAAATATGATATAAAGATATTATATTTAGTATGACGATCAGTTTGCTTTAGGAACAGGAAGAAAACATACAAACATCCTTAATGTCACATAGGTATCAAGACAATGTTTCACTAAAGGCTATTCAAGGTATTCCGGCACCACGTGATATGTGGACCACAAGTAACTAGCACTTTTCAAGTATGTATGCTAATGCATACAATGACACGAGTAAATTTATTATCTAGTCCAAAAGAGAAAGAGAGATATGCGAAAGAGAAATGAAACAAAAGATGCTGTAGCAAAATACAATTTTATGAGTAAAAGAAATGGGGAGAATACTGCCAGATTCTAATAATATGCAAGGCAAAAGAGCTTACCAACGAAGTGGTATTTCTCTGTTTAATCTGAAGGCTAAAAGTCCATAACAAAACAAGATGCACGTACCGTCAGAAATCTGAAAAATTGAAACTGCGGTAGGGCCACGCAACAGCAGTTGCATGGATGGTCAGGCTCGTCCGGGTAAGTACCACGACCGCATACAAACATACGTTCAACATACGTTCACACTACCAATAAATCCAGATCACCTCCTTGCCGTATGTGCAATCAACCAGTGGATAGCTTGCTTCATACTCATTATAATTCACCTTCAACAACATCTGCTTCTATTAACCATGATGTGCTCTAGGAGGCTCCAACGTAGGCACATGAAACTCAAACAATTACATACCTTTAACATGATAATTATATTGCTTTATCTGCCATTAAATAAAGTGTTATCAACAGCTATAAATAATGGTACATATTGTTGTGGTAAAAACCACGAAATACGTGCTTTAATATATAATAATGGAATCATGAATCTTACATTTATTTGAACAACGTGAACTGACGTGAACTTGTTAGACATAAATGTACTTTTACGTACGGAACTGCATCACGTCCACACCTAGCCTGTAGATGCTGAAAACAATTTACTATTGCTTTTTCAGATAAATCTGTCTATGAGGTCATGACTATTTCGTTGAAGATCTCGATATTGGATTGGCATCAGAGATGGAGGTACTGCTTATTTACAAGGAGTCACTGAACCAATTGAACCAGTTGCGCAATTGTTTTTGTGAAATTGCCACAGTAATAATCCAGATATGTATGTAAAATTAATGAAGTAGTTCTAAATAATAGTGATTATCACTTAATTTAATTTGAGCTATAGCGATCGTTCAAAGTCTCTGGGTCATTGTAAGTTCATTTACTTATTGCAAATAGTAAAGTAGCTCCAGTTAGAACCTATAAAGATACAACCGTCGCAGTTGGCCAAAAATTTAAAACGCTCAGTGACTACACAATTGTTCTCGGTTGAATAAAAACATCTAAAAACCACTTAAGAACTATTTAAGACAGAGTTTAAAAAGTAAGCCGCTACCTCACTCACCAGACGAAACGCGAGAGTATCATACATCCACTTCACTTCGGTCTTCTGTGAGGCCGTGGCATTTCTCCGGACGGGCCTGCGCATTCGTGCAATAGCCGAAGCTGCTGCGTGACATTTTAAATCCCTTTTCTTGACAATAATGAGATTCAGTAGTAGATTATCGCATTCGTTCTATTATAAAACAAAACACCCAATCTTACACCATTCAGTATATCACATAACAGCATTAATTGTCCGAAATCACTGAACACTATCACACCAATGGTGGGGAAATCAACTTGAACGACTTTTCGATTGGATATAATAAAAGCCGATGCGGTAACCCCAAATATTCTCTTCTGTTCAGTGAAAAGGGATCTGTTTTAGTTTTATTTCACACTTAAAAATTAATAGAAAATCCTGACCCATCTATTCTGAATAGTAGCTAGATGCACGGGTGATTTTAGAACTTTAGCTCTCTTTCTCTCTCAGTGAACTGTACATAATTATATAAATGACATGGATTGTCAAAACTTCTTCTCATGTCTGTAAGAATACATTTCAATATTCGTTAAATACGTTGGAGAAAGTTTAAGCGTCGTAAGGTTATACAACTTTCCTGCCGTTTTCATTGTTTAATAATGAGATGTGATATATTGTGTATTCATATTAAAATGTTGTTGTTTGTTCATATTAGAATGTAATAAGCTTAAGCAAGGTGCCTACTATTAAGGACAGACAAAATTAGTGTCTCTTGGGCGACAATTTATTGTTCAATTGTCAAACTACATTCACTGTAATTTTTCAATGAAAATCGCAAGGTTTAGTAAATTGATAGAATTTGACCCAACGAATTCGGCCTAATCTTTAGTATGTTAAAAAAAGCTACGCAGTTATTCTTTTTAAATGAATATTTTAATAACTCTAAATTGACAAATATTTTTTAAATTTATTTACTACAATACTTTATTCTGTGGGGACTATATTCAGAAATGGACAATAGGCTAAAATGATGATGATAATGATTTTTATTCGATATTTTTTTTTTCATTAAACTGAAATTTTAAGGGAAGATTATCAATTTCATTGGCCAGTCAGCCGCCCTGATGAGATTGATAATAGCTGTATTGACAGCGCACCGATTATCGTAAAAGACGTGAATATCCGATGACGTCTGTGCGCACATTTTAAAGTTCAGTTAATGAATTAATCTATCTCGTCTTTTGACTAATTTATTTTATAAACATATTTATATTTAATCAAGTACAATACAGTGAACCTTCCAAACAAAGCAGGACAATAAAACAAATTTCCAATGGTTCGAGTACAATGAATATGTTAAAGCAAAAGTTGTAGACAAACTTTCGACATTTGAGTGTATTTTATGACACAAACTTATATGGACAAAGACATTTATAGAAGGGAGTTTTCGATGCAAAATCTTTTATTGATCGTTATCAATTAGTTGAATCGTGATTTATCACCTTCTATTTATACCTTTAGTGTGTAAAATATAAAAAAAATTATACGTTGGTGAAATTGAAAACAACAATGAACATTTTAGGATACTTTTTTTTTTTTTTCAAAAATACTAATGTTCATTTCATTATTAACCGACTTCAAAAAAGGAGGAGGTTTCTCAATTCGACCGTATAATTTTTTTATGTGCGTTCGCGGATAACTTCGTCGTTTATGAACCGATTTTGATGATTCTTTTTTGTCGGAAAGGAGATATCCCAAGGGTGGTACCATGATAAGGAAACCCGGATCTGATGATGGCATCCCAGAGAAATTCGAGGGCCATCATTGAATGTCAGTAATAACAATGTTTTTAATTTTCTAATTGAAGTCGGTTTTTTTTTGTTAATAAATATTTTGTAAATAAATACACTGTAGATATATAAACAATAAAAGTGTAGAATAAAAACTGACACAATATTCTTTTGGAATTGGGGATTCAAATCACAACACAATCGCAAGAAACATCGTCACTATTTAATGCGTCCTTCGGGTCATCAGATACTTTCTTCCTTGTAAGCATTTCTTCATTTAAATTGTTGATAATATACAAAGTTCACTTTCATACGAGATATTACAAAGTATATTACCTTTCATGAAGTCAGTCGAAGTTTCAAGAAATCGACTTGAAACTTTTTTCGGTGCAAGGGCGTTTTTAGCTATCTATTTTCATAACAATCAACTTTAATTTATGTGTTAGATTTAATTTGACAAAACACAAAGAGGGGCGTTTTCGTATGTAACGTAAGTAAAAAGTAATGACCGCATTGATGTAGGGGAGTATCTGGCACAGCGACGTTTGCATGTGTCCGCATGTGTCCTAGATCTCACGCTATCCGTCAACATGTTTCCCCCACGGGTTTAGGATTCTTCACCAGATGAGGAGCCAGGCGATTGTGTGTTCTTCGAAGAGTCCACGTCGAAGTTCGCATTTCTGCCACACGGGTCATATGATCGGGGCGAAATCTTGCTGCCTCGCCCTAGCAGCCACTGCACTCATTAGGATGCTATCGATGCTATTTTATGACTATTGTACTGAGGTAAATTGTCGTATCTTACTGCATTATTTATGTTTCTTTTGCAACGCAGAAATATATACTACTTCTAGACGCAGTTCCAATAAATAATAGTTAAAAAAAAAAAAAAAAACTAAAAACAAACTTTAATAGATAACCGACCTAGAAAGAAAAAAAGTTTCATTAAATTTAAATTATAAATACTATTTTTTTGTGTGGGAAAGTGGCAAACGAGATGGCGGTTCATGTGATGCTAAGTGGTAACCGCTTGCGCTTGGAGATTTGAAATCCCCGTAGGGTTGCAGATGCGTTGCCACCTCTTAATAATGTGGGCCCCGGCTACCTCACTCACTCAGAAGAAACGCAGAAATGCATCACTTCTACTTTATGCCGGTCTTCTGTGAAGTCGTGGTACTTATCCGGACGGACCGGTCCATTAGTGCAACAGCGAACACTGTTGCGTGGCCCTACCACAGTATTATGAGTGCATGTATCGTATTGAACGCAAACCGCCAACGCAATGCCACCATGGGTGTCATATATACCAGTGGTAGAAATCTATGACGAAAAATTAATAATCAATTTATGAATTAATGCAACTCAAGCAAAGTATGCGCTACTGCTTTCATATCTCTCTCAGACTCAGACTCGCAGACGTTGACCAAATTTCATTTGCGTTTCGCGTGGTCAATCTATAGAACTCTATCCTTAATGAATTATTGTCTATTTAATGAATTACTGACAAAAACAATTCAGCATCCTCAAAGTTTTCTTTTATTTCCAGAAATATTGCCCACTTAAAGTACATTAAATAAATTAAATATTCTGCCATTGTTTCTGAATAATTTTTTTGAACAATAATTGAACATTACTGTTTGTAAAATTTTTTAATCGTAAAAAATATAAGATATATATCTGTACTATATACCTAAGAATTATTGTTCATAAAAACTATACACGTAATGGGAATCAATGTTAATTTTATTTCATGAATTTACACAAACAAAATCGCGGGTATATTAGTAGTACTAGAATTTTTTATAACACTAATGTATTATTTATTATAGGAACAAGCTTATACTAGTATTCCATCTCTTATTTTTTTTTAAAGTGCAATCGTGTCGTATTCGTAAACGTATGACGTACCTACTTTTTCTACAAATTTTAATAGTTTTTCATCTATTTATAACTCGTCTTAATTGGAAATGTACGATATCGCTGATGTGCCGTGGTGAGGGTATTAATTTCAGTTTTTTTTTTCAGATTTTAGTGAAAGACAATATGAGAGTAAACTTGGATACGTTTACACCACCGTAAAAAAATCTAAAATCGATAAAAAAGTAAAAAGTAATGTAACAGCCCTATAAATTTGATATTATAATTGCCCACTGTAGGGCAAAGGCCTATTCTCTAAAGAGGTCGTCCTTACCAAAGGCCGATAATACCTACTAAACATTACTGCAATATATTTATAGCTTTACGTCGCATCCATAATTTTGCTTTTCAAATCAATACTGAGAATTGGTTCACCGTAAGTAAATGGTGGACCATTTATATATTGCTAACATATTCTCATACGTAACCAAATTAGGAACACATTTGCAACTCGGGATGAGATTTTGCTTTTCAGAAATGTATGCACTTTAATTTTTATTACTAAGTGTACGAGCAAGTAAGAGAAGATGAGTATTATTTATTATCACAATTTTATTTCCATAAATGTATTATATTTATTAAATTTTAACCCTTTAAAGGTGACGAAATGAGATTTATCTACGGCGTAGTCTCATTGAAGCTTTCTTTGCCCCACAAAATGGATATTTACTCGCGAAGACGGAACCAATAAATCACTAGCTAAGTGGTCTGCTAAGAAGAGTTTTGTTTCTTAGGGTAACGATTTAGCACGTTCAAACAAAATCTGATTTACACTGCTTCGATTAAAATTAGGAAGATAATAAAATAAAAAATATGTTACGTTGTATTTATTAAAGAATTAAATCTGAAATTAAAATTATGACTTATTAAGATTAACTTACAATCTTAAAAAATTCTCAACCCTGAGCCGATTTGCCTTCTAATGAAAAAACTTAGAGGAAGAAGATAAATCTTCAAATTCATTATACTTATACACCGTGAGTTAAACTTTAGTAATGCATGTAGTTCATCAAAATGTTCATCAATACAATAATGTCTCTTTTGGACATGAACAATGTTACCATCGAAATACGCATATTTATATCATATTTTATGTATAAATATGGTAAGGTACACCATAAAATAACAACTTAAGTCATTACTAGTGGGTACTATACTAGGTTCACTTTATGTATAATCTATTGTAAGAAAATATTTATAATTAGACAATAATTATTTTTCCCTTAAAACTTAATGTAATAGCCAATCTTCTTTAATAATATCACTTCCTTTTTCTGCAATCATTATGGTTGGTACATTTGTATTACCTCGTATTATTTTAGGCATAATTGACGAATCAATTACACGCAATTTTTCAATTCCATAAACTTTTAGCCTAGGATCAACAACAGCTTCATGATCCCAGCTTGGACCCATCTTGCAGGTGCCAACAGGGTGATATATCGTTGAAGTATAATGCATTAAAATACACAGAAAGTAATCATCAGTACCCCATACATAATTTTCGCAGCTTTTGATAGCAATTTTAACGAATCTTGCTCCGCTTCGCTTAAAGGCTTCAGTATTTTCTAAGTTAACTACATAACGCATGCCATATAATAATCTGTCTAAATCTTCTCTGGCTGTAAAAAATCTAGGATAAATTAACGGTTGGCCAAAAACAGGATCTGTGTGATTGAGTAATATAAACCCTTTACTTTTAGGCGTCAGTAACAAAGGCCTGGCAGCCAATCCGTCGTAAAACGCTAGAGGAAATATATTTGTCGCTATATAATTCGTGGGATCGGAATATAACTCTTGTACGTTTCGTCCATCGAAGTGAAATTGTAAATCTGGAGCATCGTCTTCAGTGAACTCAGATTTAATGAAAGCAATTGCATTTAAAGTTCCTGTAGCTGACAAAGGGCCCTTTTTCATAGGATATTGTTGATGATAATTGGATACTTCATACGCTAGTTGTTCACCACCTACTAGCGTTGAAGTTTTATTAGAAAGTTGTATAACTAAGACATCTGTGGTAACATGGTCTTGAAGATTCTGTCCTACTTTAAGATCAACATGTACAGGGATATTTAGACTTTCTAAATTGTACTTTGGACCTATTCCTGACAACATTAGAAGTTTAGGAGAGTTCAATGCTCCGGCACTCAAGATCACTTCCCCTTGAGTATACGCAATCCGTGAAACTCCTTGATGTATATATTGGACACCGACAGCTGCTTTTGTTGTGGGTTCAATTATCACTTTAGTTACAAATGCGTTATTTAAAATTTTTAAATTAGGCCTCTTTTCTTTTATGGGTCGTACATAGGCGACATTTGCAGAAAATCTGCGTCCATCTTTGGATGTTGTTTGACCAATATCAGTCCCAATTTGATTTTCACCATTGAAATCTGTAATAGGTAAACCAGTCTCTAAAAATGCTTGTACCAACATAAGTGCATTAATGTCTGTATAGGGAAATCTCTCCACATTTAACGGTCCACTAGTAGAGTGGTAAAATCTGTCATGAGCTTCTACATCCTGATTGTTTTCAGCTTTTTTAAAATACGGTAATACCTGAAAATTAAAAATAGAAAATTGTATCTAATTTTATTCAAACACTTTTTTAAATGCAAAAAATATTATCAGCTAATTTTAATTAAATGCTGAGTTATAGTAAAAATATAAAAAGTACGACCGAATTTATTATCAAACAAAATTAAAGCAATCTGATCATAGACAATTCGTATAAATGTATACTTCTCCAATGTAAGAAAAGAAAAGGAACTAAAAAATTGGATCTCGAACCAGCGTCTTCTGGTTTCACATCCAGACGCTTTACCGAAAATCTTGACATCTATCTACGTTCGTTCTATTGCATTTTTCAAGAAAGTATACAAAAAAAATTACAATTTAAAATTTTTGTATTAAGTGGAGAGACTAGCAATGAAATAAAAATGGATCTCAGATAAAATAAGAATTGAATTTTAAAGAGCAATGATGACATTTGTCGTTTCAAATATTCATCGTTGAAAATTTGTAAGGTTGTTGTATGCTGTAAAGTATGCACACTAGAACTCGCCAAGCATTGCTAAAATGTCAAGATTTCCGCGTCGAGTGAGTTCATCGGTCGCTTAGCTTAGTTGGTCAAGATTCTGGGCGTCTGAGCCGTGATAGCTCAGTGACCGGGCGCTCGCCTTTAATTCAAAATACTCGAGCAACTTCAGTTCGAGCGCCGGTGCCGGCGTTAATGAAATTGTTAATTTCAAGTGCTGAATTGTGGCGCCGCGTGATGGACTATGTCCTGATACCCTCTGTACTGAGGAGGCCTTTGCTCAGCATTGGGACATGTATAGGCTGATACTTTACTTTTACTTTACTGGGCGCGTGACTCGATACGTTGCTTGCAAAGCGATTGTCAGCAAATGCTTTGCAACCAACTCCACGTATCGAAAAAAAATTGCTGTTATATTTTTTAAAAACGCACCAAAAGAAGTATAATATTCGTATGATTCCGCTTGTGTTTTAGATACCTATAGAAAAAGATAACTTCTGCAATCTTCCTAATATTAAAACTGACATGATTAATCCAACTTCTACACCAAGTTAGCTAGAGATTCACATTTTATCTGTTGATGTTTGAAAATAATTAAAAACAAAAAAAAAACCGTTTTCAAATATCTCATCTCTGTGATCCATGCGCGATACATCAGTCCCCTACGTAAATAGACAGACACAAATAAAAAAAAAAATATAAGTCCACATGGGAGACTCTTAAAAAAATTAATGGAAAATATAAAATCTCACGTTTTTCATACGATTTTCCACAATGATGTAATATTTAACATTAACAACTTACCCTTATAGTGTTAGCGTCTTACCTCCTCAAAACTCCATCCGTAGTTTCCCATTTCTGCCCATGTGTCGTAATCTAATTTGTTTCCTCGCATATACACCATGTAATTAATTGCACTCGACCCTCCCATTGACTTGCCTCTGAAAAATGGACAACATTATTAAGATCCTTCCTAAAATATTTTTTCAATAATATTTAAAAATCTAACTTTACTTGCTACACTACATTATGAACTGTTAAACGAAACTATTTTATATAGAATTTATCGATGTGTATAGAAAGGAGATTCATACAAAGAAATATTTAAATGCTGATCCTCATCAATGTCCTTCACAGTTCTTATAATTTATAAAATTATTACCTCACATTGATTCATCTCCTTTTGCGTAGATCGAAAGGAAAATAAATAATAAAGTAATTGAAGGTAGTTTGCGTTAACTTTGATATTAATACGTGAGTCTGTCCCGTGATCATGAACGCTGGAAAGGGTTCGAAACGTCGGCAATTTAAAAATCTAATCAAAGTGCGATAATTCTATCGATAGAATTCGTAAAATAATTTCATTTAACAGTGTATAATATACACGTAAAAACAAAAAATCAATATTATATTATGAATTCTAAGTAAATACTATTATATTGACAATAACTTTAAAATTATGCATTATCCTTACTTTTATACTACTGGCGTGATTGTATAAATATACGTATGTAATATTTAATAAATGATACTAATACTAATTTTATTGCACTAAATGAATTTATATACGGTGAATTAAAAATAAGGAGTCTAAATTCTAATCAATTAAAATAGGGTTATTTACTTTTATGTACTACGAAATGCATTTTTATTTAGAAATAGAAACTCACCCCTTCCTAACATAAACCCCAAAATATTTACGCACATATTATTTAAGACAATTCATTTAATAAAACACTTAAGACTATAGTAAAATAATTTATTTACAAATAAATGTCTAATGACTTGACTTATTTAATAGGAAAAGTTAAAAAGTAGGACACTCTTTAGATCACCGCTTTAAATGTTAACACTTGAAGTTGAAGAACATTAAAAAGTTCGTTTTAAGTTGAAACAGGGCTACAATATTCAAAACATCCAATCTTCTTTTATCATATCAGATACTTTTTCGCCAATCATTACCACCGGTGCATTTGTGTTACCTCGAACTATATTAGGCATTATAGATGCATCTGCAACTCTTAAGTTTTTAATGCCATATACTTTTAGTTTATTGTCAACAACTGCATTTTTATCCCCCTTCGGTCCCATTTTACATGTTCCTGCTGGATGAAAAATTGTTGCTGTGTATCTGGTTAAGATACAAAAGAAATAATCGTAAGATCCCCACTTATAGTTTTCGCAGGCTTGAACTGGAACTTTAATGAATTCAACTTCATTTTCCTTAAAAGCCTTTGTTTTTTCGAGTTTAATAGCAAAATTTAGTGCATCAATCAATGTATTTACATCCCTTTTGTCAGTAAAAAAGTTGGGATATATTAACGGTTGACCAAATATTGGATTAGTTCTGTTCAGAGTTAAATAACCCCTACTTTTAGGAGATAAAAGAACTGGTCTTACATTAATAGCGTCATAATATGCTAATGGGAAAACATTTGAAGCTAAGTAGATTGTTGGGTTTGAATAAAAATCGTTTCCATTACGCCCATCGAAATGAAACTGTATGTCAGGAACAGTTTTATCATGTCCAGCGTACTTAGTTCTAATAAATGCGGTAATTTGAAGCGGTCCAGTTGCAGCCAATAAACCATCTTTAAACTTTGACTTAGAGAATTTCAAAATTTCTGTTAAAATTTGATTACTCTTTATCAACGTCGATGTTTTGTTTGAAAGTTTCATCAAAAAAGCATCAACTGTGGCATGATCTTGCAAGTTATAACCAACTTTCAAGTTTTTATAAACAGGAATTCCAAGTGGTTGCAACTGCTCTTTGGGTCCAATGCCGGACAGTAACAATATTTTAGGAGAGTTTAAAGCACCAGCACTAATAACGATTTCCTTCCTGGCGTAGGCTTTTCTCACTACCCCATTATTTAAATATTTCACTGCATACGCTTTGAGGTTCGTCCGTTCAATTTCAATTTTGATAACTTGCGCGTTTGTCTGAATATGTAAATTGTGTCTTTTCTTTCTAATTGGCCTTATAAAAGCTCTGTTTATAGACATTCTTTTTCCATCTTCTGAAGTTGTTTGAGTAGTCATAGTACCTATTTGATTGTCACCATTAAAATCAACAAGAGGTAAACCGCTTTCATTAAATGCCGATATCAACATCGGTATATTTCTATCAATAGCGGTAAATCTTTCAATTGTCAAGAATCCATCAACACCGTGAAATCGTTTATCTTTTCCTTCTATATCACGATTATTTTCTGACTTTATAAAATACGGAAGAACCTGTAAAAGAAATTTTATATTTTTATGTTCTTTAGGGTAAAATTTACTGTAATTAAGACTGGAAAGCATACATCTTTGTAGCTCCACCCTTCGTTTCCTAAAGCTGCCCAATCATTGTAGTCTTTTCTGTTACCTCTCATATATACTAGATAATTTATTGAACTTGAACCGCCCATAACACGACCACTGAAAAATTTGATTTAATGAGTGACTTTATTATTTTACCTCTTGATACTTTTTTAACTAGCAATTTATTTATTTGCTAAGCACAAATATTAACAGGATTGAATATACAATGAAAATTACTTACGAATTAGTTTAAAATATTATGTTGACATTTCCTATCCTATGACCCTATGTTTTATGTATACCTGTATTTAATAAAAAACAAGTTTTTTGACTGAAAAATGCATTGCAGTAGTGTTTTTATTAATTGCTTACCTTAACCATGCACATGTTTGACCTAACTGAGCTCTGCACGTTAATTCTTCTGGTTGTGTTCTGTACATCCAGTCGATACTAGATCTTCCAAGTGTTGGCGCCAAACTCGGTACACTCGTGACGTCTGGTTCCTCTGGACCAGCTTCAATCAACAGAATCTAAATGCAAATAATATAATAAGTAAAAGTTCTTAATATTAAGAAAATATCGCTTAGTCACATATATTTAACAAATCTACATTATTTTAACTTTTATATTAATATGTTAACATATTGTTTTTAGCATAATCTAACTAAAATTTTTACTTAAGTAACTTTCATAAACAAAATAAGTAAAAGCTGAATAATATCCTTTACATGTCCAAATACTGGACAAAAGCCTACTCTGTACAAAGGCTATTGGGGCATAGTCCACCACATGACCATATTTTTATGTTTTTTTTAAAGTTCCAATTAAGCAGTAACCTTATTCCAGTGATAAATACCTCGAGGACCGAGCTTTGCTCTTTTTTTTTGGTAAATTATGTATTTTGGAAATAAAAAAAATAATCTGGTATAGAAAAAACAGTAAAAAAAAATCGATCGTGATACGAACCGCGGCCGTCTGTTTTGGGGCCGCCCGATTACCGACCGAGCTATTATAATATTTATTTTGCGGCGAAATTTACTGTCATATTCGAATGATATTTTCATTATTTTTTTTTGACAAGTATTTACAATCTTTATTGATCTAATATTTACAAGGTTAAATCTATCTAAAATTACATATTATCTAATAAACCTAATCCACGCGGCATGGTGCCAAGAACGCTAGCTGCATTTTCTCGCTGTTATAGTTATGCTTAACCTTTGAGCGAGAAAAGAATCAGCTCTCTTGTCACCAGCCGCAGCGTTAAGCCTAGGACATAAACTTTTAAAAAAAATTGATGTGCCCCCACGGACCTAATGTTTCATTAAATTCAATTCAAATTCAATATAATCATTCCCTGAAAACAGGGATAAAAGGACATTTTCTAAAAATGGAACGTAGCTAGACCGTTTTTCGCCCCCGAATCTACGCACATACTAAATTTTATGAAAATCGCTGGAGCCGTAGAATCTCAATAAACGACAGATTATAAAAAAGCACGGGCTATAGACGTTTAAATAAGAATTCGGTTGATATGAAATCTTTTATCACCTTTAACTCTTTCGACGTTACACAAGAGACAAAGAACCATTTCTATCGCTTTTGATAATAAGTAATCAGCTCCAATTGGCCTCCTCATAAAACTGGATAAAACCAAAATTGCGGATATGAATTGAAAGACTAACAATTACAATGACCTCGCCTTTTTATGTAAAAATGGCAAACGAGCTGGCGGTTCACCTGATGTTAAGTGATATCTGCCATACGTGGACATTTGCAGCACCCGTAGGGATGCAAATGCATTGCCCCCTTTAAATAAAGTGGGCTCCACCTACCTCCCTCACCAGACGAAGCGCAGAAGTACACTTCTACTTTGCCGGTCTGCTGTGCTACTTATCCAGATGGATCTGCGCATTCGTGCAACAGTGTACACTGTTGCGTGGCCCACCTCAAATAAGCAATTATGAAATTTTTGGGGGTTATATTTACCAAGGATAATCAATTAAAAATACTAGTAGTTGTAAATAGAATAAAAATAATAATAGTAAGTAGAATCAAAAGGCAATTTACTGTAACACAAACTGCTGCGCTCATGAAGACATGAAAAGATCGCCGCATAAGTAAAACATTGTATCGCACATAGAGATGTTTAATATTTTCTATTTTCATGTATAAAACTGATACGTCGAAGATCCATCAAAAATATTTTTTAAAAAATATAATGACGCCATTGGTGGTTCAGGAGACGTTTGTTGAGAATTATAACTGTGGTAGGGTCACGCAGCAGCCTCAGCTGTTGTTCGAATAGACAGGCTCGTCCGTGTAAGTACCACGACCTCACAGAAGATCAGCGTAAAGTGGAAATATAATAATACTTTCATGCTTCGTCTGGTGAGTGAGACAGCTGGAGCCCAATTTTCAAAAAGGTTGTCAACGTATTTGCAAACCCTCGGGAACGATAAATGGTACGAGTAAGAGTAAAAGTTCAACGTTCTCATGACCGTACACCGAGAAGATGAACAGTGCTAATTAAATCGTTCAAGAAGCACTTCCTTACTGTATGCACACGTAGTGCTTCGACAGAACTATATGGAAAAGTCTCGCAAGAGCCACAACCAATTCAATGGTCAATAACGATGATGACTAAGAAGAATAATTTTATTAATATTCAATAGTAATCAGTTGTAATTTTATCTGAAAAATAAAGGTATAATGATACAATGTATCTCAGTGCAACAAAGAAAAAAATTCCCACAACACTGACAGCATATATTGTTGCGGGCGGAACGTAAAGTAGAAATTTTAATGCATGTTCCCAAGAAATATCAATGGTTGCAATTCTCACGTGGCCATAAAACATTTTAGAGCATGCTTTACAAAAGAATTTATTGCTCATGTGTGAAGAACATACACGAATTCTTGAGATTGCTACGCCGAAACACATGTAGCTTTGGTGTGACTTACAAAGAGAAGAGATCGTTCCTCAGTTAAAAGCAATTTAAATTGCAATAATACATTACCGGAAACATCGTTATTGAATCGTCATGAATAACAGGTTAAATATAATTTATTGTATACGTTGCTGATACGTTTATTTCTTGTAATATAGTATAAAAAATACGTATAATATATACGTAGTAATAATGAATGTAAAACAAAACTATGTAACAACACGATATACATATTTTTATATATTTTCTACAAATTTTAATGTCATATCATGGTAATATTACCATAAATATGTACATACATAAATATATATGTACGTGAAAGTGAAACAAATATTTTTTTCCTTTTGAATGAACAAATTAAAAAAGTAATTGTATAAATAATAAATTGTATTTTCAACCTACAATAATTCGAAATACGAACGTAATTATATTGAAGTCAATTTATCGAAATGGTGAGAGTTCTTTAAAATTATTATTAATTTAATGTTTAATACACCACTTCAGTTTACTTGGTTTTATTTGTTATTTCCACACGTTCCATAAGAGGCGCAAACATTATAGATTTCACTATTACACGGTTTATTCTTCATAGTGAACTCTGAGAACCTCACAACCATAGCTCGCGTGATCGATCTAATAAACGTGATAACCTAATTTGACCTAACTATTTGCACAACTTACATATAATATCTAATTCTGTTTTTCGTTTTATGTTGAACGCATTGTAAATAATATTGATTTTTAAAACAGTTTTTAAATAGTTTTTCTTTCTGTACACTTCTTCGTGGAAACTTAAAACACCTTTTAGGTTTCCGTTCCCCAAAGGGTAAAACGGGATCCTATTATTAAGACTCCGTTGTCTGTTTGTATGTATCTCTGTCTCTCTGTACGTCTGTCACCAAGCTGTATCTCATGAACCGTGAATGTTAGACACTTGAAACTTTTACAGATGATATATCTCTATTGGCGCTTTAACAACAAATACAAAAAAACAGAATAAAAAAATTTAAGTAGGGCTCCCATACAACAGACATAATTGTCATTTTTACAGTATGGAAACCTTCGTGCGTGAGTCCGACTCGCATTTAGTCGGTATTTAGGGTTCCGTAACGGAAACCTTATAAGATTTGATTTTCTCAGGAATGGGTGGACCTAGCAAGTTGAAATTTATACCAGAAGTACTGAGGTGTATAGTCCCAAAAATCAAGGTCCTGAGTCAACGACATAAAGATATGGGCAAATTTAGATTTTCCCGAAAACTTGTAGGTACCAAAATTTGTCTTAAACTTTTTCAGTGGTTTCCCTCCCTCCTAATGAATTTTTCCTCATCCAAAATTGCCCAACGAGCCTATAGAAATTTTTACTTCAGATATCTAGCCCATACCATCACCAAAATGGTTCATAATTATGTTTTGACGACATCACCTATATGAAATAAGGGCAGGAGAAAGAAAAAGGAAAATAACTTAGTTTGGAAATTATATGGTCTTAAGAGAATTAGCAGTATTCTTAATAAATATTTTTTTCATTGGTAACTGTATATTATGTAAAATCGAATCTTTGAAACATACTAAAACTGTATATTAATTTCACGAAGTTATGTCCTAAGCATATGACATCTTCTTGATTAAACGTCGAAACTTTTAAACATTTTGTTTCCTTATCAGAAAAAAAAATTTTTTTTTTTATTATGCGTATATTGGCTGTGTAAATAAGTACCTATAAAAAAGTTAATGCGCTAAAATTGTTAGAAATCGATTGTAAAAATTTATAAATTTATATTAGAACTTCAAAGTAACCTGTAACAGAATTCTGTAAATTCTTAATCAGAGATTTAGTTTTGTTACAACATAATTGTCCAACGAAATTTTAAATCCTAATAGTTACACATTAACATCTCTAGGGATTTTAAGCTTTTAACTTTCTTTAATATTTTGTATTAATGTTTTAGTAATTTTATTCTTTTGTAAATGGTGTAAGAGAAAAAAAAAACTATGAAGAAGGGAATAAAAAATGGATGAACATTTAAACACGGAACCAGGCTAATAAAAAAATAAATTAGGTACCTTCCACTTCTTTACTTCCGACAACCTATTAGCAATCACGCACCCGGCTGATCCCGCTCCAACTATAATAAAATCGTATACGTCTCGAGCATGTCTCCTTCTCCTACGCTTTGCTCTTTTCCCATTTTTCTTCATTTTAATTTCCGCTTTTTTAGAGTCGGCTGTATCGCTATCCGTGTCACTCCGCCGTTCGCCAAACTTGCGTAAACTGCTGAAGTAGTATTTAGCAAATGGGTGTGTGAACGTATCGGTTTCGAACTCAAAGTCAGGACCCGTGTAAAAAGCTGCTTCTGAGTAACCGTAATCTCCGGGATACCGATTAGCGTTTTGTTTATTTTTATAAACTTTCACCGCGTCCGTGGTCTGTTTTACTTCAGGGCCGAGTTCTGGGAGGGCCGGTCCAGTTTCCAGACCGGGGTCAATTAGTGCTGGTCCAATCTGTTGTTGCACGCTAAACCCGGAAAGGTCATCTGATTGCCCTGTCACTCCGTAAGCACTGCTCACCCCAGAAGCGTAGTCTGGTTCTTGGTTTGACGCGTACGGGTTAACTTTCGGCAGCTGCAGTTGATTGTCAACAGATCCCCCAAAAAGGCGGGCGACCAGCGCTAAAAACATGAAACCCGTCTGCGAACATTGCGTTAGCGGTGCCACCGTTTCTGAACAGGCACCGCTTATGTCGGGCGGGATCCAGTTAACATTAGCCATTCTATTAAACTCAGAAACACAATACAAATGTTAATGACATTCCGGTAAAACACAACAGACTGTCTGAACCGCGCAAGCACTCGCGGATGAATGGTGCGCTGTAACCATTTACGGTATAATTTGTTCGCGGTTTCTTTGCACATAGTCACCTATTGTTAGGAAATTTTAAATCACTCGTCTCGAAATTTCTATAAATGCATATCAAATTAAGTAAATGTAATTAGTATTTTTAACACAAATACAGTAGGTAGTTATTTTCTTTTTTTTACTTTTTACTAAATACAAATTCCTATATTTATATTTAAAATACAAAATTTTTTGGTAAAATTGGTGCAATTAATTGCAAAATACGAAGGTTAGATTATCACTGTTTACATCTTTAAGTAAAAGCTCTTAACATGGTTAGTTACAAACATGTCTTGTACATAAAGGTTATCACTGCCAATTTAAAACAGGCTACCATGCATGATGAATCACCTTTAATCAATTTTATTCCCATCAACCCAGCAAATATGTACGATTTTGTAGAATATTCGTATGTAAATGTATGATTTAGTTTGTAATTTTTTAAGAACACTAATTTACATAGTTTTCGAGTTTAATTTTGATATCAGTTACCGAATTCAATATAATTAAATTCAGATCGAAGGCTACCGTAATTCCCGAATTAATATGTACTAGCGATCTGCCCCGGCTTCGCACGGTTGCAATAGTAAATCGCAATGTCGAAAACAAACTTTCGACATCGCATTAGAAACCTCTAAAATGATCAGTGTTTCTCTACTATATTATACGTGTATTATACACACAAATCTTCCTCTTGAATCACTCTTAAGTCGTTTTTAAGATCTAAGTATATATAGGGACAGACAGACAGCTTGACGACTTTGTTTTATACTATGTAGTCATGATGTATCTGAAGTCTTAGGATGTACTGTCTAAGGACTTAATTGAATATCAAGGCGTTGCTAAAACACCTAAATTCCCTTTTGAAATTAACATTTTATTTGTTTCAATAACCCTTGTTGCATTTTGGTGGCTTTATTGACGATTTATATTCTACCAAATCTATCGTAACGGGAGTTTTAAATTGTCGTATACACAATCACTACAGTCATGTAGAGTTATAAACAATCGGTGTTTGTTTTTAACGGTTTTAATTTCACTTTTCGCTTTCCCGATGTAGGAGAAAATCAATTTACAAAGAAACTTTTATGTTCCGATACGTTGACAATCTTAATAAAACATTAGGCCCGACAACCACACAAAAAGTGAAACGCTAAAGTATAATAGTTTCATTTCACGTCGGTCCTATGTGTGGCCATGGCACTTACCTGGACGTGCCTGATATTTAGTGGGCAGGTTGAACTACATTTAAATCCATGGAAATTAAGAGGTACTTGTGTACAGATTAGATACATATTAAATTTAATTTATAAATTTTTAAATAAACAATTATTAAAATGATGTTAATAACTATTCGTAATTATAGTAATAGCCAAGTGCAATAAAGTTTAGAGTGTTACAAATACTGTTACAGGTACCAAAGATAACATTGATGGCGATGGGCCGGCCATATAGCTCGTAGAACCGATAACCGTTGGGGAAGAAAGGTTCTCGAGTGGCAGCCTCGTACTGGCCTTCGCACCTGTGCAAATGTGCGGGAAGTCGATGGATACAGGTGGCTCAGGATCGTACTTCATGGCAGTCTGTGGGGGAGGCCTATGTTCAGCAGTGGACTCAAACAGGCTGAAGTGATGTGATGTGATGTTAAATTATTACACGTGGTTAATAAGGTAAAAAAAATCGAAGATAAGAAACCTTTTCGGAAAGCCAAAAAACTAAACGAATTGGAACATCATTATTTCATTTATCTTGAACTAGTGACCCGCCCGAGATTCGCACGTGTGCAATGCTCTATCTAGTAAAATACCGCATCAAGATCCGTTGCGTGGTTTTAGAGATCTAAGCATACATAGGGACCGACAGCGGGACGACTTTGTTTTATACTGTGTAGTGATAATATGACCAACAATTCATTAAATAAAACTGTAAGAAGATTCAAGCCCAAAAACCTTTTATGTAATTATTTTGAAACGAAGAGGCAATAGTATTTGCAATTCTTATATCACCGATACACAATTGGCCTTTAAATGGACTGTTAGTCACCAGTTTAGTCATTTCAAAGATGATGTGAATGACGTTGTTGTAACGAGATTTTATTTTGCTTACTATCGAACATCATTGCAATACGATTATAATCAAAGTACCATTATAATAAACTATATCAAAATCCTTATTATTTTCTGAGTATCGTGTGCTTTTCTTGTTTTGAATTTGAATTTTGACGTAGGTGTCAATGCAATGTAGGTCTCATATGCAAAGGTACTGATTATATAACCAGATAGAACGTTCATTTTGTTACATTGGAAAACGAAGAATGCGGTAGCACGTTATTTACCAACGAGTTTTATCATCCCTACCACTAACTGACGGTAGGTGCGAATAAAGTAACAGCTGAGTTTGATTTTGGGTTTTATTTTAATCGTTAAATTAGTATACATACATTATTTGTTCATATCTACAAACAGTTTTAGCATAAATTTACGCATTTTTGAAAAAGTGAAAAAGTGTTCTATACTCAGTTGATGTAAATCTGTATACGCCGTCACTACACCATCCCTCCGAAACCTCTTTCACAAAACAAGTGGTTGTTTTCCGATGGCGAATCTCTCTGGAGTTGAGAACATGCAGAAGAAGTTGGTAGGGAGCCTGACACATAAGATGACAGAATTTGAAGACAGGCTAAAGGCTGCATCAAATCCTACTAACTTAACACTTCTGCAACTACAAAATGAATACTACACCTTCAAGGAATTGGTCTCGTCTGTGTTGAAACTTATGCAGCAACAGATTCAGGAGTGTGTTGAAAGTTTGGACTACATCAATATGCATAAACGAAGGAAAGCTCTGGTTTTCAACGGCATAGTGGAGTCCTCGAATGAAAACATTATGCAAAAAGTTCTGCCATTGCTGCATGAGAAAATGGGCCTCACTAATATTGATAACTCATCCATTAAACAGTGCTACAGACTTAATGCTCCACTTGGAAACCGACCAAGGCCCGTCATTGTGTACTTTTGTGAACATCATATAAAAAATCAAGTTTGGAATGCAAAGTCGAAATTGAAAGGTTCAGCTATTTCTGTAAGTGAGTTTTTGACTAAAACCAGGCAATCTATACTTAAGAATGCCCGTAATCATTTCGGCATGAGGAATGTCTGGTCCTATGATGGTGCAATTTATATTAAACTAGCTGAGGGACGTGCCAAAATCACCTCGCAGTTAGTGTTGGATGACTTAATAGCTAAATTTCCAGATATAAATTTATCTTCTGTCGCTGCAGAACCTCCAAGTACATCCCAGGTTAAACAAGTGGCTAATGCTTCTCCCCCAGTCCAGTTGGAAAAAGTGCAGCGTCTACAGCCAACTTCGGTGGCATCAGGAAATGCTATGAAGACTAGACGATTTGCAACCAAAAAGTAATCTAGAAAAGCACTACTGAATTTCATTTATATAGCATTTTATAGTACAGTTTAATTTTTAGACTAAAATTTATTAATATATTCCACTAATTTCATGTGCTGGATCACAATGGTTTAGTAGTTAAATTTTGCACTTTGAATTACCAAGAAACATTTCATTTGTCCTATTTATTTACTGTTAAAGTATCCATAACTAAAGTAAACATACATAATTTATACATATTTAATATCTTTAGGTGTATCCAGCAGTTTATTTAACCTTACATATAATTTTATCAACAAAGCAAAGCACATTATCTTGAAACACTTAAATATGATAGTAAAATATCTTTTTGTTTTGTTCTCTACACTAAAATTTAAACTAAATATATGTTAAGCTGTTAGACTAATAATATAATAGGCATGTGTGAGTGCTGTGACACTAACTTTGCATTATATTTATCTTACTAATTAAATAGTGGAAATATATATATTTTGTGAACTGATTTTCTTTTAAATTATTCACTAATAGGAAACTTTGTGCTATTTCAACTTTAAGTCATTGCATATTGGAATGTCACACATTGTTAGCGCTGATAGTCATATTATATTATATGTACGCCTTGATTTTCTTTTTTTTCTTTTCTGAGTATGTTCAATGTTTAAGTTTGCTATGATTTAATTTACACTATGTCTCTTCCACAGATTACTGTGTATAACACATTGGTAACTTGTAGTCAATTACTCTTATACACATTAACACTTGAATTGTCTTATTCTTTAGTGTGCATTAAATTTATCATATTGTATTACATGTAAGGTTATGCTTCAAATTACGTGCACACATTTTACATAATATTCGCATAACAAATCTTGTTTATGTTAATAGGTTTAGTATTAGTTAATAGTTATTGTACTTAGTGTTATGACAGTTGAGCTTGTTTATGGTTTTGTTTTAGTTTTAATTTTAATATACTCATGGGTTCAGTTGATTCAGCCAGATAGTAATTGTTTTAGATGTGATTCTCTCTGGATATTGTTTTTCGTTATAGATCCTGTTGTATAATTATTTACCATACGATACGATTTCATATTGTATCAGTTAACAAATATTTCTGATGGTCTAAATGAAAAGCTTTTACTTTTATGTAGATGTAACACATATAATGATGTAAATGACATTTTCTGGCAGTCAACCCGAGGGATGATGTTTATGTGACGGTTTTTTCATTAATTTTTAAATCCCCTTTTTATTATTATATACATATATTCACGTTCTTCTTTATATTATATTTTAAGCATATTGTCTTGCTGTATTATTTTTATTTTTGTTTATATATAGTTACATATAGTCATTCGTTACGATGTCCGATACTGATATTTTTGAGACAGCTAGTGATTCGAGCTTATCTTTTTGTTCCTTAGATACTGGGATGCATTTACTCAAGGACCAGTTAGCCTGTGCGTTTCTTGGCGATAAAGATAATTGTTTAAATGTTTGTCATATCAATGCCCAGAGCATTCCGCGTCATCACAGCGAGTTATTAGATACCTTCTCCGTAGATCATGTTCATGCCTTGTTAGTGTCAGAAACTTGGCTTAAGCCTAACCTAAATTCAACATCGTATAGTTTGCCGGGGTATGTTCTTGTGAGAAACGATCGGGTAAAAAAACGCGGTGGGGGTGTTTGTATTTACCTTCGTTGCGACATTACATATAAAATGATATTTGCCTCGAACCCCCTAAGTGACGATATGGAGTCACTGTTCCTCGAAGTTAATTTAAGGGGAATTAAGGCGTTACTCGGAGTTGCTTACTCTCCCCCCACTATTAACTATTTCTTCAGTTTGGAAAATATTCTCGAATCTCTTTGCTCCGAGTACACACATTTCCTAATTATGGGAGACTTTAACACCAACTTAATGAAAGACACTTACCACTCGCGTAAATTACATTCAATCCTAGAGTCTACTAATTTGTTCTCTTCTTCCTCTTGGGCCTACGCATACAAATTTTGCCACAGCCGACTCATGGATTGACTTAATTATAACATCTTGCCCTAAAAATATTATTAATCACGGCCAACTCCCGGCGCCGGGTTTTTCCAATCACGATCTGCTTTACGTCTCATACAAAATCAGGCCTCCGAAACGGGTGGCCCGCAGGGTAGCAGTACGCAGTTTAGCAAACTTGGATAGGAGCAGGTTAATAAATGAGTTTTCCTTGATCGACTGGTCACCGGTAACCACATTGAGTACAGTTTCTGACATGGTTTCAGTTTTCAGCTCAAAAATAATAGATATCTTTAACAAACTTGCACCATTGCACGAAGTCGTTATGAAGAGACCCCCTGCGCCTTGGATGAATAACGATGTTCGGTTGGCAATGAATAGACGTAACAGAGCGTTTGTTTCTTATAAATCATGTCGTAGTGCTCAAAACTGGGCTGCATTCAAAAAAGCCAGGAATCGTTGCAATCAGATGGTGAGGTCTGCTAAACGCCGACATTTTCACAACTTCTTACTAACTGCTTCTCAATCAGAGACATGGAAGTTTATTCACTCTCTTGGGTTTGCAAGTTGCAAAACACAGCCTAGTATTGATATGCCCTTATTAAGCGAACTTAATGCTCACTTTTCCTCATCTTCTGTATTGCCATCTCACATTAAAGCTAGTACTCTTCTTGAAATATCTTCCATGGCCTCAACTCACTCTGATACATTATCTTTTTCTTCGGTCGCTGAGGATGAGGTATGTAAGGTTTTACATCAGATTAAATCTAAGGCAGTAGGTTGTGATGAAATAGGCCGTGTCATGATATTTCATGTTTTGGACCAGATTGTACCCATTCTGACATTTATTATTAATCATTCGATGCTATCTGGGGAATTTCCTATCTGTTGGCGTAATGCTTTTGTTATCCCGCTTCCCAAAATTAGTAAACCCAGTTCACCGAATCATTTCCGGCCTATTTCTATCTTGCCGTTTTTATCAAAAACTTTAGAGACTATTGTTTTTAAACAAGTCTGCACCTTCGCTCATAAGAACAACCTGTTGAATAAGTTCCAATCGGGGTTTCGGCCGGGTCATAGTACCACTACTGCTCTATTAGCGGTTACCGAGGATGTGCGACATGGTATGGGGGATGGCAGGGTGACAGTATTAGTACTGATCGACTTCTCCAACGCTTTTAATGCTGTTGACCATGACATCCTTCTTGCCATCTTATCTCACCTAGGATTTTCATCCTCAGCACTGAATTGGTTCTGTTCTTATCTTCGTGGTCGCCGGCAGGCGGTTCGTGTCGATGGAAAGTTCTCCAATTGGTGCGATCTGGCCACCGGTGTTCCGCAAGGCGGAATACTGTCACCAATACTTTTTTCATTTTTCATAAATTCTGTTACATATAATCTTCGCTCCTCTTACCATCTGTATGCCGACGACCTGCAGCTGTATGCCCAGGCTGAAGCAGCGCATTTACATGATGCTGTTACCCAGATTAACTCTGATCTCGAGCATATTTTCAACTGGTCGAAAAAGTACGGTGTTACTGTAAATCCCACCAAATGCCAAGCCATAATTCTAGGGAGCGAACGCCAGTTATGCAAAATAGATTATAATTGCGTGATGCCCGTGATGTACAATGATCAAGTCATTCCCTTTTCACCAAAAGTCAAGAATCTTGGGTTAACTATTGATTCCTCGCTCAGCTGGCGAGCGCAAGTTAATGAAGTCAGCAGTAAAGTTTATTCCAACTTGAGACAATTATATAGATTTAAAAATTTCTTACCACCTTATACTAAAAAACTTTTAGTTCAATCACTTATACTTCCACATCTCGATTACGCTGATGTGTGTTACTCAGATGCAAACATGGAGGTTCTTAGCAAATTGGATCGCCTCCTTAATCAATGTATTCGTTTCATTTATGGTGTTCGAAAGTTTGACCATATTTCATCATATCGCTCTCAACTAAACTGGTTGAATATTTCCCAACGGAGGAATCTTCGGATCCTCTGTACGCTTTATAGTATCATTAACGATCCTTTTGCCCCAGCGTATCTGAAATCTAAATTTCAGTACCTGGGTACCTCTCATTGCTGCAATCTTCGATCTGCTGGTAATCTTACGTTGCTTATTCCTTCTCACAGTACCGGTTTTCTCTCTAAATCCTTCGCTGTTACAGCTGCTCGACTCTGGAACGCCCTTCCTCGTGAAATTCGAAAATCACCGAATAAATTTATTTTTAAAGCTAAAGTTAAGGAATATTTTAATTCGTCGTCTTATGATCAGTAGTATGGATAACGTTTGATAGATATTTCCGTTTTATGTACGTATATATATATATATATATTTACCTATTATAATATTTATTGTTGTAAGTTAATAATTGTTATCATAATGTATGTATACATATTATATAATCCTTATATAGCTAGCACCTACACTTCTCTTTCACTAACTTTCCGGTTGGCTGGTAGAAAATGCCTTATGGCATTAAGCCCGCCGTTTGTACCAGTTAGTACAAAAAAGTGTGTAAATAAATAAATAAATAAATAAACCATATTCCAACAGTACCGGTCTTAATATAGCTGATTGGGCTAGTTGTATGAGTAAACGCCTAGAAGAGTAAATTAAGGTTTTGTAGAAATCAATAACAGGAATGGCAAGGCGTTTGTGTCTCAGCCAAATATAAAATAAATAAACAAAATAGGTGTTTATCCGACAGTTTTTTTTTTTGGAAAATTTTTGTGTCGACTTCTTTTAGGTACAGTAGCACCTGTGTCAGAGGAAGCCACTCTTCCTTAACAAAAATGTTATAAATAAACAAACAACAATTTGTACAACATATTAAGACAAAACACAGTATGTCTGTGTCAAATATGGTACAGAGTGGCAGGCGGGAGTGAAAATCTCAAGAAAGCTATATTAGAGCCACATTCTTGGACCAATTGTTTAATATATTATATAACCTGTTACCATTGGAAATGTAATTGAAATACATTCAGTAAATGCAGCTGGAAATTCAACAAAAGCATTGATAAAAAAGACAAGCCGATACGTATCCTAAAACGCTGCGCAGTCCTTGTTTTTGCCTTACTCAACAACTGACCGAGACTAATCCAAAGAGGTTTTATTTTAATCCGTTACTAAATAAAATGACTAAACTGGTGACTAACAGTCCATTTAAAGGCCAATTGTGTATCGGTTATATAAGAATTGCAAATACTATTGCCTCTTCGTTTCAAAATAATTACATAAAAGGTTTTTACTTTTCTAGTGGTTTATACTTCTTAACGTTTTATTTACTATAAAGTAATAGAAACCGCTAGGATACGATTATTTTATGCAGTAGAACAACAAAAAGTATATTATACAAAGCAAAATACGCTCGATCCTCAATCAAAAACTACAAAGTACACAAAGTCAGATATAAAAAAGGAAATGAAGTTAAAATGTGGCAGAGCCATGGAGAAATCTTTACTGTTGCACGAATAAAAAGCTCGTACGGGGATGTACTATGACCTCATAGAAGACTGACGTGAAGTGGAAGATGCTTGTCTTGTCGTTGATGCTTGAGTTTTGTCTGGCGAGTGAGATAACCAGTGCCAGCCTTTTGGAATTTTATCAACGTATCAGCAAGCCATTGGTGTTGCAGATACGCGTGGCCAGCGGTCCTCACTTAATATCAGATAATCCGCCTGCTAGTTTGACAATTTTTCACATAAAAAATACTGAGAAAAGAAGTTCAAAGTGAAAGGAAACCAAAAAAATTAAATAACAAAATAAAAATACAATAACCGACATTGATACCACGCTGCAAGATAACTTAAACTTAAGATGATTTGAAAAAATACAGGTCACATAATATGTTGCTGTCGTCTGCATAAGCTTGATTATTTAGCTCCTTAAATGGAATCAAAATTACCATCGTAAACTTTCGTGTTGTCTTTTACTTTATTTCGAATATGGATATTTTTAAGCTTCAAGTGAATGGTTTCTACCGAGTTATTGCCTTTAAAAACAACGTATTCATCATTGCTAGTCTTCAAGTTGAATACTACTGAAGTATTAGCTCGTTCGTGAAGGAAATAGAATAGTTCTGTGGAATTAACAAGTCAATTAACTTTAGTCAACATTTGGCAACACAATTCATGTCCGTTTTTTTTCGCTTGCGGTTGTACTATGTTATAAATGTACTAGGGCTAAATGTTAACATGAAAACAACGCAATGCAGTCGCATGCCCACATGGGCCCACATAATACCCGGTGATATATCATTTTTACGAGCCCCTTCAGTACTTAGTGGGTGTTAGCGTATCCTTGTTTGTATTAACTCCGTAATTACATTCGTATACTAATTCCGTAAATTTATAAAGGGCTAACGATTTATGAGCACAAGCTAGTCGTGCCTGCATAAAAATACTTAAGTAAATGATTACATTTTAAACTTTCACACTATGTGTCTATGAACGTAAATAAATTGGCACCAAAACAATAGTACAGATTTATTTTCCCTATCTTGTTTACATGGTCTAACTTAAGAAGACTAACATATAAGAGGTTCAAAAACATTAGCAATGCATACATTTTGTTTGCATTATAATTAAACCCAGTTTATATCATATTGTATACGAACTAAACCCGCCATTCCCCTTGTATATTAATATTCTAGTCTATGTCTCTTAATTCACCAACTGTAATCGATGCATTCTAAGATAAATATTTTATAAGTATACTAATAAAAAAACATAAATTGATGCAGTGTTATATGCGTACTTGCGATAATTTTGTGTTAATTAAGCGTATGGATTTATATAAAATTTGCTTATTTATTACAGACTTAATCTTCAACTATAGTTTTTGTAACGTGCCCTCCTGCGCTACTGTATTATTGTTTTTTTCTCATAAGGCCTTCGATTTCACTGAACTTTTTTATAGCTACAGCCTTGAAACAGACCTACATTGTTATAATTGTTACCAACATTGCTTAATGCACCAAATTAGTTCTAATATCTGAATTTTAACAACGATTTAGTACCTACCCAATACTGAATTACTGCTCACTAAGTGAAGACTATTCAAGTCTTTGCTTGGATATGTCGAGAATTTTCAGGAAGATCCTGACTAACTAACCAGAAGGCTTTTAGAAGGCTTAATACTTATAACTTCATGATTTTTTATGACGTTTGTTTGCCTCACTACCGATTGTTTACTGTGTTATTTATTAACTCTGTGTTGTTGTCTAAATAGAAATTAATGAACGTGGTTAGGCTCGACATATCTACTGAGCCTCCATCAACCAGAACAACCGAAACTGTAAGGCGTATTACTGAATATTAGTCGCTAGCACCCGTGACTATCGCGCAGGTGGTGCACGCTCACACTACACCAATATGATTCGAATCAACTTTGGTTCCAAAGTTTTGAATATGTCCGTAACACCTGAAGTGTCCAATCATACTCTTTCCAGAGCCGAATAATAGCCGACGTTTTATAGTGAAATACACTGAGGCGCCACCCATCACACAAGCGCTTCGATGTTATGTCTATGCACTTCGATAATATTATGTAAGTTTTCCGTGTCCTCTATCGCGCGGAAGGTGCCATACCATATATATTTAAAAATCAAACGAACTTACCCTATGATGTTTGATTCTCAACCCAAAATCCATCAATCGTTCAGGCTGCAGACCGTGCCACACAATTATACATACATACTCTCGAAAAACAACCCTTCCTGCGCAGTCAGGTAATAAAAGTGGAGTGAAGAGAAACATAACTTCTAAGACGCGCGTGTTGTATTCGTCTTTTGTGTTGAAGGGCTTGGGTAGTAAGTCCCAATAAAATACCACTGCGATCTAGAAGATATAACTCTTACCTCCGAAAATATTACCCTTACTGTAGGACAATAATATCCTGTAAGTACGTTTTACATATATAAATTTCACGTGCACAACCACTCATATCCGAAACAATTATCTGTGTGTCACACAAATATGTGTCTTGTCTTGTCTTGAATCGAACCAATTAAAAAGTTCTCATGAAACTACTTGCTCAATTTCTGTTGCATGCATTGTATTTCTCATGCTTCATTATAATTTTTAACGATAGAATATCAATATGAGAAAAATTAATGTACAAAGCGGATGGTTGTAACCTATCGGATCACGATCCGAACAAAAATTAAAAAAAAAAAAATAAAATTTTAAAATTTACCTCAGTAATCCCTGGTATACTCGCCTTAATCGTTATTACAAAACTATTTTTTTTAACAGATGTTTTTGCTTTCAGTCCCGAGACTATTAAAGCTTCATCTGATGCAGAACCGGTGGGCTAGCCAGAACCCAGGGGTTAGGGCCCTACGCTGTGGGTAGGGCCGCGCATGTGCTCATGCGTGCGTTTAACTATGGTGTGTCATTTAAGGGCCATCGAGGTCGCGGTTCGGACCGAAACCCCGATGACATATTACTAAACTGGATATAATTGTTCGAAAGTTTAAAAGAACAAATCATACAGAACGTATTTGTTTTCTTGATTTTGAAGCAACCTGTATTTTTTCCTTTCTTTCTTATTTCGCAATATATATTCGTAATTAGGATCTCTTGATCGCTTTCGTTCGTCACTTCACTATTAATAAATTAAAATAAATTTTAAATGACAAATTACACGCGACCTCGTTAATTCAAAAACATTTAACGGGGGCAGATGGCGTAGGCGCAGGGTTGCTAGTATCAAATGGAAGACAGTGGGAGCGAGACAGAAAAGTATTGCGAGACGTACGGTTTTAAATGTGTGACAGATATTGAGAGTAATTGTCTTCGGTTGCAACACGAAATATAATTATCTTTATCAAGTCCCAATTCCATCCATTACATTGTATTGTTTCTTAGATTCTGCACATAATTTTTATTTTTATTTCACAGAATGGAGGTATATTTTACCGTACTGCTTTTACAATTCAAATTTCATTTTAATTTAAAATTAAATAATTACAAAAAATTGTCAGAAGTAACCGTTTGATTACAGTTTTAAACTAAATTGTGGCAAATATCCAATAAGCAGTATAATTTCAGTATATAGGTAATTTGGAGAGAAAGGCACTTTTTTCTTCTTACTGATAGTCATTTTTGCAGTTTATTTTTTCAAATTGCGATAGCATGTCCTTCTTGTAGTGTAGAACTAAAACTTATGCCTGGTCTTAAAAAATAATTTAGATAAAGTACCCAACTTATCACGGATATTTTAATGAGAAATCTAATATTATTTACGTCGAATAAACATGCCCCTTGCCGTAATGCAAGGACATAATTTAAATTATTTTTAAAATTTTTCGAGAGCTGTTTTCGATTCTACTCGGTTGATACCATAATCAATAATTTCATTGGAAGCGAAATATTACGACATAAGACAATACTTGAAACGTTATAAGTTTTGCGCTAATTAACCAGAATACAATAAGTTGTTCATTACGTCTGCATTAGTCATGTCACTCTTATTGTACCCTATTTGCTTCTAGTCCTTTTAACAGATTTTGAACTGAGTTAGATATTAAACTGCACAGATTGTTAGTAACATGCCGTGGAAACTTTATGGCATAGCTCACATATAATTTCTCAGGACCTCAGGATATCGATATCGTTATCGGTTAAGTTGTTAATTATAATTTTCAAGTGCTGATGAATTACTACATTTTGTGAGTCAACAAATAATTTACAAAACTAGATAATAACAAACCGGTGAAGATCGAATTACAGATAATAATTTACCAACTCTAATTCAGAAAGCACTTGAAACTATTTCCAAACTTGATACAGATTTATTGATAAAGAATAGAAGGAAAATCAATTTTCTGATGCATTTTGCAGGCTACATGAATTATGCAGGCTACTAAGTAAAGGTACCGGTAGAAAAAGAAAGTACCTAACATTGGCCACACAACAGTCTTCTTCGTTACACGATTGGGCAGGTCCGTCTGGGAAAGTATCATAACTTCATTGAAGACCGGCGTTAAGTGGAAGTGTTATACTTACGCGTTTCGTCTGGTGTGTGAGGTAAACGCTGCCCGCTTTTATAAAGGTGGTTAGCGCACTTGCATACTATCGGGTGTTTTGGATGTTCATGGGCGGCGAATTTCACTTAACATCAGGTGAGCCAGCTGGCAGTTTGATGACTTTGCACACAAAAAAAATACAATTTCACGTTTAGTTTTGAAGTAACCGGAAGTTGAATATCTCAAAGTTTAAATCTTAAATTCTCCTGCTGGTGCTAATGTACGTACATGGGCGTTTGTTACTGATTTTTTTTTTTATGGATAAAAGGGGCAAACGAGCAGGAGGCTCACCTGACGGTAAGTGATTACCGCCGCCCATAACTCCCGAGGTCTCACAAATGAGAGGATCAAGTGAGTGGTAAACGTTGTTGTACGCCTTCATTGCATCTGCAGTAGGGTTGTGCACAGCCTAAGCCTTCCGAAGCGAACTCCGCCGAGCGTCGAGCATTGCTCCGTTCCGCGTCGAGTCGCCTAGGACACTTCGTTCCTCTTTCGCTGTTCGTTCTTGGCTTTCTGTCGTTTCAGCGCTCAACCAAGTTCAACCGCGTAGCTGCTTGCTACTTGGTCGCCCTTTTTAATAAAAAAGGGTCCAGTGGTGAGGTAGGGCTACCTCAGTAGCCTAAAACAGCCAAAATCACTCCACCCGCTGTCTATTGTGGTTATATCCGATACAGCCGGCCTCATCGGTGGATTTCCCTCCGGGCGTCCCCCGGTGGGGTGCGGTGCGGGAGCAGCCCAATAGACACGCGCAGAAAGAGTGCGTATAAGCAAATCTTCGGTGTGCTCTAAAACACCTGTTATAGATGCACACTGCATAAACACACCACAATGGGTCGCGGCAAAAAAGCCGCTACCACCGCCAAAGCTAGGCGAGCCAAACCACAAGTGAAAATCCTTGTCGAAAGGAATATTTTCACTAATGAAATAACTAGGATTCTGCCCTCGCAGATCCAACCACCCCAATCAAAGGGTAGCGCGCCCTCCAAGGCCGCAGAGCCCGCCCAAATTGCTTCCGTAAGTGGGGAACTGTTGGCAGCACCGCTAATACCACAAAGGACGAAAAACACCCCGTCCACCCACATCCCCTGAGTCGCCAACCCAGGACGATAAGCGTCCCAAATTAGACGACTCAGCCTTAAACAGGGATAAGAGGCAGGATGTCCCTACTCACACCAACGACGTGATAGAGCTGACGCCTGGACCATCAAATGGTGATCAACAAACCGAAGGGAATGAGGTTGAAATGGACTCCGAGGAGCCCCAACCCGGCCCCTCAACTGCTCAAACAGCACCGCCGACGTACGCTAACGCGGCTTCGGCTCCACCATCACCACGCCGACGGTCCTCTACAACACAGGGGACCAATCAAGCGCCACCTCAACTTGCCGAGGAGAAGGGGCGCAAATACCCGCCCATTGTGGTAGAGTGCCTACCACAATGGACAAAACACTTTTCTGCCCTCAAAGGGCAGCTAGGACACGCCCCAAACGCCAGGCCGCTCGGCAAGGGAGTGCGTTTTACCCCGGAGAATGCCGCGGAATACCGGGTAATCCAGCGCTACCTCGTCGAGTGTAGCCAAAAGGACCCTACTGTTGTGTGGTACTGCTACGCTCCGCCAGAAGAGGTACCAACAAAGGTAGGGATCAGAGGCCTCCCAAGGGACACACCACCAGACGAGGTGGTCGAGTATTTTAGGAAAATAGGGTTCCCGGCTACTTACTCAAGGGCGATAATGCCCAAGAGGTCGAGGCCGGGAACACTCTACCACCTCAAACTCGACCACCTCAATAAAGACGAGCTAAAGCGCCTCTACGATGTCACAGAGGTGCTGAACATGCCAGGCATCACCATAGAGGCCTGGCTTGGAAAAGGTGGTCCCGCACAATGCCACCGCTGCCAGGGGTTCGGTCACGCATCTGCCAACTGCCACAGACCCCTGCGCTGCGTGCGCTGCGCTGGTGAGCACATATCGGCCGAATGCCCACGCAAGGGCGAAGCGCCGAAATGTGCTAACTGCGCAAAACAGCACGCAGCCAATGACAGGCGCTGTGCGGTATTTCAAAGGGTGGCCAAGAGCCGTGGCATTAAACTGCCGCCGCCACTACCACCACCACCGCCATCCAGACAAGTTCCACACCCTGCCGAAAGGAGCGTAATGCCTCTTCCCCCTCAAACTCAGGGGAGCACAGCGACAACCCCCGCAATGGCTGTGAGCACGACACAGCCAGCAGCAAGTACTCATACCACACTCATGGCACCGGCCAACGACGCCACCATTCGAGGCCAGGAGGCCAAGAAAAAGAAGAAGAGGGGGGGGAAGAGGAAGAAGAAGAGCATCCCTCAACCGCACTCAGCGGGCCAAGCCGTGGTGACCCTACAGCCCCCCCCCGCTTCCCAAACCAACACCACTGCTGCGCCGAAAAAGCGACAGCAGCAAAAACGGCGGGAGAATGTTGCCGCAGCGGCAACAACTACACCGCGACCACACCACCAACCGGCCCAACAAGGCCAAGGGGTAAGGGGACCACCCACCCACCACGTCATTGCCTCCCATTCCCGCGATTCTGCGTACGTCGCACAGGGAATCGAGGAGGCAATAAATCAACTGATCCGGCTGGTGACAGGAATCTTGGGGGATGTCCTGGTCTCCATCGCGACAGGAAATGACACCTTAACGGCGTTAACGAACGCCATTAAATCCCTGACCGCGGTACGCAATGGCGCCACAAATTAGGGCCATGTACTGGAACCCTGGAGGCATACAGCAACGGCTCCCGGAGCTAAGGATGCTGGTTCAGCAGCACAACATCCAAGTTGTGTTGCTCGGGGGAAACCAAGCTCCGTCCGGGTCAGCCGTTCCGCCTATCGAACTTCGTCGTGTACCGTAGGGATGAGATCTCCCCAGACCACGGCTATGCCTATAGAGGTACGGCCGTGTTGGTAAGACGGGACCTAGTACACGACGAAGAGGAGCTGCGTAGCTTTACAAGCACGCGCTCCATAGGAGTATGCCTCCACGCGGGCGGGAAAGAGATACGTATGTTCGCTGCGTATCGCCCGCCCGGCTTGCCCTTCAACGCCAGTGACATCCGGAATATCTTTTCTGATAACACTCCTGCCATTATAGCGGGGGATCTCAACGCCAAACATCCATCGTGGGGATCAAGAATTGAGACCCCCGCAGGCAGGAGTCTATACGAACATGCCGAGGAGGTGGGTTATGAAGTGCTGGGCCCTGATGAGCCCACACACATACCCACCATCGAAGATCACGTTCCGGATGTCCTGGACATCGTGCTCTGCCACAAAGTGCCATGCCCTGTCCAGGTAGAGGTGCTGTACGATGCGGACACACAGCACCTCCCTGTGCTCATCGTGCTGAGTCTGGCTGCGGACTCACTGGCTCCCAGGGGCCCTAAATATAGGACCGATTGGGGAGCCTATTCGAGGGCAATGTCCACATTTAGCTTCGGTGCACCCATATCAACCGCGGAAGACGTGGAACAGGCCGCGCGCAAAATCACCTGTAAAATACAGGAAGAATTGCGCGCGGCGACCAAGGCGGTGCCGCAGGTGCACCGAAAAGACACGCTCCCGCGTAGGCTCCTCGATCGGTTACACGAGAAGAGGGAGCTTAGAAAGCTGTGGGCCCGCACCCGCTGCCCACGAGTGAAGACACGTCTAAATCGGGTCAAGGATGAGCTGTCGGCAGCCATCAAGGCGTACAGGGGTGAGGGGTGGGAGCGCCGCATTGAGCAGGCCTCCGAGTCGCAGACCTCCCTTCACCACCTTAACCGACAGCTCAGCCGCACATCACAGCCCATCTGTCCACTCGTGGGTAGCGATGGGCGTAAGCACGCTGCAGCCCAAGACAGGGCTGACATATTGGCAGAGCACCTAGAAGGGCAATTTGTGGCCAACACATCGGCCCCAGGCGCCATTGCGTTCCACCAAGAAGTGGAGCGGCACATACAGGTGTTCCTGTCGGAGCCGGTGCCACGGCTGGATGGTGGACTTTTCATCACTCCGGCCGAAGTGCGTAGAGCCGCGAGTCATCTCGCGCTCCGCAAGGCACCCGGCACCGACGGAATCACGACGTTGGCGATAAGGCAACTACCGAAAAGGGGGTTAGTGGCGCTGTGCCGCCTGTACAATGGTGTACTGCGCACGGCGCACTTCCCCTCTGAGTGGAAAACCGGTAAGATCATCGTCCTGCCGAAACCGGGCAAGGACCGACGACTTCCGGGAAGCTACCGACCGATTACGCTACTGCCGCCGCACGTAGCCAAACTTTTTGAACGGTTGCTGCTGCGGAGAATAGTTCCCTGCATCGAGCTACGCAGGGAACAGTTCGGTTTCCGCAGCGGCCATTCCACCACGGCGCAGCTGGCCCGAGTGTTGCACTATCTTGCGGCTCAGTACAACCGGGGCCGCATCTGTCTGGGGGGTCCTTCTCGACATGGAGAAGGCCTTCGACAGAGTGTGGCACGAAGGCCTGCTACATAAGCTGCTGGAAAATACCACCACCCACCGTGCGCTCGTGCGGTTAGTAGCGTCGTTTCTCCGGGACCGGAAGTTCGTCGTACACGTCGAGGGAGCCGACTCGGCGGTACGATGCATCAAAGCCGGTGTACCACAAGGTAGTTGTCTGTCACCACACCTGTATGCGGTGTACACGGACGACATTCCCACCTTGGAGCAAAACGCCTCCGACTGGGATGAAGACGTACTGTTGGCCCTGTACGCGGACGACAGTGCGTTCTTCACGTCTTCACACAACGCGGCGTTTGCGGCGAGGAAGATGCAGCGCCAATTGGACCTGCTGCCCGAGTGGTTGGATAGGTGGCGGATGTCTGTCAATGTTGACAAAACGTCCGCCATCTTCATCCGCCACATCAAACACCAACCCACGCTTGAGCTGCGAGGTCAAGCGATAACGAACCAGGACACCATCAGGTATCTTGGGTGCCGGATAGACCGCTCGCTGAGTATGGCGCCCCAAGTCGAACACTCTGTTCGACAAGCCAGGGCAGCTCGAGCGGTCCTTTACCCAATCCTGGCATCCAAGCTACCTGTTAAGACGAAACTGGGCGTCTATAAAACCTACATCCGTTCGCGCTTGACCTACGCCGCTCCGGCGTGGTATGCACTGGTTTCCGCCTCGCAGAGGCGCAGGCTCCAGGCGCAGCAGAACCTCGCCCTTCGAGCAATCGTGGGAGCCGGGCGTTACGTCAGGAACGACGTAATCGCCAGAGACCTGAAGATCGTGTCCATCGAGGAGTTTGTGGTCCGGTTGGCCCGTCGCTTGTACGACAGGGCTGACAACGGACCACACCCACACCTGGAGAATATTGCTCCACTCCACGCCCGTCCTCCTGACGGACGTCCGCTCCCACGAGAGCTACTGCGGTCGGAACAGGCCATTGGGGGGCCGGACCCGACCGCACTTCCGCCGCTGTGTCGAAGACGATGTCGTCCTCGCGTTACACACCGCGTGTAACGCCGTACACCCGCAAGTGCCGCTACCGCGGTCAGGGATAGGGATGGCCGATGGCCATCCTCACCACCGACCAGCCATTCGCTGGTCGAGATACATGCCCGAGTAATGGGGACAGGGCCCCCGAGACTCGTTTAAAGCAGGCCTCGCGCCAGCTTCGTACATCATCATCACAAATGCGTTGCCGGCCTTTTAAGAAAGAGTATGCTCTTTTTTCGAAGGTTCCCAGGTCGTAACGGTTCGGAAAGACCGCCGGCGGCAGTTTGTCCCACAGAATGGTTGTGTGAGGCAAAAAGTGCCTTAAAAATCGCGCTGTTGTGGAACGCTGAACATCGAGGTGGTGTGGATGAAATTTGTTCTTTCACATTTGCATAAAAATAGAGAATTGGTAGAGATTTGTGTTAGATATATACGTAGTTGCTATAAAATTTTCCCATAAAGTGTTATAGAGAAAAATGGATGGGTATTCGGAAACGTATAAAATATATGGATCCAGATGAAACGTTTCAACGTACCAATTTCTTGACGGGACAGATTTATTTGCGGGACCTAATATACGATAGGAAATTGTATGTGGTTACTTGACCAAATTCAGTGCTTTATGAAAGTTTTGCATCAAATTGCTCATAGAGCATAATATGTGCTAATGAAAAAACTAAAAATTTCCCCATTGTCTTATTTAAACATAAGTAGGAATAAATGTAAAAATTTTATGTCAATAAATATATGTAAACCACATACTTATTGACACAAGATGGAAATATATAAAAAAATGTGACATGAAACAAAATTAATAAATAAATTCTGTAGACGTACACAATGATATTTGAATACTTCTTGTATCTTGTATTCACTGATGTTTTTGCTTTCAGTCCCGAGACTATTAAAACTTCATTTGAAGCAGAACGGGTAGGCTAGCCAAAACCCACGGGTTTGGGCCCTCCGCTGTGGGGAGGGCCGCGCATGTTCTCATGCGTGCGTTTAACTATGGAATGTCATCTAAGAGCCATCGAGATTGCGGTTCGGACCGGGACCCCACTGACGATCGACTGTGTTTTTAGCTAATCGGTGGCTGGGGGCGGTGAGAACCGCCCCGGAACGCGGGTGTACCTTGTGTACGCGTTGTGTTGGTCTCGCCGTGCTCGGAGGCGAGGGCAAACTATCGTGTTTGTTGTTACACTAGCTATGGGTGTAGCGTTATCCGGCAGGACCACCGATGGTGGGTCTGACGTATCTAAGTCCCCTTCCTCGACCGGGTCGATGAGGACGTTTCGCGGGGGACGCTTGTTGACGTTCGCGTTTGTGTCGGGTTGGTAATTTGCTGCGCTTACCACCAGAGGGTTGGGATGATGTTCGGCTCTATCGAAGAACCGTTTGGAACCTTTAAAATATTCGCGAATTGTCGGGAGTCTGCAATCGCTGTGCAGATCGACGTTGTGTTGATACCACTACGCACCGGTTGAGCGGCGGATGAACTTATTTTGTACTAGTATTTTAATACTATATGGCTGCCGACGTTTACTTTTCAATGTAATTGATGCTACTTTTAAATAGTGTTAGTTATTATGTAAAATTAGTGGAGTGAATAAACAAATATTATTATTGTTATTAATAAAGATGACGCATGTCCATACTGCATGGCTAGTATAATAAACTTCTTATTGGGTTTTCTTCGTACAAGCTAAGCGTTTCTCGACATAGTTCATCAGTCTTTAGAGGTAGCTATAAAAATGCAGCCACCCACTATTGGAATAATTTACCTCCGCCGTTACAAGTCGCAGCAGAAAACAAATAATTTCAGATGACCTTTAAGAAATATTTAAAACAACCAACAGAAGGCCTGTTATATTAATCGAATTAATTGTGAGCATACGAGATTTTTTTTATATATTTTTTTTTTCATTTTTTTACACAACATTCTCTAGTCCCAAACTAAGCAACGCTTGTACTATGGGTACTAGAAAACTTATAAACGTGTTTAAATATACTTTTCTTTTGTAAATAAATACATATTATACATATATAAACATCCAGACACTAGAAAAACACTATGTTCATCACACAATATTTTTCCAGTAGTGAGAATCGAACCCATACCCTCTGGCGCAGGAGGCAGGTACCCTACCCACTACGCCATTCGGGTCATATAATTCGCCATATAATTTATTAGTACCCGGAGGACCGAGTTTTGCTCGGTTTGTTTTTTTTTTGATAAATCGTGTGTTTTGGAAATTACATTTAGATACAAATTACTGAGTAATGAAATATGCATAATATTTTTCGATCTTACCGACGTAATAATAAGAAAATATTAACTTTAAAAAGGGAAAAAAATAACAAAATAACAAATCGACTAAAAATTAAAAATAAAAAAAGCAATGATCTAAAAAAAAAGTAAAAAAATAAATGTGTAAAATGATCGTGATGCGAACCACGGCCGTCTGTTTTGGGGCCGCCCGATTACCGACCGAGCTATTATGACATTTTCTCTTGCGGCGAAATTTACCGTCATATTCGAATTATATTTTTCATTCCCTGAAAACAGGGATAAAAGGGCCGAGATTCCGATTGTATATATATATACAAGAATTGCTCGTTTAAAGGATAAGATTATTATTATTTGTTGTGTTCCTTTATAACTATTTCATATTATATTTATTTGCATAACAGTATGTAGTTATCTATAATAACACACATGTAAGCATCATTGCACTACAAGCGACACTAAGAATTTAGTGTCAATGTATTGTTGGCTTACCTAAACTTCTTTAACAGCTCTCCTAACAATATATTCCTTGTGGATACATCAATATTGATTTTTCAACTATTGATTCAATGAATTCTAATGTATGCATCTGGTAATACTCGTTGATATTCACGTATTAAGATAATTATCGAGACAAGTATGTTTCAGTTTTTTACAAATGTTTTGGTTATATATTCTTAGGTGTTTTCAATATTATATTTAGGTACTCGCCTTATGTGCCCCGTCCGATTAGTGCGGACGTACCCCTGGACCCGACTGGAAAATCAGCGCTGCGCTGCATTCCTTATGCTGAGTATCATACATATCCTTATGAGAGGCTTATGCTGAGACGGTCCCTTCCGCCACCTTATCGCAATTCACTGCATTACCAATTTTAAGTTATTAATATTATTATAACTAGCGACCCGCCCCGACTTCGCAGGGGTGCAATGTATTATACATACAAACCTTCCTCATGAATCAAGATGCGTTGCGTAGTTTTAGATCTGAGCATACAAAAGGACACACAGACAGCGGGGACGACTTTGTTTTATACTATGTAGTGATTACTGCTTTAATCACATTTTATTTTTCTCTCTTGCTCTTCTTTATGCATAATGTTTTTATGTAAAATTTTTGTTTGTTTTTATTTTTTTAGTTTTAATGTTTAACTTTTATATCATATACGGAATAAATGTCTTTAGTATCGTTTAAAAATGTCAATTTATTATATTTACGTTTGAACGCATATGAAGACGCTTATCACTATTAGCAAAGCCAATTCGGGATGATGGAACGGTACTTGATCGTTGGCAATTGAGGCAGCAACTTAGTTCGATAAATTTTAATTATGGTCATTCGTATGTAGCATAGATGGCACTGAAACTGTACTTGCAAAGAACAAAAGGGATCAATTCCCTTTTGTTCTTTGTTGTGTGTAATTTATCCGGTTATCATGTCAATCGCTAACTTATACAAAAAAACTTGCCAGTTCAATTGGCAGTCGATATCAATAAGTGGTTCTGAACGGCAAGTGTCATTGCAAAATGCCGCGTGCTTGTTCATATTTTACGATCTATGTCAGATTTCAACTAGTTTTAGTGTTAAATAATTACATGACGCAAACTTTTGCAGAGAAATGTTCCGTTGTGTAAGATTACGCGGCAAAAGAGTGAAAGAATTATTTCCACGATTTTTAAAATGTTGGTTTAGCGTGGTCATTGCATTTTTTTTCTTTTGGCAATATTCACGTAATTACCAAAATAATGGCGCTGTTGTCGATTTACTAAGTCACCGGACAAGGAATAAAAATAAGTCGCACCAGAAAAGCAAAGTTATATTTAAAGAATATTAGAATTTTGCAAACGCATTTAAAAAAAGCTAAAAAATGAACACACTTGTGAAAAATGGCACAGTATTTATTGACTTTTCCACGAGATGTATTGTCATTTATGTATTACATGTCATAATAATTATGATCCCGTTAATTTCCTACAGAAATATGAATGCATATTACCGCAGAGTGGATCATCCCGCTGATCTGGAGGATTCTAACGGCATCGGGGCATAAAATTGAAAGTGCTGTTATTAAATCGATTCGTTCTCCATACCACAGATCGATTGCAGTATATGTTTGATATATGTTATCCAAGGCATAGTCTGAAGCGTCATCACTTTGGCATAAAGCAGTATCGGTTCAATTTCGAACATCAAGATAATGAATAGGAAGGAGAAGACGCAAAATTAGTAAATAATTTCTTTGCACCTTCATTAGTTAGGAAGAATAAATAATAAATAAATAAATATTTTAAGACACGTTCTTTTTACACAACGTTATCTAGTCCCAAAATAAGCAACGCTTGTGCTATGGGTACTAGAAAACTGATAGACATACTTAAACATACTTTTCTTGTGTAAATAAATACACATTATACATATATCAACACCCAGACACTAGAAAAACATTATGCTCATCAGAAAATATTTTTCCAGTAGTGGGGATCGAACCCACACCCCCTGGCGCAGAAGGCAGGTACACTACCGACTACGCTATTCGGGTTGTCAATCATCATCATTCTCCTGACTTTATACCACCAAGGTGGGGTCGGCACAAAAAGTGAATCATGTAGCAAGCGGTTTTGGCTTTGTGTTTTACGAATAATTAAGAATAATATAAATAGTATTTTACTCATAAAAAACATAATAACAAAACCATATTAAATGATATCGTAATTTTAGGATAATTAATTTGTAATTACATATTATGTTGACATTTAATTTATTCGTAGTTGTTACCCGATATGCTAGTGAATAATTTTTATTTATCATTTGATTTCATTTTATATTATCTTATAATTTAAACGAAATTACATACACTCGAATGATTTTATTATTAATGTTATTAACTTATAAAATAACGCCTATAAAATATGAGATAAATGCTGTCGCTATCTGCTTGGCCCATACGCAACAGTGTTGGTTCACTTTTCCATTCAATGCCCACGTTGCGTAATGGACGTGCTCTCGATTGCATTGGATTCCACTTTTTGAATTGTTCAAACTTCGAAGCATGAGATAAATATTGCTTTAGCGGAATCATCAGAGGATTGAAAAGTAAGGTATTATCGTAGAAAGTGGTAGATAGAGTGTTTAACGAGGAATGACGCAATTGATTGGCTGTTTGATAATGACAGAAAACAATTACATTTTTTTTTATTGGAACACGGAGTAAGTAAAAGCAGAAAATTAGATTTTTTTTATGTGAAAACTTGACAATCGAGCAGGCGGTTCACCTGATGTTAAGTGAATACCGCCGCCCATGGACATCTGCTACACCCGAGAGCTACAGATGCGTTGACCTTTTGAAAATTGGGCTCCGCCTACCTCACTCAACAGACGAAACGCGAAAGTATTATACTTCCACTTTATGCCGGTCTTCTGTGAGGTCGTGGTACTTACCCGGACGAGCCTGCCCATTCGTGCATCTGCAGCCTGCTGCGTGGCCCTACCACAGTTTATCCAGTTTTATCCAGTTTTCATGTTTAGTTTAAGTTTCTAAATCAAAATTATAAGTTTCCACACTATATTTTCTTAATTTTTAAGTGTCGCTCAACTTCTCTGTGGAATCAGTTATCGCCAGTGGTTCTGCGGGACTATCGATAAGATACCTTTTTTTACCCCAAAATACGGCAGTGTTGCTGATGCCGTTGCCGACGTTCGAGTCATTGACGTTCGAGTCATGGACGTTCGAGACATCAATTAAACGCATGCTTTTGTTTCCTTTCCCCAAGAAAATGGTTCTGAGTGTCTACTTACCATCTCTATTTAATGCTTAAGATTTGGTCTCAATGGTCACGGACATACTTTCTCTCTTTCACGGCCTTTCTCTCTGAGTTTTAGGGAAAGGAATGAGGAGGTCAGTCAAAAGGAATAGTGTTTTTTTTTTTGTTGCTGAACATGTCCTCATATGAAAAACATCCTCGGCGTTGTTTTTCCTATTGAGATTTATATTTAGAATTTTAAAAGTAAACCGAAAATCTGTAAATATACGAATCCATACGAAACGAATATTTTTATATTCCGACACGTTACCATAGAACTCCGTTGCGTTGAAATATTAAAATTATTAAAACATTTTTTATTACGTTTTATAAATATTAGCGCGGAGATGGGAATAAAAAAGGTCGGCCTGCTTCGATCTAAATTGGGTCCGCATTGCGGCGAAATGTCCAAAAGTAATAAAACGTTTACACTCTGACGGTGTAATTGTTAAATATTTGATAAGCTGGGGTGTTTTGCGGTAGCCTCTAAGATGAACATTAAACGCTCCTCGTATTGTGGATTTAGTATTTCAAGTTCTGCACATTGAACACACACCAGCTTCTGGTGTTAGATAAATGCGCCGACAATTTATTATATAACATACCACCATCCTCAAGTCATTGTACCAACTAGGTGGAGTCAGCACGATTTATTGTAATGTTCATGTCCGTCTGTCTGTCGTAAAATCGCCTTAGGCTTAGACAACCAAATCAGCAACAAATAAACGGGACCTTGTGGGAATCGAGCATAGACCATCGGTGCCGAACCCAATTATATAGGAACTGGGCCTGGACCATCGGCACCTAACCCAATTAGGAGTACATGGAAACTGGGCCGGGTCATATAACACGTATCGATAGCGTAAAGAGAAGTTAAAAGAAGTTTGTTTTTTGATTGAGTAACACAACACCTACGTGATCCTAATAAAGGTTGAGATTGTCATTTCATTATTGTTTCCGATGATTATGAGAGGCAATAATAATTTACAATCCAGTAATTATCATATTTGCTTTTGTGATAAAAACGGAAATCTTGGTAATGTCAACGGTAATTAAACATACAGTTCGAACATAATAAGCAATATTATCTAGATATGGTTTTTGCGATGAACGATAAGATAGGCGCTTATATTATTGTAAATTATTAATATTTCCCAAAACAACATTAAAATAAAGTTCACAAAAGGATAAACTACATGTTTTTACCCTACTGCGCCAGAAGGAGGGTTATGTTTTTTGAGAGTATGTATGTATGTATGTTTAATTGTTTGGCACGCTCTGCAGCCTGAACGGCTTGATGGATTTTAGCTTGAGAGGTGTCGTTAGATTAGTATTTACTGTGAGAGTGAGACTGGGTATATCAAAATAAAAAAATACGCAGAAACGCAGTCGGGGTTTTTAGTTTTTAAAATTATATATTATGTCGTTTTAGGTAGCTTATAGTGTCTGTGGACTATCTAAAATGAATACAATTTATTTTCTTGTCTGTTTAAACTATGTTCAAATTATATTTTTTATATATATGTGTGACCATATAGTTAGTTTGATATGTTAAAAAAAATAATTTTTCGTCGATAATCTCCAATTCACATTTTACCGTGGATATCTCATCTTTCAACAAAGGTCTTATCGATTTCTTTAGTAAGTTACATATTTCAGCGTCTATCTCTAAAGTAAAATAAGAAATTCCATCTCGTAGTCCTGGACCGAATGTCTAAAATATAGATATTCACTCTGAAAACTAAATATACGACCATTGGATATGCTAACATCTGTCATAGAAGATATACCACATGCGGAGAGATAAATTGCTTTTAAACGACACACGGCATTATACTACATAAAATCTTCGTTGTGTCGTTCTTTGGTATAAATTCTAAGTTTAACAATTTATTCTTTGCGTGCTTTCTTTCTATCGACTTTGACCACTGACATATTCCATACAAGATTAAATTATTGGTCTTGTAAAAATATGATAATTTACCACTTAATGAACCAAGGTACCTACATTCTTGTCATTGTATATTATTTATATTACCACAAACTTATTGAGTGACAAATGTACATATTGAGAATTTTTATTCCATAATAATGTTTTTTATGTTTCAGGTGGCAAGGGAGTTGGCGGTTCACCTGATGTTAAGTGATGACCACCGACCCATTCGTGCAACAACAATTACTGTTGCAGTATCGTTTAACTGTAGTGTCGCACTCTACACTCAGACCTTACTCGATACGCGACAGACTTACATTATTATAATACTAAAATAATAATAAACACAGATACTATTATACTTCAGCATGGTTAAAAGAAATGTACGAGTAAGACTTACATTGTTAGCTAATCCACCACATGATGAAACGATAGTCAATATTTAAAAAAAGCACATTTGCCTTTAAACATAGTGTCACCGCCCTGCCATATATGAGTGAGTCAGTGACGCTTTCACTAAGGAAACCCGAAAAAGTAAATCCCTTGGTTTACAGCAGTGACATTCAGATAATGTCAGCACAATATAATCAAATTAGCCTCTTTTAATCATAATGCCACACGTCGCTGTGGACGTAAGGACTAGGAAAACATGAAAATAATAGCACAATATCTACCCATACACGCTTGAGGCTTTAGCGCAATCCTTTGTATTAAACGCGGAGGAATGGTACACGTTCTCCGAAGTAATTTCGTGGGCGATATATAACGCCTATGGGTTTTCCTGCATCGTTAACCTTTTCTTGCTTCAAACGGTCCAAACGTATATGTAGGTATGTACATTTCCACCTAGAAAGAAATCGACACACTAGTTTTTATATTTTATGCAATATTTATAGTTAACGTTTAAAATATATTCAATAGAATGATTGCAGCTGATAAACTTTATTTCTATTATTGTTATACTAATATTTACTTACATATTTATTGCCTATAGATAAGCTATCGCAATTGTCTAAAACAATGTAATATTTATGTTAAAAAAGTTTATTACAAACGATTGTTATAATATATATTATAATTTTACGTTTATCAAGTTTCATTACAAAATTTTTTCACCTAATAAAAATAAATAAATATGGCAGCACCTTAAATCTTAATATTTGAATTTCGCAGACGACGAAGCGATAGGCAGTCTTCTAAAGATGCCTCGAGCGTCCAATTAACTAAATGGAAATAAATCACCGGCCAATTTCGTTAGATACGTTTTCTTCTCTTAAATATTTTTCGTTTCTTTGTTTAACTGTTACGTCTATTGTTCATAAATGAACAAATACTATGAATTTATGATAGCAACTGAAATACGCAGCATAATAAACATGTATTGGTTTTTCTTCGTTAAGGTTTTTGACAAAAAGATTTAATCTCTGGTTAACGTGCTGGTTTGTTCAAATCTAAGTTGGGTTATATTTTTTTTCGGGTGCAATTTACGGAACATTAATGGTTAACAAGTGACGATTCGAGAATGGTAATTTTTTTATAACTTTTACCTTAATAACTTTTTAACGGTGGTAAGGCCACGCAGCAGCCACGGCTGTTGCACGAATGGGCAGGCCCGTCCGGGTATGTACCATGACCTCACAGAAGGTCAGCGTAAAGTGGAAGTATGACAAATACTTTTGCGTTTCGTCTGGTGAGTGAGGTGGCCGGAGCCCAATTTTCAAAAGGTTGTCAACGCATCTGTAACCCTCGGGTGTAGCAGATGTCCATGTGCGGCGTTATTCACTTACCATAAGGTGAACCGTCTGCTCGTTTGGCAAGTTTACACATAAAAAAAAAGTTTATTTTCACAATTCCGTCCACTACATTTTTTTTATTTCTAAGTCATCGGATTTAAGTCGTGTTTACAGGAAAACGTCTGCCCGGCCCGCTGGTTTATATATAACTTATCAACAGTTTATTAATTTTAATTATGAATAAAAAATCTGTGACAGAGAATGTGTGAGTTTGTTCTTGTTTTTAAAAGGTACCTTCCACGGCACAGAAATTATTTCTTAATGCTATAGTTGGCATGGAAATTATAAAAATAAAGGAAAAGAAAGAAACAAACTTTACCTTTACTTTAAAAACGTTAGTACAGAAAACGAAACAATGCGGTACTTTTGTTTGCACAAACATTTATTGTAAATCTTTTTTAAATTATTTAATTTTATCATCAGTAATATATTTCAATCATGCGGACGAATCGGATCCACGACAAGTGGCACCGATAACGATTACTAAGAAAGTACGTCAACTGATAGAATGTAGTGTACTGGCACACTAAAAGACAGTGCTTTGAACGTTCAAAAATTACAAAATAATAAATTACGTTATTTTAGTAATTAATCTTTATTGATCTAATATTTACAAGATTAAATCTATCTAAAATTACATATTATCTAATAAACCTAATCCACGCGGCATGGTGCCAAGAACGCTAGCTGCATTTTCTCGCTGAATAGTTATGCTTAACCTTTGCGCGAGAAAAGAACCAGCTCTCTTGTCATCAGCCGCGGCGTTAAGCCTAGGACACAAACTTTAAAAAAAAATTGATGTGCGGGGACCCCACGGACCTAATGTACCACAAAATAATTGGTACAAGCATATCGCGAGTTGGAATTTTAGGCCACCCAGCAATTGCGACCGCGACCTCTAGCGTCACTTTTGCTTTGCTAATACTTGGACGACATTTCTGACGACATGCATTTCCTTGTAGTGTCGCCGCTACAATTTATTCGCCTTTATCTCATTCAGGATTCTTCTCGGAGCAGTGAAATTTCGTAATATATGAAAACCGCTTAATCCTCTTCCATAGTGAGTGTTATTTCATAGCTCGCCCGGGGTGTTTGCGAGAGTGAGTTATTGTTTGTCGGGACAAAGCGAAGCTGGACTACGATTTTACTTGTAAAATGAAGGTACATTTTGTGGCCATCACGATTTTTCACTGCAAAGTTTTCGCTGAGAGGAGACTAATAATATTTCCTTATATTAGGTTTTTTTTTAATATAAGTCACTTAAGGATAACATTATCCTGTGTTGTAGGGACGTTTTACAAACATAAATTTCACGCGGACGCGGCTTAGATTAATATATGTCAGGGATTGACAGTACGAAGGCTGTGCGTACTTTGAGCCGTAATGTACGGTTTAGCGGGAAGCATTGTTAATAAGAATGTCTCTCGGGAGCGGCAATTTTCTTTTGGGTATAAACTGTGTAACTCTATATGTCTATATGTATCAGTCTATACATTTTATTTTTTATTTATTTATTTTATTTATTTGATCGTAAGTTACATTGCACCACACAACAATCTATATAACATACAGTTAAACTATAATTTAATCAAACAGAAAAATAACACTATAGAAATTATTACATTATATGGAACAAAAGAAAAGAAAAAAAAAAAAACAAAACAAATTACTCTGTTACTGTTATGGAGAAACAAATGAACTATTATTTACAAAATGTATATCAGTAGTAATAGCCGGGTAGTTTGTTAAATTTAAACATATATAATTGGCGGTATCCTGGTAAAAATTCTTTACCTTCCGTGCTAGTCAAAAGACTGTGTTACGGCAAGGTAAGGATTCTCGTTCCAGAAATACTTACTTTACGCTAATTGAAATAAGGACAGTTTTTTAATTGGATAATATTATTGAAACATTTTCAAAACATCTACTAATCAGTTTGGCGTAAACAAGTAGTATATTAACAAAATGCAGATAAAACTATTTTTATTCTTAATTGAATTATTTTATAATATTGACATAAATGTTACATCTATTTGCAATCTTTTTTGTAGTATTCTTATATAGATATATACCAGTATAACATAGTAGTATAAATATATTTAATAAATTATAGTTTTCTTATATATTATGTAATATTTGAAATGTAATTATATGATTATATATTTATTATTATATACGTACTTTAAAATATATATATATGTCTAAATTCAGTATAGAAGATTTACTTGCATATTTGCATAATGTTTTCAGTCCGTTCGTAATCCAAACCACCCAGATATTCCTCCAGAGTCCTTTTACAAACAAATCTCGTCATGTTTTTTCAAGGGCTTGACTTTACTTAGGCGATTATAAAGTAATGGGGCCAAAAAGTAAGAAAAACATTGAGCAAAAGTACTATTACACGATGGCACTTCATAGACCTCATGTGATCTAATGGACTTATTAATACGATTTGAGCAAGAGTGTTGTTTTAGAACAATACTTTTAATGTAATGTTGGCGAATTGTTAAAACTTTAAACTCTTTATAGAGTTTTGACGTAGGGTACATGAACTGCTTATAATTAATTACCTTTAAGATACACCGCTGAGCTCTTTCTATTTTTATAAGAGTACTTTTCCGCACACCCCCCCAAGCGATGATGCCGTAAGTAACTATAGATTGACACAAGGTCAGGTAAACAGTCTTGTTTGTCTTCTGGTCCCTCAAGTTTCTAATCTTTTTGAATATAGGTATAAGTTTACGTATTCTAGACTTAAGCTTATTGATATGTGGATTCCAATTCAAATTTTTTTCTATCTCAATACCTAAGTATTTTGTGCTATTTGTTGCAGATAACGTATAACAATTGGATTCTCTAGTAGTAACGGAACAATTAAAATCACATACGCTTTCATGTGCTTTCAGTGTGAAATCTGTAGGAGGTTGCGAATTATTTTTTATGCTAAATGTTATGTATGTTTTATTTAAATTCAATGTAAGTAAGTTGTAATCAAGCCAGTTTATAATACTTTGAAGCCCTGTTTCAGCTGCTGTTTTAACTTGTGTCCATGATGAATGTTGGAATACAATTACAGCATCAGCAAATGTAATAATTTTTGAATGAGGTATCTCAATATTGCATAGATCATTTATATAAATAAGAAATAAGGTGGGCCCTAACACAGATCCTTGCGGAACACCGAAATTTATTTTTAGCTTAGAACTATAAAGATCTCCAATTTTCAAAGTCTGTGTCCTGTTAGAAAGAAAATCTTTGAAAAGATCTAGTGGTACACCTCTTATGCCTATTGACTCCAACTTACGAATAAGTAGGGGAATTGAGATAGTGTCAAAGGCCTTAGTTAAATTCAAAAAAGCACCGATGCTCTTTTTTCTACAGTCAAGATTTCTTGCTATGTTAGTTACCAAGTCTTCTACTGCATCTGAAGTCGATTTATTTTTTCTGAAACCATATTGATTTATTGATAGAATGTTATTATTTTCTAAGTAACTGACAAGTATTTTGTTCATGATTCTTTCTAAAATTTTAGAGAATATAGGCAGGAGAGAAATTGGACGATAGTTTGTAATGCTATCCTTTTCCCCTGCTTTAAAGACAGGTATTACAATAGAGTCCTTCAACGCGTTTGGACACCTTCCACAAGACAAACATAAATTAAATATATGAGTGAGAGGTGCTTTAATAATTGTAACAAAATTTTTGATAAATTTGCATGATATACCATCCCAACTTGTAGAGTTGGTATTCTTCAATGACATAATGATATTTTGTACCTCCAGTTCATCTGTTTCCAACATCATGAATGACTTTAATGGAGTTTTATTGCACCTAAAGTTTTTAACTAATTCCTCTTCTGTAAGTTTTAATTTTTGTAAAATGTTATTCGATAGTTTAGCGCCTATATTAACAAAAACACCATTAGCATAATCGATAGATTCCTGAGGTGTTGATTTGATGCTTAGTAATTCATTTGGAGTTTTGGCTTTATCTGACGTATTCAAATTACATACATCTTTTATAACGTCCCAGGTCTTTTTGATATCATTTTTGTTTAGATTTAGATTTCGTTTATCGTGCTCATTTTTTAAACTATGAAGAAGATTGTTACAATGGTTACGATAACGTTTATAAGTAATTTCCAGATTTTTACGGTGGTAGGGCCACGCAGCAGCCTCGGCTGTTGCACGAATGGGCAGGCCCGTCCGGGTAAGTACCACGACCTCACAGAAGACCGGCGTAAAGTGGAAGTATGACAAATACTTTCACGTTTCGTCTGGTGAGTGAGGTAGCCGGAGCCCAATTTTCTAAAGGTTGTCAACGCATCTGTAACCCTTGAGTGTAGCAGATGTCCATGGGCGGCGGTATTCACTTAACATCAGGTGAACCGTCTGCTCGATTGACAACTTTTCGCATAAAAAAAAAAAAGATCTTTGTCATTTGGTGATTTTAGGTGTCTTTTATGTAATGTATCTCTGAATTTCATACAGCGTACTAGTCCAGGAGTTATCCATTTATGACGAATTAGCTTTCGGTTAGGTATTGTTTTGATTTGTGTGCTTTTTTTTTAATGATCCTTGATAGAGTTTCAATAAATACTTCAGTTGCTGTATTTGGGTCTGTTAACGATGTTATATTTTCAAAATCAATTTCATTCAATAGTTTGTAAGCCATATCATAATTAAGTTTTTTAAATGATTTTTAAATTTATGTACAGAATGTTGCTGCGTTAATGATAAATTCAAATATAAGCTGCTATGATCAGTTACGGACGACTTACAAATTACGGTTATCATTTTTGAATTTGACTTTACAAAACAGTGATCAATACATTTATCATGACGAGTCGGAAATAAATGACTCGGTACAAGACAGTGGTTTGCAAGAAGATCTAGGTACTCATCAGACTTTGGGTCATTACTATAGTTGCTAATATCAATATTAATGTCTCCAGTTAAATAAATGTTAGGTATATGCTTGAGCTTGAGCAACAACTCATCTAGAGAGCAAAGAAAGTTCGTTATGGAATTAAATGATGGTGATCTGTACAAACAAATTAAAGCGTTATTTCTGTCTATTTCCACAACCAAGCAATCAGCGTCAACTATGTTAGGTTCGTATACTATGACATTTTCGAAGTTATTTTTTATATAAACGACCACACCACTGTTTTGGTTAATATGGGTACGGGTACTATAGGTGTTATATTGTTCTATTTTAGGGATTAAATCTGATTTTTGCAACCAGCACTCTGTTAGAATGATAATATCGTAATCTAAATTACTCCTTGCCATAAGAATTTTAAAGTCGTCTAAATTTTTGTTTATTGCACGAATGTTTTGTACGATCAATTTAAGAGATAGTTTATTATCAAGTCCGTAATGCAAAAGTGATTCTGGATCCTCAACCAAAAAGGAATTTCCTACGTTGATATTATTATCAACGTCGGAAATAATGTCTTCTAAACTGTTACCCATGGTGTAATTAATGAAATAAGAATTTGATATAGGATATTTGGTTGAGGATGATAGTTACTGATGTTTATGAGCGAACTAGGACATACGCAAGCAAGTGTTTGTTCATTATGAGCGGGAGGGATATAGATGGAGTATAATAATATAATAATATGATATATATATAAATGATACATATGATACATATGATATATAGATTCAAAATATTTTTTGGGATAATAATACAGAAAAATTATTATCAAGTTATTAAGAATAACAGTTATTGTAGTAGTATGATATTCAGTACTATAAACTGAATTAGAACTAATGTAATAGCTAAAATTAATGTAATAGGTGTGACTATAGTGATAGAGTACAAAAACAGATAGTAAAAAGAAAATTAAAATGTACATGCCTGCAAATAGTCATTGCATATCTAAGTCTTTGATATGATTTAGGCTTCTGATGACTATGGCAGACTGGCCCTCCTCTTTACGAAACAAAATATTGCCTCTTGACACCCAACAGTATTTATATTTTCCATTCTTCACAAGTTCTCGAGCAGCTGCCAGCATCTTCTTCGACATCCGTGTTAGAGCTTCAGATATATAAACTCTTGAAGGTATTCCACTAACCCCTAACATTTCTGAGGTTATTGGTTTTTCCTTATTTTCTGTGTTATACTTTTTAGCAGCCTTTAAGAGTTCTTCTCTTTTTTGATGTCCTGGTACTCCACAACAATGGGCCCATTTTGTTTACCTCTCCTATATATTTTTATTGTTTCGTCCAAACGCTGTATGTTTAATGTGTCATAAATATTATTGATAATTTTGTTTACGTCTTCTTTTTCTTCCCGTGGAATATTCCTTATTTCAATAACATTCTTGACGCATTTTTTGGAGTTCATTTAACTGAGATTCCAATTCACTAATCCGTGTCATATCTACTTCATATTTGGCTTCAAGAGTTTGTACTCTGGTCAATAATTTCCTTGTAATTCGTAGCATTCTGCTCCAGGAATGTTATGATCTGCGAGTTAGACTCAATTATTTGATTATTTTGTTGTTTTATTTCACTAATTTGCGTGTTCAGCATTTGCTTAAAAGACTCCATGAGTTCTTCTTTTAGATCTGTTGCGTTTTCTTGTTCAGGATTTTTCCGTTTCCTTATGTTGAAGTTCCGAATAATATCCTGGTCTTGTGAATCAACTGACAGATCAGGTTGCGAAGAGAAACAAACTGTTTGTCTGGATGTTGGAGTACGCTGCATTTTATCTGACAAATTTGCTTATACTACAATGTGTTGAATCGCTTCGGATTAAGAATAGTGGTATTTTTAAAGAGATTTTAAACCTTATCCCTTTAAAAACAAAGTCAATTATTGGTTTTTAGGTATTCTAGATCAAAGTGAAACACGTCTGACTTCAACCAATATAGGAACGAGACTGATGTCATGTCCCACTGTTGGGCAAAGGCCTCCTCTTTATAGAGGGTATTAGGGCATAATCGATCACGCGGCCCCACTGCGGATTGGCGGACTTAACATATCTTCGAAATATTATTTTATACTGTTATTTCTAAAATATGCAAGTTTCCTCACGATGTTTTCCTTCACTTTTCGTGATAATTCAGCACTTAAAATTAACAATTTCATAAGTACCGGCACCGCGGATCGAACTCATATTGAATAAAGGCGAGCACCCGGACACTGAGCTATCACGGCTATATTATGTAAATGTACTATATAAATTTATTTAGATATTATTTTATAACACACCCCTAAAATACTCTTTACATAATATGTCCGTCCAAAGCCGGTTGCTTGGAAGAAATTGCTTTAATTAATAAGGCCGCCCATTGTTCGAATCTTACATAATTGTAATTTAATGTATTTTTTTTGGTGTGTACAATGAACAATATTCAATCAATCAATCAAAACGTCCTTTACTAAAGTCCTAATGCACCGAGTTATTATATTCGAAGTGGCGTCAGTTAAATTGATTAATCTTGCTTTTTGACGAATTATGTTTATTAGTAGAAATATTAAATACCTAAAACTGCCTCTCTAATATATACACTCAATAACATTAAAATATAATTTAAGATTTATTGGGTACTTAGAAAATATGTAAAACTTTAAAACATGATTTTATCTGTAAATTTAGGGAAAGAATAAGACATTTATTTAACGTTTATGGTAAATCTCGTTCATAAACATCGTCGAACACATATTTCTTTCTATAAGTATTCCCGGGGGTCTCTTAGACAGACAGTTTTTTTTTACTATTTCGCTATTATGAGTAAATTGGATTATAAAGGTTCATTCACTTTTAGTATAATTTCATGAGGAAAATCATGATTTTTAGGGTCTTTTTAGGGTTCTGTACCATGATGGTAAACGGGAGCCTATTCTAAGACTCCGGTGTCCGTCTGCCACTAGGCTGTATCTCATGAACCGTGATAGTTTGACAATTGAGATTTTCACAGATGATGTATTATACTGTTGCCGCTATAACAACACATAGGTACTAAAAATAGAATAAAAAATAAATTAAGTGGGGCTCTCACACAACAGACATGATTTTTTAGCCGGATTTATTCATGGTGAATGGGCGAAAGATTCGGAACCCTTCGTGCACGAATCAGACTCTCACTTGGCCGGTTTTTAATTTTTTTTTAATTTTTTATGTGAAAAGTTAAAAAAGTTAAAGTAGCCAAGTGAGCAGACGGTTCACCTGATATTAAGTGAATACCGCCGCCCATAGACATCTGCTACCCTTTTGAAAATCGGGCTCCGGCCACCTCACTCACCAGACGAAACGCGAAAGTATTATACTTCCACTTTACGCCGTTCTTCTGTGAGGTCGTGGTACTTACCCGGACGAGCCTGCCCATTCGTGCAACACATTGTTGATGTCCATGGACATTACATTGCCATGACAGATATTACATCATATACATTTTGTGTACACGTAATATTACATTCCGCTACTCCGTGATGGTTGAAGATTTGAGAGCGGTATAAACTGAACAAAGTAATGATTTTGTATTATTCCTTTATTTATAACTCAAACATCTTGAATGTTCAACCTCTGTCTTTTTATGGGTTCTTTTCTCACTTCTTCTTATTTCCGTGTCGAGGACAAATTAGATCTTTCCATTACATTTGATTTGAAACAACAAAAAAGGAAAAAATCTTCAAACAATGTTTTAAAAATAGATGCCGCCTAAAGGAAAATGTACATACGCAGAATTTATTTTGCCTTTCTCTCCATTCTATGTAGGCACCAAACGGAAATACGAAAAAAATCATTGACAATAGTCGTTTTTGGTGAACAAACAGCGGTTACCGAATACTAAATGTATTTCTTTGTTAGGAGGAGTGTTATTAAAACGCCTAAGACTGAACTTCACAATTGAAGGAAAGTATGAGAAAAATTGTTCCAAATTAACTATGTAGATCATTCAAATATATGTTGTCGGATATGACTTTCTGGTGTTATCAAACGTACGGTTCAAAACGATTAAATATACATCTTGGCAACGCCAATACATAACCATTTCAAATGCATCACATTGTAGCTAAAACATTTGGATAGAAGCATAGAATTCCCGTCAAAATTTTTACATTGGCTCGAAATATTACTATCCTACACAGTTAAATCAATTCAAAAGTGTCAATGTAAATGTGTGTTAACAATTTAACGATTTTGTTTTTTTACATGTCATTAACTCCACAATAAGAAATATCATAACTGTCTCTATGATTAAGAAGTTGATGCGAATAAAACATGTAATAAAATATTATAAGTTATATGTGAAATCTTTACGATCTTGGAAATTTCTGTAAGTCATATATAACGGGTTGAACGAAATATGTTTAAAGTTGGACAAATTTATTGGTTTTAACGAGGAAATTTTTCGCAGGTTGAATGGCTAAATTGAATTTAAATGCAGTCGGGAATTCTGCAAAGTATCACAATGAAAAGTTGTTTTCGATTTCATATTAATTTATTGCCATAACAGATGTTAACGGGTACAGTTCGAAAATTAGTAGTAGTAGTTAAATAGTTATCGATAGTATCTGATCACTTTTATCTAGAGAACCGTAATTATGATAGTATTCGATCATTTTGACTAATACCTGAAACGAAGAATCCTTTTTTGACTAATACCTGATTGATTCTCTGGACGTAATCCTTCTTCATATGAAAATTCGGATCTCGGGCTTCTAGAAATAAATTTAACAGTAGTCACAAAAGCGAATTTAGTAGCTCGGATAAATAAAGATAAAATTGATCTGGTTCATCTAGTAGCTTTTTTAACAATATCAGACAACTCAAATTCATTCTTTAAAATTTTTCATACCTACCACGAGCTAACGTGTAACTTCAACGCAAGAGTTGTGGTTGCAGCCGAGGTGGACATCAAAAACTCACCATAAAAAGCTCGCAAAGAAATTAATAGCTAAATAATTAAGGAAGTACATACAATTCAAAGTCAAAGTCAAAGTCAAAGTATATTTATTCAATATAGGTTCTAACTTAAGCTCTTATTGAACGTCAACAAAAAATCTACCACCAGTTCACTAAACTAGACCTTCACAGAGAAGAACCGGCAAGAAACTCTGCGGTCTTGTTCTTTTTGTCATATTTTTTTTTGATGCAATTATACACACTTATTTAGGTATAAAATCAGCAGCAGCCAGGAGTCTTTAGAAGAGTATTTCCAAAATCAGTTATCAATTTTATAGGCAGCAGATACCATGGGATGACAATGATCTTGCAAGTTGCAGAGGAAGAGCCTTACTCTTTCGCTGGTGGTGATTCCTAATTTTACATTCCTACTGGTTTTAAAATTTGCTCAGTCTCTTTGATGGAAACTGAGCAATTTGAAAATCTCCATGACCCGCAATACGGCATTGATCGATTCAATAACGAAATTTAATGATGCTCTTGGCGTGCTCGCAACGTTCTTGATAATCATCGAATTAACGATGACTGCATATACTGAATATCTTATAACAATAGTCTAACATAGGAGTTTATCGATGATCGAGCGAATGAGGACCCCCTTAATTATTGAATGTACAGGCAAGACAAAGCCGGCTCAATATATTCGAGATAGTTTGAAATAATTGAATAACTATTGGACTAAAAACGAAATAACTATATAAAATATTATCAAAGAAATCAGAAATTCAGAAAAGATACAAATTCAGAATACTTACTACTAATACTACCACTGGCTTAAAAATGTGATAAGTTTTAATAATATACCAGTTAACTATTTAGTTACTACAGCATCAATAAATTTTATACTAAACATTACTCGCCACTTTAAACGATTATCCTATTTATTGATTATCAATAAATTCCCGACCGCAGTTACGGCCTTTCCAAGGTATATTTCACGTTGCGAATTTTGCAAGGATTGAAAAGGCCCTATATCATCATTGTTTCCCTTGAAAGGGCAATTATTAAAGACCCCGTACCGATTACCGGCAATATATCTATTTAATGGTTGTTTGTTGTGGGCAAACGTGTCCGCTTCCGCAAACCTTAATAGCTCTAAATCGTATGGGTTTTTTCTTCGAATATACCTCAGTCGCAGTGAATTACCGAACGCATCATTTCCAGTATACATTAATGTTTTTCGGAGTACCTACTTTTATTCACATTTTACTCAATCTTAACAACGTTTTTAGTTTAAAATTTTCAAAATACGATATAATTTTTAGCTTAAAGCACATAATTATTTTTTATATATTGACCTAGAAGATGTTCCCAAATAAAACTACTATCCACAGATTTTATGAAACTTAACTCCATTTAATAGAATAGAATAGAATATACTTTATTTCACAAAGAAAGAAAGAAATAGTGTTAAATAGCCCGTTTTATGGTTAAGGTAGCAATTTCTTCCAGGCAATCTTAAATTACAATTTCTCAAAAAAATTGTACGTAAAAGGAAAATTTAGCAATGTTAGAATTAGATATGTCATCTTTGCTACTAAACATAAAATTAAATTCGTTTTTTTCTGGGTTTAACATGACATTAAAACTTTGTAAAAAAAAATGGACGAAAAGTTTTTCACCGCTACGAGATTTTGCATTTCGACGCAGCTTCATCGTTAGTTCAATTTTATTACACACTAGCGACCCAATGCAATGCAATGTATTATACATTTAAACCTTTCTCTTGAATCACTTTATCCAGTAAAAAAAACACATGAAGATCCGTTGCGTAGTTTTAAAGATCTAAGCATTTACAGGGACAGACAGTCAGCGGGAGGACTTTGTTTTATACTATGAGGTGATTAGTTTAAATTTCATCGTAAAATATAAGTTCGTTTGACCTGACATCCAACATGTAAAAGCAAATTTTTTTTTTCATCTTACTAATTTAAAATTCTGTGAAAATGCTTTTAGGTGCCTCGTTTCGGGATGTACGACTAAATTGCTTTTAGATGGGAATTCAGAATCGTAACACGTGTGCGCTTCACAAAGATTTTTTGGATAAAGTGCAATAAATAATTAAAACTTTCTGAAGTTATACTTCTATTGACGGTATCAAAAAAAGTTTACAAAACAAAAAAACTTGAAACGATGCGTGCGCACACCTACCCTCAAAATGCGACATGATGAAGTGTCGCTAATATGGTGGTTAAATTGGTTGATGTTATTGTTGAATTTTTTGACATGTATGATCTATAATTCCTATGACCTATGATTCCAAATTATTTCAATGACCTATATCCAAATTATTTTAATGACCTTTAATTCCAAATTATTTCAATTTGCATTTAATTTTTTTTCATCAATTATATTTCATGTCTTTTTCACAAACAAGAGAACTGGTACACACATACTTTTTGATCTATTTTTCATTTATCCCAGACCAGCACACTACATATCACCGGACAGCACAAATGGTAAAATTGACTATTTCATTATTGCGGGCACCGTGATTTGATTTCGAATCAAATTCAATTTAAAAATAAGAGCCCGGATTCGTCTCGCAGGTCAAAAACAAAGCTCGAAAAATTATATAATAATATATTATCATCACGAGACAGAAATGTCGTAAAACACAGTAAGTGAGGAACCTATTGAAAACAACTCGAAAATAACACTTGATAAAGAACCTTTGAAGTACTTTTTTCGTAAAGTGAAATGGGTTATAAATTAAATTCTGTGAAGTAATCTGAGGCGTGATTTATTAAAATTTAGGTTATTTAACCTTCAAAGTGAATCTTTTGTAAATGATATTATTAATTATCGTTTCTTTGTGTAAGCCACCCTTTAGATATCAAAGAAATAACTTCGAGTCCGTTTGTTAATAATAACTTAAGAAAATTAATTTAATCCATACCGTCATATTCTTTTCGATTTTTTTTTGGCTCGTTTATAAGGAGCGATTTGTTTTTTTTTCTTTTATGTGAAAAGTTGCCAAGCGAGCAGACGGTTCATCTGATGTTAAGTTAATACCATCGCCCATGGACATCTGCTACACCAGAGGGTTGCAGATGCGTCGACAACTTTTTGCAAATTGGGCTCCGGCTACCTCACTCACCAGTCGAAGCGCGAAAGTATTATACTTTTACTTTACGCCGGGTTTCTGTGAGGTCGTACTTACCCGGACGAGCCTGACCATTCGTGCAACAGCCGAGGCTGCTGCGTGGCCTAAAATTTTTCTTCAATTGATTAGAAAATATACCGGCCACGTGCGAGTCGGACTCGAGCACGAAGTGTTCCGTACCATAATCTATAAAAACGGCAAAAAAATCATGTATTTTGTGTGAGAGTGACAGACGGAGAGGCAGACATACAAACAGACGCCGAAGTCTTAGAAATAGGGTCCCATTTTACCCTTTGGTTACGGAGACCTAAAAATTTACAAGCCGATTTAGTCCGAAGGTTGTGGCCTTAGCAGTTTTAACATAAGTTTATACGAAAATTAAAATTGTACATAATGTCAAAATATTCAATAATATAAATATTTATAAGAGTCACTTTATAGTAAGTCTGTTTTGTTTTAGTTACGATAATAGGGATAAATGTAAATAAAACAACATCATAACGAGCACAAGTTCCAATTCCAGCCAAGAGCCTTCATCGTATTAGCCGCAGCTATTTACATAATTATTCAGCCTAAACTACAATTTGTAATCTTTTATCCTGTCAAAAATACATTATCCACAGTCAAAAGTTGGTATTACGAAAAACAAATGAAACATGCCCTGAATATTGCGCAAGGAGAAAATTGCAACGTAATCCCTAGGTTGCGTGCTGAACTTACAGTGGGAAAAAAACTAAGGAAACTTGGAATTAGTTTCGGTCTTTTTTGCAGTACGTTTTCATTACGTACTAAAATATAAACAGAGTGAAATCCGAACATGCTATTACGATGTTCGCTTGCAAAAACGTAGTGAGAAAGTAAAGAATGTAACATTACATTGCTGGATTAAAGCGACTTACTACTTCGCAGGATACAAGCGTATATATACTTCAAGCAGTAAAAATAAACATTGTAAATAACGAAAAGTTTTTTGTGTTTTATAAATAAATGAATAAAATAAATAAACATTATCACAACTTAATCTTTACTAATCCTTACTAATATTATAAAGGCGAAAGTTTGTATGGATGGATGTTTGTTACTCCTTCACGCAAATACTACTGAATGGATTTTAACGAAACATTACAATAATATGGCTTATACATCAGAATAAGACATAAGCTATAATTTATATACATATTTCATGTATATCAGTCTTTGTGTTTGAATGTTACGCCTTCAGCCTATTTTACGCAGACTTATAGAACGTTTTTTAATCCCAATCTAAACAACGCTTGGATACTAAATAACTGGATGAATAATTTTATTAATAATATGGAAAAGAATATTTTGGGAATCGTTGCAAATAATATACTAAGGCATTTTTTTTAAAATAACAAAATGTATTTTACTATTACGCTAGTTCACTTTTAAAATTATGAAAACGTTGAGGTAAATGGTGCGGAAAATGGCGCCATAAGTCAATGGCGTGAAAAAATAGATAGAGGAAATGTTCGTACTGAATTTATAAAAAAAAATTGCAACGTAAATATTTACTTTACCTCGCAACAATTTTTAAGTTAGTAATTTTCACCGTGTGCTATTTTAACACGTCATGGTGTTTTATCGATTTGAACTTACTGAATTGACCCTCACCGTCATTGTTACGTACAAAAATTATGGGCTTATCTTTTAACTACGTGCCGACAACAGCCTTACCGCCGGTTACTTCGTGAGTAATTAGGTTATTGTAGGAAAAGTTAGGTACCTGGAGTTGGAGTTGTCCTTCGATATCTCAGTTTGAACGGCGGTCACTGGTCTTTTCCCACAACACTTTGCTATTAATCTTGAGTTTAAAAAACTAGCGAATTCACCACAGCGCTGTGGTGACTGAAGTTTTTATGCGTGCGGTGCGAGCGTTGAGAAAGAGAGGTCAATCTTCATTTCTTCGTGCTTTTATAGGAAGCGGAAGGGGAGAGATATGGGCGGATGTGCATATTATTGCCAGTAATGAGTGATGTGTGCGTTATAATGAAATTAAACATACATGTGAAACAATAAATATTTATATAATTTTATAAATTATTATTTTTAAATAAAATGGCGTAGACAATTCTGCTGGCCTAGAGGTTTCCTCTATAAATAAAGAAATAAATTAAATTAAATTTTTGCGTTAGAAAATTAAGCTATTTGGGTAACATTAATATCTAAGGATTTAACTATTGTGTAGGCAATGGGCAAATGCGAACCACCGGGCGTATGTAACTTCCGGCTACTGTGCGAACTTTAACTGTTCTTGTAATCTTATCCTTCCCGGGATACACCGCGTCAATTACTCCTAACGGCCAGCATAAAGGGTGAGAATTATTGTCTTTGATGACGACAATAGTACCGACTTCTATGGGTTTTGAAGGCGTATTCCATTTCTGTCTCTGTTGCAAAGAAGTCAGATATTCCTGACTCCAGCGACGCCAGAAAGAATGCGTTATCTTATCGAGTAATTGATAGCGGGATAAGCGGTTATCTGGCAAGTCAGTTACATCTTCGGAAGGTAAAAATTTCATTGGAGTTACATTAAGAAAATGTTGAGGAGTTAATGCAATAACGTCTGACGGATCTGAGCTTAATGCGTATAGAGGGCGGCTATTCAGTATGCCTTCTATTTGTACGAGAACAGTGTTAAGCTCCTCATATGTAAGAATCTGCGTTCCTATTACCCTAGATAAATGCGTTTTGACACAGCGTACGTTAATTTCGCAAAGGCCATTAAAATGAGGTCCATAAGGAGGACTGTGTGTGAACTGAATGCAATATTTTAATAATTGTTCACTTACATAATTTTGATGTGATTTGGACTGTATTAAGGTAAAAATTTCGTTTAATTTTCGTTTAGCGCCGATGAAGTTTGTACCGCCATCACTGTAAATCATAGCGACGGGGCCTCTTCTTGAGATAAAACGCTTAAAGGCAGCCAAAAATAATTCAGTACTTAAATCAGAAACTAACTCTAAGTGAAGTGCCTTTGTAGTCAAACAGACAAACAAACATATATAAGCCTTTTGAGACTTGACGCCGACGAATATGAGTAACATAAAAAGGACCTGCGTAGTCGACAGGTGTATGTATGGAAGCTTTTACTTTTGAAACCCTACAAGAAGGGAGGTCTCCCATAGGGGGAAAAGTATTTTTTGGGTTTAATTTAAAACAAATATTGCATGCATGTACTCTTTGACGTATGAGATTTCTAGCCGATAGGATCCAAAATTTTTGTCTAACGAGAGATAACAAAAGCGCGGGACCGGTATGTAAATTATTCAAATGGAAAAAAATCAACAAGTAATTGAGTACAGCGTTCCTTAGAAGGTAACAATATAGGATATTTTTGACCGTAGTCAAGTTGTGAATGCGTCAGTCGACCACCAACTCTAAGCACGCCCTCAGAGTCGATAAATGGATTGAGTTTTATTATTTTCTTACTGCATTGTTTGTTACTTTTTAAATTAAATATTTCATCACTAAAATGTTTATATTGAATAAAGCGCATTAAGTATAACTCTGCTGAATCTATGTCCGCCACTGTAATTTTTCCACGGGATTTCAATTGTTTATAAAACGTAATATATAAAGTATGATGCGTAATAATTTTGTATAACTTGACAAACTGTCTATCAACTTCTGGAGAGGGTGAGAAGTATGAATTGCGTGGGTTACTTCCACTTTTAAAGTCGTCGTTTTTATTTCTAAATGTTCGCGGTCATTGTTAAGAGTCTTAAAAGGCGTGAAAGGCGTAATTGGCCAATGTGGTAGTGGTAAAGAAGTCCATTGCGGGGAGTGAAACCACAAAGATTGTTCTAAAAATCGTTTTGGCGTAAGAGGGCGAGATACTCTATCTGCGGGATTTTCTTTACCGTTAATATGAAACCAATGTTCTGCTGGTAATTTTGAATTTATTCCAGAGATTCTATTTGCGACAAATGTATTAAACTTATAGGCGGGTGAGTGAACCCAGGTGTAACTCGCACCCCCCTTTATGCTTGTATATATATAATTAAACTTATATATTTTTTCCCCCATTATATGAATAAATCATATAACATCATTACGTGACCAGGATAAATGATTGATCTTTCTAAGGATAATAATTAGCCGTATGAAATATTATTGTGATCGTCATGTTCGGTAGGACCGCATTTACGTTGTGTTTATTTAGTAACTTGATTCTTTTAGGTGGATCTTGGATAGATAAATATTCACTAGTTGTGGTATAAGCCAGAGATAATGCTAGATTGCTTTCTTATTAACTAATCCCGACTCGCTTGAGACGGGCTCAGAGTATATAGTATACTCCCTCTCACGCTTGTAAAGGGCTCACAATATAATTTTTAAACTAATATCCCTTCTCTCTTGAAAAGGGCTCACATCAATTTTACATACCCGATACAAGTCTACAGCTCCCCCACATTTAAAAAAAAATGTAGGGAAGGCACACGGCTCCATGAAAACACTCACCAACGCCGTGTGCGGTGAGCGCCAACCAACATATTGCGCCCCCCCCCAGAAGAGGGACAAAAAGTTGGGGAAAGGACCGAAGTCCATTGCAAAGCTGTTTTTACCAGCATAAAGAGGGCTTGGCCCCTTGGCAGTGCGTAAGCACAAACTTTGACCGAAGTCGCGCATGTCAATGCGTGTAAACGTCATACAAGCCGACGACAAATCCAGTCTTCGTGAATGTACGTCAATACGGTTTTGGGCATGTGTTAAAGATCAGGCACTCTGGCCCTATGATATAATAAGCCCTCCGTAAGCGCCACCACTTTTGCCAGACCGCCGCGACTGCAGACGTGATTGTTAGTGTTTTGGCATCACCACCATTAAAAAGGTTAGCACGACATTTCGTCGCAGAGCGCGTAGCCCCAAGGGTATGGTTAAAACGTTGCACGGCATCGCCGCAGCCTTGAGAGGTTTTCTCCCGCCAGCTACCATCCACATGAGGTAAACGCATATGCTCCACCAACAATTGAAATAGTAGATATAGCCATAGTTGTGATTTTTATGTTTAGCCATCAGGAGGGTTTATAATTGGCAACATATATTTATTTGTCAGTGTCTCTGACGTTGAGTATAATGTATTTTCGATCAAGTTTGTCTCACCCACCAGCAAGTTGCCATTATTCGTTCGAACGGTGGGAACTTTACTGAGATTCGTTAATAATGATAAAACGTATAAGAGGTCAGACAGTCTGCAGTTCCGTCATCAGGAACCCGACTTGGACAAAGCTACTGAGATGCGCATCAAACCGAGACGCAGACTCGGCCATTATGAATAGCATCGTCTCCCAAGCAAATGTCGTAAGACGCAATGTCACTAAATGCAACATGCATCAATACAACTATCGCAGGTCAACACGCCAACATACAGCCTATCCGCATACACAGCAGACATCATCATCTCGAACCTCCGTCAACCAGAATCATACGATGCAATGATATTATGCGCAAATCACCCCGCAAATACCACAAGACGCATTACTGCATATAGCCGCACGCATCAATGTGACTATCGCGTAGGTGTCACACCCTCACACCACACCAATATAACTCCAATCAACTTCGGCTCCAAAGTTTAGAATATACTCGGAACACACGAAGTGTCCAAACACTAAGACGCCAACCACCAACGGACCCCCACCCAAGCCAAGTAATAGCCAACGTATCATAGTGGAATACACTAAGACGCAAGCCACCACCAGACTCCCCAAAGTCAGATGATCAGTCGACGTATCATAGTGCAACACACTAAGACGCCAACTACCACCAAACTCTTACTATGCCGAATGACAGCTAACGTATCATAGTGATGGTCACTAAGACGCCAACTACCACCAGCTATCGATGATATGTCCACCACTGAAGACATATCCATTCATGGTTCCACGTTTACCGTAGACCATATCGTCGTACAGAAGTACCACGCAACTCCATAGTAATATGTCTTATAAAGTCCCAAGTCATTCATTGCTCTTCATTATATTTATATATTTATTATTTTTTTTCTGAGCCTTCACATATTATTACTTTTATCCATTAGACCTTACTTCCATATGATATTGGTATGGGACGTTCATACAATGTACTTTGACTATAGTACTAAGAGTCGCGATCGACCTCTGTACTTACATATGTGCGGTCATACAAATGTGTCCCCGCACGGTACATAATACTTCCCTTAGAAATCACTAAGTATGGAATTGTATTTAATGGACATAATAGTGATCGTATCTCGCTATATTTTTAAGAAATATCCTTTTTTGAGTATTTTAAATGATTTTTAACTATTTTAATCAATTTTTGGTAATATCATTTTCTCATACTAACACTTATATTTCTTTAATTTAAGTATATATTATTAACTTTTATTGTGATTAAACGTTTTTAAACGTTTTATTTTCATCTTAATTGATCTTTATTATGACTAATTAATAATAATATTTATTATTATTAATAGGTCGTTACACAGGTAAGAGCTATCGTGGAGTCTGAGAAAGCGAAAGTATTTTTTATATTGCAGCGTTTTGACAGAATTTCATTTACAGCTTTAAGTAAATTTGCTAAGTGTAAACAGGCGCAAAGTTCAAGACGAGCGAGCGTAATCTGTTTTAGAGGTGCTACGCGGGATTTAGAGGTAAGCAGTGTAACAGTGCCTTCAGATAATTCATCTGTGCTAACCCTGACGTATACAGAAGCACCATAACACTGCTCACTTGCATCAGCAAATCCAATTAACATTACGTGAGACTGTAAAGTTATACCTACATAGCGAGGTATTGTTATTTGTTCCAGAAATGGGAGTTCTTTGAGGAATTTATCCCATTTCTGTTTTATGTGGAGAGGGACAGGGACGTCCCAATCGAGACTATCTTTCCAGCATTCCTGTACTAACACTTTCATAAATGTAGTAACAGGGCCGATGAGGCCAAGGGGATCAAATAGTCGCGGTTACAGATAATATTACACGTTTTGTACATTGTTCTGAGACAGGAAGAGTTTTGAACTGAAAATAATCTTTAATAGGATTCCACAAGATACCTATTATTTTTGTAATAGTTTGAGCGTCAGTATCAAAATCAACATTTTGAGGAGTTTTATGAGATGAAGGAATTTTATTCATGAACACGGACGAGTTGGACACCCATTTTACCAGATTAAAACCACCAGACATATATATAAACATATACATATAAACCATTTCATTATAAATTCTTTCAGCCTCTTCAGAGCTGTTCAGGGATGAAACATAGTCATCCATGTACATGTGGTGCTGTGCTTCGTAAGATGCTAGCGGGTATTGCTCACAATAATCGGCAGCGAGCTGTCGTACTACTCTCATAGCAAGATAGGGTGAGCTAGAGATACCAAAAGATACCCTACGAAATTCGTATGTTTCTATTTTGGAACTAGAATCGAACCTAAATAAAATGCGTTGAAATTTATGATGATCTGACGTCACATTTAACTGGAAATATATTTTTTCTAAATCTGCGGTTACTGCTACAGAAAACATGCGTAAATTTAAAAGTAGGTCGAATATATTACTTTGTAAATTCGGCCCTACGTACAGGACATCGTTAAGCGATATGCCAGAAGTGGTCCTACAGCCTCCATCGAGTACAATTCGTGTTTTTGAGGTTTGTTTATCTGGGCGGTAAACAGCCCTATGCGGTATGTAATAATGTGCGACAGAGAAATCGGGGTTGTCAACCTTTGATAGGTATCCCTCATCTATATAACTTTGAATGGTAGCGTTGTAATCTCTTCGTAACTGTGAGTTCGCATCGAGCCTTTTTTCTAAATTAAGTAAGCGACGCTTAGCTGCGGGGTATGACTTTCCCCCAATCGAGATGGCTCACATTTAAAAGGTAAATTTACCGTATATCGACCGGTGGCATCACGAGAGTAGGTGTTGCGAAATATTTGTTCACAAGCCTCATCGTTTGGACATAAATGTTTTATATTGGGGACACTTTCTAGTTCCCAGAAGCGCTTTGTAAGATATTCTAAAGATGGTTGTTCAGTAGAACAGACAAATGTTTTATTATTATTATGATTAAGTTGAGCTGAAGATGAATTAAGAGTATGCGTTTTGCAGTCCCCTCGACCCATAACTATATAACCAAGAGTAGTTTGTAAAGCTACTATGGAAGAATTGGGGGAGAATATTTTTTCACTTCCGAATAAGAGAGGAAATAGTTCACTTCCTAAAAGACAATCAATCTCAGAAGGAGAATAAAAGTCATCATCAGCTAATGGTAATTTGCGTAAATGTTGTAAATTTGTGATATCAATGGGTGCGTTCGGTAAAAAATCTGTAATTTTATCTATAACGCGGGCTTGAATATTATAACAATGGCGCGAGTCGTAACGAGAATATATTTTAAACTGAACATATCCAGGTGAAATGCTTGTATTCTGGCCTATACCAGTAACGGTTGACGGCGCAGTATTGATCATTAAGCTTAAGCGTCCGCAACAAGATTTCGTAACAAAATGGCACATTGAACCAGAATCAATAAAAACTCTAATTTTAATTGGTATTTTATGTTTTAATACATTCACAGAAGCGGTTGGTAATAGAACAGTAATATTCGTATTATACTTGTGCGAATCTGTCATTACGGACAATGACAAATTGTTTGATGTAGATTGCGTATCTACAACGTGAGGCGCGTTTGCGTCAAAGACCGAAGCGGCGATGGATGCATCGTTATTTTGTATTGCGGGATGTGACACGTACGCGGGCCGCTCGCGCTCGCTTAGAGACAGCTGAGCGGGCGCCGTAGCTTGCGAGTTATGAGCGCGATGGTTCATTGCGTGCGGAACGATATTTGACCTTGAGGTTGCGGACTCGATTTTTTGAGAATAAAAATTATTTACATGGAGTAACGTGTGATGTTTTAACTTACAGACACTACAGGTATTTTGGGATTGACAGTTTTTCGAATTATGAAAACCAAGACAATTGCTACAAAAAATATAACATTAATAGTTTACGATTAAATAAGTCTAACCGTTCCGATTTGTTTGAATTGAAATTATGCTCGCACGTTAAACTTTCGGCATGCTTTATTTTGCAATATAATTCTTCAAAGGTATGCAACGCGGAGTAGTTCGGATTTGCGGTAAGATTTTTTTCTATTTGAGCCAATACTAAAGCGTCTAGCGTTTCAATAAAACTGTTTCTTATATTTTGTAACGATTTGATTCTTATTAGAAATTGCGATTTTATAATAGGATCGGAAACCTTTAGGCTGAGATCATAAATACTTTGTAAAATTTGAAAAATGTTTTCTTTCTTTGTTTGCAATAGCGATATTTTGGAATCGGAATGTTCGTCTTTAGCGTCCGCGTAAACTTGTTTTCTAGTAGCCATAATTAATATGGCAAACAAATACTAATTATTTAAATAGCAAACAAGCTTTTTGTTGAAATAAGAGTATATAAATAGGATATATATGGGAGTATTAATAATATATGTATATAATAAGTATATAAATTAATATTATAATATACTACGTATTATTACTGAGCGATATTGCGGGTAGAAGTGTGTGAAATGTAACAAAGCGAAGAGTATTATAATGCGATGAGTTGCGGGTAACTAGATAAAAATATGGCGAATGAATATAATAAATAGCGTTTAAATGTAATCAAGAGTGTTTAGAGTAATTTGTAAAATATGCGGCTCGAGAAGGGACCAAGAAAGGATTGTAGGAAAAGTTAAGGTACCTGGAGTTGGAGTTGTCCTTCGATATCTCAGTTTGAACGGCGGTCACTGGTCTTTTCCCACAACACTTTGCTATTAATCTTGAGTTTAAAAAACTAGCGAATTCACCACAGCGCTGTGGTGACTGAAGTTTTTATTCGTGCGGTGCGAGCGTTGAGAAAGAGAGGTCAATCTTCATTTCTTTGTGCTTTTATAGGAAGCGGAGGGGGGAGAGATATGGGCGGATGTGCATATTATTGCCAGTAATGAGTGATGTGTGCGTTATAATGAAATTAAACATACATGTGAAACAATAAATATTTATATAATTTTATAAATTATTATTTTTAAATAAAATGGCGAAGACAGTTATTATACTTTATTGAGCACCATAAAACATAAAAGGAAATGTTACAGAACTATAAGCTTAAGAGGTATAAACAATAAGGCGGTCTTATCGCCAAGGAGCGATCTCTTCCAGACAACCTTATGGCTACAAATATTTTAATTTGGACAACGGTAGGTGGTGTAAATGATAAACTAACATACTAATATTTAAATAAACTAAACGAATATGTTGTATTTTTGTATAATAATAATATACTAATATATACCAAATAAGATACAATAGACATACATAAATCTAAACATATACTATACAATAACTTACAAAAATATATACAGGAAGAAAAAAAAATAGCCTATGTCCTTTCTCAGGCTCTAGACTCAATAATATAATAAATAATTTTCATTTAAATCGGTTCAGTAGTTGTCACGTGAAAGCGAGACAGACAGAGTTACTTCTTTCGCATTTATAATATTATAATTATATTAGCATGGATTTGTTGGTACGTTTAGGTAACATGAGAACTTATTCTTTTTTCAGTTTCCGTGTCCTGAAAATTACATATCCTTTGTGATAATTCGATCGAGAAAATTGGCATCGTAGTTTTAGTTTAAAAGACAATTTTAAAAGATAAACATTTTTTGGAGTATCCGATTGTCTGCACATATAATTTACGTCGATAGTATCTTTGACAAAAACGAAAATTTATAAGCACAGCGTTGCTGCAAAATATTGTGGATAAACCAACCATACTGCATGGCTCCATAAAAAAAACAAATCATTGCTCATCTATGTGCGATGCGTACAAACAAAGACGATAAACACAACCAGCGTGTTATTTTAATGAGCTCTGCGCTCACTCAGTTATTCGTAATAAAATATAATGTACAGTTGCATAATATTACTCAATCTCTTTCTCTCCCGCTAAAATAATGGTTTTATTAATATATAAAAGATTTTTTTTTTTCATTTTACTAAAACATTGCTCTTACTTTAAGATAACATTGTCCTGTTTGGTAAAGGTTAGCGTTGTACAAACATTAATTTCACGTAGGCAAACACCCCGATAAGAAACAACTATCTGTGGGTCGACAAACAGTTATTCCGTGTGGGTATCGAACCCACGACCCCCGACGCCGAAGCCAATACCTAGGCAACTGCGCCACGGAGTCATCAAAACATCTTTCAAGTATTGCTCTTAAGGAACACAGATTACGCATACAGTTAAATGTACCAAATACATCTCATCTAAAAATATGCTATGATCAGTAATATGGTAACAAAACGTTGTAAATGATTTTTTATTACGAACATAGTATTTAATATATCAAAATCTGTTTGACATTTGGATCTCAACATAGCTTACATTGCGCGAGTGACGTGAATAGCAGTGATGCAGTGACGTTTTTAATTAGCCTTTTCAGTGGAGGATTACACAAAATCTACGCGATATCATTAGGGTAGGCAGGCTGCTTAATGTCAACAATTCTGTGCTTCGTGTAATAAAGTAGTGTGAATAATTTTCAAACATTTCCGTTGGTTACTATTAGGATTTTTCATCAACACTCAAACTTTAAAATTAATTTAATAAACCTGTCTTAGTAGTATGGAACATTTTTAGGGTTCCGTACCCAAAGGGTAAAACGGGACCCTATTACGAGGATTCCCCTGTCTGTCTATCTGTCCGCCTGACTGTCTGTCCGTCTTTCACAAGGCAGTATCTCGTGAACCGTGATACTAAGACAGTTGAAATTTTCATAGATGATGAATTTCTGTCGCTGCTGTGGCAACGAATACTAAACCACTGATAATAAAATATTTAAGAGGGGCTCCCATATAACAGACATGATTTTTTTGCCGTTTTAAAGATAATAAATAGTATGGAACCCTACATGCGCGAGTCCGACTCGCTCTTGGTCAGTTTTTTATTTTTATTTTAAAGAACATTCGATGACAATATACAGGGTGGCTTTTCTAAATGTATCCACTTTTTTTATTAAATTCTAGACATAAATAATGTTATATAAAAATGATAAATATTTAAAATCACTCATAAGTAAATAATTACATTCATTTGAACTTATCTCAAAAAGTGCGTGATTTATACGCAACTCGTTTATTTTACGCGCGCTCATTCATAACTAACACGTACACAAGTTTGTGCACTGTAAAAATTAGGTATTTATGAATGAGTACCGCATTATCAACACGTTCTGTTTTTTAGTTTAGTTCTGTTCAGTCAGCGCGCGCGCTTCGTCAGCGTCGAGCGTGTGTCAGACGGAATTAGTGCACCGGCGTCGCGTTTTTGCCGTGACAATGGCTACGAATGTTGTAAAATGTTCGAGTTGTAATATAGTAATCTGTGAAGTGTTAGCTTTTGTAAAAAACAAGCTTGATGTGATGGACGAAGACAGCTTGAATAAAATATGTGTGACTGCTTTTACGGCAGAAGAACTCCTCAGTGCTAAAAATTTGTTATATGCCTCCATCCCGTCGGTGAAAAAGCTTCGTAAAGGAGAGAAGAAAGCACAACGGGTTATTGAGGATATTATTGCACTTATGAAGCAAACAGACCCGGAGAATATTCCTATTTTTGTAGCCCGTGACCTACAAAAGTTGCCACCGATTACTTTTGATCACATTGATGTGACACGACTCCTTAAGGATATTTTGGTGATAAAGGAAGAACTGAAGACAGTTAGCAGCAACTACGTCACTATGGATGCCTTTAATACACTGCAAAACCAAGTAGATATATTGAAATCCTCGAACGAGGGACGTGGAAATACTGAGGAATTTTGCAATATAAATGTGAAACGAGGAGGTTATCGTTTAAAATAATTACAATTATGACAGTGGGCCGATGGGTTTTCATCATTTATCAGAGTCCAGTCCGAAAAATGATAAGAATGATACATTAATAAACACGGACACACCACCGGTTCCGCCGTTTGTAAATTTTTACAGAGAAATTAAAAATGCAAACGTGAGTCATACTCATAACGGACAAAACGACGTAAACAAGTCGAGTGCGCGTTCAATAACACGAACGTCAAATCAGGTGATCGGCACAGCAGGCGGAGTGACTAATGGTGCGGACCTCGATCAGGGCGCGGACGACAGCCAGAGCATTGCGCATACAATGCCCCCTACGTCGCCGACTACAGGTAATAGTGCGCGTTCAAGATCGCCGATATCCCAAACAGTTACCATCGCTGCGCACGCAGGACAGCGTATGTGTCAACAAGAATCTAAAGCTACTAATAATACTTTAGCACAAGTAGTGATGGCACCTGGAGAATGGAAAAGTGAAAGCCCGTCGGAAGAATGGAAAATAGCCCAAAGAAAAAGGTTAAGAAATAGAATAATTGGAAAAAAAGGTGTTGCTGCTACAGAACCAGAAGGCAAATTCAGGGCGGCTGACATAAAAATACCGCTCTTTATTTACAATGTCGACAAGTCTACGACTGACAACGACATCATCGCACATGTGTACAATAAGTCTCAAATGAATATTTCGCTGCAGAAACTGGCATTAAAACATGATAGGGGATACAATGCATACAAAGTATTTGTGCCAAAATCTAAACTAGACTTATTCCTAAATGAAAACTTTTGGCCAGAGGGAGTACTGTTTAGGCGTTTTGTGGACTTCACAAAACCCAAAATGAAAAATATGGCAAACCAAAACAACCAGTGATGGGTAGTACACCAATAAACAAGAACTATAATTTCGTGAGTTTCAACTGCAAGGGTTTGTCTGGAGCTATGGGATGCCTAAGAGACTCATGTAAGTCTGCTGACATCATCGCACTGCAAGAGACTTGGCTACTGCAACACGACATTCCGCTGCTGGGAGCAATTGACACGGAGTTCGCGTATACAGGTAACACAGCTGTGGACCTGTCGGCGGGGATTCTACGTGGTCGGCCCTATGGTGGAGTGGCGCTTCTATGGCGTAAGTCCTCTTTTCCGTGTGTGTCTGTAATTCAGTGTCAGAGTGTGCGATTAACTGGGATTAAGGTTTCTATGGGTAGTAGATCAATGATTATAATATCAGTGTACATGCCTACGGACGAACGTGACAATTTAGCCGAGTTTGTATCGTGCTTAGCCGAAATAAGTGCTATCATTGAAAATGAAGACGTGGACTTAATTTATGTGTTGGGTGACTTTAACGCGCATCCTGATACCCCCTTTTTCAATGAGCTTAAAGTATATTGTAGTGAGCAACAACTAAGCATGGTTGATACTGAACTTTTGCCAGCGGACTCATATACTTTTGTGAGTGATTGTCACGGGTCTACGCGGTGGCTTGATCATTGTGTGTCCTCATTAGCCGCTAGACAAACTATTGTGAGTGCAAAAATTCATTACAATGTGTTTTGGTCAGATCACTTACCGTTAGAAATAGTTTGTAATTTACAGCAAAGTATACCGAAGTTGTCAATAGATGTCAATGATTGTAATAATACAGTAAAAGGTGTTATATGGGGAGAGAGAGATCAGTCGCAAATAAATAAATATCATGATTTATGTCAAAGTAAATTAAAAAACATAGATTTTCCTGACGCATTTCGACTTTGCGCTGATAAATTATGTAATAATGATAGCCATAGAGCCACAATAGATGGGCTTTACCAATCAATTGTAACAGTGCTGACAGAGGCCTCAGTATCTACCTTTAAAGGTGCAGCATGTTCCAGGGGACGTCACGTCACGGGCTGGAATAAGCATGTTCGACAGGCACAGCAAAAGGCTAGAATATGTTTTCGGGAGTGGTGTTTGTATGGTAAGCCGAGGGCTGGTAGTGTTTATGAGGCAATGTGCAATACCAGAAGAGAATTTAAAGCTAAACTGAAGTACTGCCTTAAGCACAAAGACCAAATAAAGATGGATATAATAGCTGACCATCATAAAGCAAAAAATTTCTCTCACTTTTGGAAATCCACTAATAAATTAACCCCAAAAGTAAACGTGCCAGCTAGTGTGGATGGTATTAGTGCACCCCGTGACGTGGCCAACCTCTTTAGAAGCCATTTTAAAGTGGAACCACTCTTGAATCCTGAGAGGTGTGAGCGGATGCTGGATGCTGGGACACGGCCTCCTGGTGACTCTCTGGTAAAAATAACAAGTGGGGAAATTGCCACCGTTATTAAACAGATGACAAGAGGCAAGTCACCGGGGCACGATGGTCTCAGTATCGAGCATCTGCAACATGCTGGGCCTCACCTGCCTAGAGTTTTGTCTGTGCTGTTTACTTTATGTCTGCGTCATAACTACCTACCAGCAGAAATCATGAAGACTATAGTTGTACCTATTATTAAGAATAAGACTGGTGACGCTTCAGATAAGGGTAATTATAGACCAATATCACTTGCGACAATTCTCGCAAAGGTGCTGGATAGTGTGCTTAATAAGCACTTGAGTCAAAACATCTCGCTACATGATGCTCAGTTTGGCTTTCGATCTGGGTTGTCCACTGAATCTGCAGTGCTGTGCCTTAAGCACACTGTCCAGTACTACACTGTTAGGAAAACACCAGTTTTTGCATGTTTTCTAGATCTTTCTCAGGCATTTGATATGGTTATATATAATGTTTTATGGAACAAATTAAAAATGCAAAGTACGTTGCCTATGGAAATTATTAATATCTTTAAATTTTGGTATGACAACCAACGTAACGTTGTTAGATGGGCAGGGGAATATTCAGAAGAATATAAAATGATGTGTGGAGTAAGGCAGGGGGGATTAACCTCACCTACTTTATTTAACGTGTATGTCAACGGACTGATTGGGGAGCTCAGCAGTGCTGGTGTCGGTTGTTCGGTAGATGGCTGTTTTATTAATAACATTAGCTACGCGGACGACATGGTACTGCTGGGCCCTTCGGTCAACTCGGTGAGAACCCTGTTAAGCATCTGTGAAAAGTATGCCATGACCCATGGACTCAGATACAACGTGAAAAAAAGCGAGCTGCTGGTCTTTAAGGCAGGTACTAAAACTTATCGTGTTCCTCCCATTACACTTAATGGAACTGTCTTACAGCAAGTTTCTAAGTTTAAGTATCTGGGTCACTGGGTCACCGAGAATTTGTGCGATGACATGGACATTGACAGGGAACGCAGAGCATTGTCGGTAAGGAGTAATATGCTATCCCGCAGGTTCGCACGTTGCTCGCGCGAAGTTAAGGTAACACTTTTTAAAAGTTATTGCCAAACATTGTACACGTGCAACCTGTGGAGCAATTACACCAAAAAAGCATACAATGCTCTGCGTGTCCAGTACAACAACAGCTTCAGGAGTTTGTTGGGGCTGCATTGGCGTTGTAGTGCTTCAGGCATGTTTACCGATTACAGCACTGATAGCTTTGAGGCAGTGCTTCGAAAAAGAGCTGCCTCCTTATGGACGCGGGTGAGGAGCAGTTCCAACACACTCCTGAAGGTTGTGTCTGATCGAGTGGACAGCCCAATAATAAAACATTGGGCTTTCATACATGTCCAACATAATAATAAATATTTTAAATTTTACTAACATAGTTTTTAAGTTTCTAACTAACACTATGGACTTGTATTATGATTTATTATGTGCAGTCTGAAATAAATAATTTCATTTCATTTCATTTCATTTTAGGGAATAAATTGGCATTTTTTTTGGAAAAAAAAACTTTGTTTTTTATTTCAATAAACGATTATACTACCGAGTCTGAACCACACAAGAGTAAATTTGGGCACTTCTCAAAAAATCTCCCTGTATATGCCTGGTGGACCTATTTTGGAAGGTATAAACCGATAAGATTTCTATTGTTTTTTGCATTCGATGTTATATACATTTTTGCTAAAATTTTATTTAGAACGCAAAATCATTTAAACGAAAGAAGCCGACTGTAAATTCTGGCATTGGCGGCTATAATGACATCAAGTACTGAAAATATCTGCTAAATCGTGTATTGTACAGTGTACATTTTATAATACAGGCAAATCAATTCTGACTTAGAACATTTACATTTTATTGGAATTTAAGCAGTTCTCTTGCCACGTTAGTAATTCCTCGGTCATTTCTATTAAAATTAGAACCCTTATGAATTTCAAGTACTTAAAGCATTAGCACTGTTCTTAAGTCAGCGAAGTTCATCCCAAAAGCAATTAAACCTTGGGAACTTACCTGCCGTATAAGATGAGGACATCCTTAAGTTATATTATATTTAAACCTTTTGCACATAATATATATAATACAGGTACGCTTTTGTATACCTAGTACACAACCGACATTTATAAAGAAATATCTACTCTCTTTCAATTTGAAATTATTATATCAAAAATTTACGTACGATCCGTATAGCAAACTTTCCTTAAATAAATCAGTAACCAATAACTGTAGACGCAAAGCACAAGTGTTCTTAAAATACTGCACTGATTATATTAAAATATTTATTCATTTTACAATTAAAATAATAATGAAAACGTAATCATTGGAACGATTCAGTATATCTTCTATCCGAGGCGCTAGGTTTTGAGTGGAGCCCAGTTAACCCAATCCAGCATCTTCAACCAGAGCGTGAGATACGTTCGGTTCTCAGAGAAACACAACATGTTTTGACTTTAATAATATATTTATCTTGATGTGACGACCATATCACCCATTTGACCTAATGCGGTAAGACAACTTTTCCTTTGGTGCAATCATTAAAAACCTTACTAACTGTTAAAAATTACTGTGCTTCACCTAAGTGGAAGGTATAGTGGTCCGCCTATCCTAATGGCACATCATAGAAATGGTTTTCGGTTTACCAATCACCGGCCTTTAAGACATAGTGTTAGTATTTGAAAAATGAACATAAACCTACCGTTATGGAATCCCACCAAAGCGTGCTTGAATCTAGCACTGGCCTAACTAGAGACTTATTAAACTAGGGTGCAATTGAAAAATATATATGAAAACGTAATAACATATTTTCACTGCAAAGACATCTTGGTAAGGTACTTACATCCGCAATTATTACCAAATGCCTAATTGCGGATGCGATTGCGATTACTAAACGGTGGGTGGATCAAATTTCAAAAAACCTGGAAATCCCCATAAGCGCCGCACTCCACCAGGCGACGGAACGAAACCGATGGAGACAGCTCGTTGACCAAGTAAGCATGAGTCACGATTCTCAGCAGTGGGGGAGCGACTAAGAAGAAGAAGATTGGTAATATTTGCGGATGCAAGTACCTGGTGAAATGGATCAGATGTAAGTGGAAAAGTTGACTAGACGTAAGTGGTGAGGTTGATGGACACAGAATAATAAACATTTTTAAATTTTAAGACAGAACATAATGAGCAAAATAATGAGCTAACTAAATAACAAAAGGCAGGAAAGTTGAAAGTATTCAGACAAGGAATTTTAATCTACCTATTTTTAAAGCAAGAAAGCATTAATAAACGCACCACTCCATAGTAACTGCGCAGCAGAACGACGGTACATTAACTTGTAGCAACTTTAAACATAAAATACTAATTAAAATATCTCCTTCAATATACATTTCCTTTTTTATTTAATTTGATGAACCTCTGGAGTTCACGAATGAAACCAATCGAAAAACACCAAAAGAAACAAGGTAAGTATTATTAAATTTCATATTTGTTTTTTTTATATTGCTTGCGTGAATTCAAGTTGCGTCAATAATGAGAATCATTTACTATGAACGTAATACAGACGGTTTTCGTAGCCATAACTAAACGTCCAAAACTATCGGCCATGACAAATTCCGTTCACGTCCGCAATATGAAAGGTATTGAGTCTAGGTCCTTTAGGTAAAATTGAGTTTCGCACTTATACCTGCCTCGGACATAATATAATATTCTTAACATATTCCTTAAATTACAGGGACAAGCAACAAATTTGTCATTGAATTGCTTACGATATTTCTTAAGCCTACACTTATGATTTGTTATGATATAGCAGTCGTTATATAAATCTAAGCTGATAATGTTTTTGTTCTTTGTTTTTTTCCAAACAAGTATATGCTTGTACAGTAAATGTTAAAATTGCTTACAGTAAATTTTAAATATTTTAAATTTAAGATATGAAATAGGAACACAAATTTATTTTACTTACTCCATTAATTATTTAATAATATTGCGAAAAAAAAAAAAAAGCTTGGCGGATAATCTGTTCCCAACTCTCTGTATTTTATATCCCAGCAATTTTAGTTACATCATCATCATCATCATTTCATCTTGTTTGAGTCCACTGCTGAACAATGGCCTCCCCTAAAGACTGCCACGAAGCACGATCCTGTGCCACCTGCATCCGTCGACTTCCCGCACACTTGCACAAGTCAATTTGACAATAGTCAGGTAAATTATATTTTAAACCTATATGTTTATGTTGTTATATAATGTTATTATAATATATATAGATATTAGTATAATATATACCATTTATTAATATTATTTAGTTATATAATTAATGATAAATATTCTATTAAATACAATTTTGATACTTGATACAGATTTTGTCCAATATCCATTCATCGATGCATTTCCGTCAATGATGTGAAATAACAATCACTTATCGGGTTGTATTCAATAATTGTTTAGTGATATTTCCCATAGATTCAATCTCAAACACCCAGATTAACCCACGTCATTTTTGTGTGTTAATGCAGAGGTATTCTTCGGTAATCTTATTACATACTTACGTAATTAACTAATAGTGATATTGATCACATTCATTTATTCATTCAACATAATAAAATAGAAACTATATAAAAAGTAACTATACATATTAACAGAAACATACTTTATTTTATGATGGTATTATATATACATATAATATGATCCACTTTTACTGGACTTCTCATGAATAGTTAAAAAATGTATATATTGATAAATTACTAAATTATAAATTTAAACTAATCTTAATGTTAATAATTATAAATTAAAAGTAATAAGCAGAAAAAAAAAATCCTCCTTATACATATTTCAAATCAATAACATAATGGTGGTCGATTTATTGCTATTACTTGTTGATAAGAAATTCGTTTACGTTACTTTAAGCAACATAAAAGAATTTCGTTAGCAACTGCGAACTATTTACCCGATTTAAGCAACCAAGCGTTGATTGTAAAACTCTGCGGCGATTCCAATCGGGCCTTTTAATCAGACTCGCGTGAAAAGGAATAAGTATAATAACGGAATTACATCGCTTTGTCGGTGCTGTTAATGGTTTTTTGACTTAAAAACAGCACACGCGGTGTAAGTTACACAAATCTTGTGAAATTCAAATTAAGTTCATTGCTTAAATTAAAGTAACAAAACTTTACAATGGTAAAACCTCGGTTAGAAATAAAACTATAATATGTTACTTTGAAATTACTAGTAACACCTTTCTCCACCGTCTTAAGCCTTACTGGGGCCCTTATTTTGTTTGTTGCATCCGGGGATGTCAAAAAATACCTCACGTCCGAAACGTCGATTTGAATTATGCCTAAAATATTATAGTTTTCCAGAGAGCACACTCTTGTGTCAAGTGGAAAATACAACCTGACAGGTTGTTATCAATTGGCAATTTAAATATAATATCTCTATGATATAATAAAGGTGCATGAATATGACATACTTCCTCGGAAGATTTTCATTATTCAAGTCTATAAATATTTAAAATCAATTGAAGAATTTAATAACGGGCTTAAACCCATAAATAATCATTTTATCCATTTTTATGGTTCCGTACCTTAAACGGTGAAAAAGGAAGCCTTATAAGATCACTCTGTTATCCGTCTGTCTGTTCGTGTGCCACCACCGATTTTCATGGGAACGGGTGGACTCAGCAAGATCAAGTTTATAGCAGATATTGAGGTCTATAGTAGATATTGAGGTCTATAGTAGATATTGAGGTCTATAGTAGATATTGAGGTCTATAGTAGATATTGAGGTCTATTAGATGTATAAAAATCAAGTTCCCGAGTCAACATGATAAAAATAAATAGGCAAATTTAGATTTTCGAGAAAACTTGTAGGTACCAAGATTTAAAACCTATATGGTTTAAAATTTAATTAACCTAGAAGTATTGAAAATTATTTTAATAAATGAAAGATATTGAAGTAGACCTAAAACAATTAATTCTTCTTTGAATAATACTTAGTCCCTGGAGGACCGAGCCTTGCTCGGTTTTTTTTGTAAATAATTTACAACAAAAAAAATTTATATTTTGTATTTTGGAAATAAAAAAAATAAAAAATAATGAAAATGATCTGGTATAGAAAAAAAGTAAAGAAAATAAGTGTGTAAATGATCGTGATACGAAACACGGCCGTCTGTTTTGGGGCTGCGCGATTACCGACCGAGCTATTATAACATTTTATTTTGCGGCGAAATTTACTGTCATATTCGAATGATATTTTTCATTCCCTGAAAACAGGGATAAAAGGACATTTTCTAAAAATAAAACCTAGCTAGATCGGTTTTTCGCCCCTCTACGCACATACTACATTTCATGAAAATCGCTGGAGCCGATTCCGAGATTCAGATTTTATATATACATATATATATATATATATATATATATATGTATATATATATATATATAGAAAAAAGAAAATTAGTAGAAAATTATAGAAAAAGAATTATCGTACGTAACGTAGAAAATTATCGTCCAATTTCTCTACTTACCACCTTCCCAAAAATATTGGAGAAAATTGTCAATAAAAGACTTGTTAGATATTTAGAGACTAAACAGATGATTTCTCCTAGACAGTTTGGCTTCAGAAAAGGCAAATCAACAGAAGATGCTATCTCCCTGCTAACCACAATCTTGGCGTCACATCTCGATAATAAAAGAGCAGCAATAGGCATCTTCCTAGATTTGAAGAAAGCTTTTGACACTGTTTCTATCCCTATCCTACTCAGAAAGTTGCAAGAACAGTTTGGTATAAGAGGCACATCTCTTGAATGGTTCAAAAGTTACTTGAGTAATAGAAAACAATTTGTTAAAATCTCGGATTATCGCAGTGTTGAAAAGAGGATTAGTTTTGGAGTTCCACAGGGTAGCATCTTAGGCCCAACACTCTTCATAATGTATATAAACTGCATACTTGACATAACCAAAGCAGAAACCATATGTTACGCAGATGATACTGTAATAGTGTTCGATGGCTCTTCCTGGCGTGAAGCGTTTGAGAATGCAAACTTAGGAATGAAGGTAGTGCATACGTGGCTGCAAAAAAATTTACTTACACTCAATATTAAGAAAACTAAATACGTATGCTTTCACAAAACTACAGCGACTGTTCCAAATATTATATCAAACATCACTATACACGACTGTGGAAACCAAGAAAGCTGTGACTGTGATCACATACAAAGAGCGGAAAATATAAAATATTTAGGCGTTATTATTGATCATAACTTGAATTTTAAGGCACATATAAATTTACTCTCAAATAGAGTTCGTAAAACAGCCAATATAATAAAATTACTTCACCCATCAGCTCAAGTATCCACGTTAAGATCAGTTTATTTCGCACTTTGTCAATCAATCATAACGTATTGCATAACTTGCTGGGGATGTGCATCAAAAACCTCAATGTTACCTGTAGAAAGAGCACAAAGGTCCGTATTAAAAACGATGCTTAACAGGCCTTTCAGATATCCGACAGCTAATACCTAAAGTTAAAATTTAAAGTTTTAGTAATATTTATTAAAGTTTTAGTATGAAGCGATCTTTCGACTGGCAAATTTGTAAAATAGATGGAAATCGCAATTAGACGGCAACCACAGGACAGGCTTTGCCTAGTGTGGTGCCAACGCACAATGTACTTAAGTGTAATTCTGTTTGTCAATAAACATATTTTCATTTTCATTTTGATTTTCATATATATATACAAGAATTGCTCGTTTAAAGGATAAGACATTTACAAATTTGTTACATTTTTAGTGACAGTATAACGCAACGGAACTCTTTGGAACGCGCACTTGAATCCCGTCAACGCGTCTCACGCGACGCGCCTCAACCGAATGTAATTGGTCCACGACCGCGCCGTCATCGCAAGCTCCCACCGCGCCTGCGCGACTAGACCGACGCCGAATCCTCCATCTTTTTGGCGGTGAATGTGTGACGCGAACGTTTAAAAAAACAATTATTAAACTAGAGCAATATTACAGAGTTTGAGTTTTACTACAAAGCAACCCACGAAATCACCATTCAATAACATTAAAATGGACGGCCAACTAGTGGCTTTGGAGTAAACCTGAATTCTGTGGATCATACAAGATGACAAAACCGCGCACACGTCGTCAGTCTCGTCGACATTCCGCCTATTTCGACCCGGCAGAGGACGATTCTTCCCCGCCGCCGACTGCAACGGGAAACATTTCCATCAACGATATGGCTGCAATGATGTCCACGTGGCAACGCAACCAAGAGGAAACATTTGAGAAACTTCTGCACACAGTTCTCAATCACTCGCAGCGGTCATCGCCCCCGCCCGCTCAACCTGCACATGGAAACTTCGCCGCGTGCAAGGCTCGCTACAGCGGAGCGCCGGACGAATCACTTGACGGATTTATAGACGCCGTAGAGGCCTACAAAGAATGTGCAAATGTAAGCGAAACTAATGCACTACGTGGGCTGTCAATGTTGTTAACTCATGAAGCCGCGACATGGTGGCAAGGAGTTAAGTCCACCATAAACAAGTGGGACCACGCCCTCACATCCCTAAGAGGTGCGTTTGGTGATAGCCGACCTCCACATCGAATATACAAGGAGCTATTCGCCAACCCACAACAAGCTAGTGAGAAAACAGAACTCTTCATCTCTAAAACTCGAGCGCTACTATCACGCCTGCCAAAGGACGATCTGACAACCAAAGTACAGATGGACATGGTGTACGGACTACTACATAGTAAAATACGCGAGCGTTTGAGAAGAGAGGAAATTGATACATTCGACACACTCCTCAGAAAGTCTAGAGAGATAGAAGAATCTTACGACGTGAGTCTATCAACTAGTGGCCTTCAGAACAAACTGCGCCAGCGCCAGTTTCCGCCACCTTCTCGTCACGCCGCAAGCATCGCCGCCGCCCAGAGGTCAACGACCGCGCCGCCACTACCACCGCAGAGCGCCCCCAAGGCGCCTGCGCCCGCCGCTGAGTCCAGCGCCCACGGCACCTACCGCCGTTCTCCTCGCTGCTCCGTGGTGTCGCCCTCACCGTCGTTTTTCTACAACCGCATGGGTCTTCTACTCCGTTCGCAAACGCCAGACGTCGATATTGTTTCTATTGCAAAAACTATGGACATACACGTGATGAGTGTCGTAGGTTAGCAGCTAAAGGCAAACAGGACATTGATAACACCGCCGACCCCGTCCCGTCATGTTACGGATGCAACGAGAGTGTCACTCGATCACAGTGTGCTAAATGCAATTCGGACTTCTCTGCGTGTGAACACGACCGTCCGAAAGGCGCGCTGATGGGAAATTACGGTACATGGTACTCTACCACTGTTATTAAATCATTTTGTGATAAGGATGAGTCCCAGGCGAGTTCCACTTCATCTTATAACAGTGTGTCACATAAAGGTTTCCCCTCGAGCATGTTATCACTCCCCGAGTCCAGCTTTGATTCATTGAACCATAAGTCGTTATTGGTAAATAATACTGCACGGGAATGCTCTGTTAATTTTTTGCCTACTCAATTTAAATCTGCGTTACCTGAATTGTTTCAAACTAAAAATAATCACGCAGAGTTTTTACCTAAACAATTTACATCTGTGTTACCTGAGTTATTTTATGCTAACATTGATCACATAGAGTTTTTGCCTATTGATTTTACTACATTTTTGCCATATCAATACTTTCTTTGTGATAATGGGTGTGTATTTAATTTAAGTCGTGATACTAATATGTTTGAGTGCATGTCACATGATGTGCCTCCTCCGGCTTCTAAGCTCACAAACGTGCTTGGTTATTATTCTATAAGTAAGTACGATTTAACCACAACCGAATCAGTCCGATTTTCTACAACTAATGACAAGAGTAGGGTGACTATGATTTTTTCCGGACATCCGCGGAAATCGAATGCCGAAGTTAGGGTGACCAAGACAAATGTTTTACATGGTCAATCCGGAAACATAAATAACTTGAAAAATAAACTTACTACGCCTACTAGGTTGACCATGCAGGACGATTGTAATAGTAATCAAAAATTATTTTCTGATGTTGAGTCACAATTTTTATTAAATGGAGCGACGACATGTTCGAACATTTCTCTGTCGACTCTTGATTCAACTAATTCAGACGCTCATCCACAAGTATCAGGCACTTGTCAATCACAACGGAGACCGATTTCAGGAGTGGAAATTCTAGGTGTAAGGGGTACCGCATTATTGGATACAGGTGCTAAAGGGTGTATTGTGGGTGCTTCCTTATTCCTGTCAAGAAACCTGCAAGTAAAAATAAAAAATAAACTGTTGTGTTTGGAGTTCATTATTTTTCCAGAGACAAAATCCAATGATACTATTCTTGGTATGGATTTTATTGCCTCAGCGGGGATAGTGTTCGATTTCGCCGCTTCAATTTGGTATTTCTCTGGTGATGAAGTGACTTACCCATTGGAATATGAACTTTCCAGACCATGCGTGTCCGTATCCTCTGCAGATTTCCTACGTGAGGAAGAAGGAGTTATGCTGCATCCTGAAGAGAGACTGCTGTTGTCCGACCTCCTGAAACAGAACAAAGACCTGTTCGAACAAGGGGGAGGGTCAACTCCCTACGCAGAGCATCACATCGACACCGGCGATAATGCTCCTATTGCCGTTCCACCGTATAGGCTCACTCCAGCAAAAAAAGAGATAATGAAGGCAGAGTTGGAGAAAATGTTAGCAGACGACGTGATTGAAGAGTGTGAGTCTGCGTGGTCTGCACCTGCTCTTCTTGTCCCGAAAAAGGACGGATCTTTTAGGTTTTGCGTCGACTACCGTCGCCTTAATGCGATCACCAAGACCGATAGATATCCAATTCCCTTAATCGATGATTTATTGCAGATGACCAAACGGGATTGTCACATGTCCACCATTGACCTACGTTCCGGATATTGGCAAGTCAATGTAGCTGGAAAGGACAGAGACAAAACTGCTTTTATAAGTCCTTTTGGTACGTATAGGTTCAAGCGCATGCCCTTCGGCCTAAAAAATGCACCATCTACCTTCCAGCGACTGATCGATCGTTTCCGCTCAAGCTCGTCGCTGCAGGACATCACTCTGTTGGCTTATTTGGATGACATCCTGGTGATTACACAGGGAAGTTTTCAGGACCACCTTCAGGATCTTGACAAGGTGTTTGATAGACTGCGTCACTTTAGACTCCACGCGAACCGCGCCAAATGTCACTTTGTTCGCCAGGAAGTTACATACCTAGGCCATGTGATCACACCCAAAGGAATCAAGCCGGATAGCACCAAAGTCGACGCCGTCCTGAAAATGAAAGAACCACACAATCTCAAACATTTGAAATCATTTTTACAGACCTGTTCCTGGTTTAGGAAATTTATTCCTGATTTCTCGCGCATTGCTGAACCTCTGTCGAAACTTACCCGCAAAAACGAGGCGTGGACCTGGGGTGAAGCACAGCAACGCGCCTTCGACCTGCTAAAGAGTAAGCTTACTAGCGCTCCTATTTTGATACAGGCCGATTACACCCAGCCCTTCTTGCTGCGCACCGACGCCAGCAATTATGCTCTAGGGGCTGCACTGTTACAAGGTGACAATAACAATGAAAAACCAATCGAATACGCCAGCAGACTTCTGACGTCAGCCGAGAGGAATTACTCTACCACCGAGCGGGAAGCGCTCGCAGTCGTCTGGGCAGTAGAAAAGTTCAGGGGATACATTGATGGCCATCTATGCATAGTCAAAAGTGACCACCAGCCACTTAAGTGGTTGTTTACACTCAAGTCCCCCAGTGGTCGTCTCATCAGATGGGCCCTGAAACTCCAGGCGTTTGATCTCAAGATAGAGTACTCTCCAGGTAAAGTTAATACCTTAGCTGATACTTTGAGTCGACCTACCTGTAACGGTATCAACGAGTGCGAAGTGTGTTTCGTATCCGTCGACTTACCTCAAGCACTGCCGAGCCAACTCCGAGCCGAGCAGCTTGAAGATCCAGAAGTGGCTAAAATTATTCAAGACCTAGAAAGCATAGACGAACTTACCTCTACCCGGTGGCTGGAACGTGGATATGTACTGCAGCAGGGTGTGTTATATCGTTATGATCCAGATAATGACTCCGAAGAAGCGCAGATGGTAGTGCCAATTTCCAAAAGGGAAGAAATTTTAAAGTCGTTTCACGATTCCCCAACTGCTGGCCACCAGGGTATTGAGCGGACTCTGCAGCGCATCCGTGAGCACTTCTTTTTTCCCGGAATGCGTCGTTACGTCACAGAGTACCTTAAGAACTGTGTGGACTGTCTCAGGTATAAAGCCGCGAACCAGAAACCAGCTGGTCTCCTCCAGACACCCGTCCTCCAACAAAGATCTGAAGTCCTTGCAGTGGATCTTTTCGGTCCCCTGCCTGAAGGAGATCAAGGACAACGTTGGGTCCTTCTTGTTGAAGACGTAGCTACCAGGTGGGTGGAGCTGTTCTCGTTTGTGGAGGCCACAGCAGAAAATTTCACCAAACTTCTTATAGAAGAATACTTTCTCAGATATGGATTGCCACGTCGAGTTGTGACGACACTCAATTCATATCCTCAATAATGCAACTGTCGATGTTTATTTTAGGGGTTAAACAAGAGCTTATCCCAGTTTACCACCCTGAAGCTAATCCCACCGAGCGCAAAAATCGAGAACTCAAGGTACAACTGTCTTTGTTAGTAGAAACCGAACACCGGAACTGGCCTAAATATCTTGCCCATGTTCGGTTCGCTATGAACAGCGCCGTCTGTTCCACCACTGGGAAGACCCCAGCTTTTTTAACGTTCGCTCGCGAACTTCGCACGCCTTTCGAGGTGCACCATGATCTACGTGCAATCTTGGATAAAGAAAACTTTGTGCCTTCGGCCACTCCATATTTGCGTTCCTTCGTACGTGCCTTACAGGATATTCGAGAACGTGTTGAGAAAAACAAGATCAGCGTAAGGAGATAGGTGATGCTGCACGCCGTCCTGTACCTTCTTATAAAAAGAATGATTTGGTCTTGGTCAAAACCCACGTACTGAGCAATGCTTCGAAAGGTACTACTCGCAAATTCATGCCAAAACGAGATGGCCCATATCGCGTTAAACGAGTTGTAACTCCCACTACTTTTATACTTTCGAATTTGACTGACGACGACACTGTCATAGGTAAATATCACAGTTCGGACCTGACCCCCTTTACTCAAAAGTCGGATAACAAGCAGACCACACCCGTTATTCCAAAGAAAGGTAGGGGTAGGCCGCGTATTAAACAGTCAGGTACCAAGTTGGGCCCGGGACGTGTTACCAACTAGGAGGGGGAGCCTATAACGCAACGGAACTCTTTGGAACGCGCACTTCAATCCCGTCAACGCGTCTCACGCGACGCGCCTCAACCGAATGTAATTGGTCCACGACCGCGCCGTCATCGCAAGCTCCCACCGCGCCTGCGCGACTAGACCGACGCCGAATCCTCCATCTTTTTGGCGGTGAATGTGTGACGCGAACGTTTAAAAAAACAATTATTAAACTAGAGCAATATTACAGAGTTTGAGTTTTACTACAAAGCAACCCACGAAATCACCATTCAATAACATTAAAACAGATTACGGTGTCTTCGGGGGCTTCTATATTATCAACCGACTTCAAAAACGGAGGAGGTGGTCAATACGACTGTATTTCTTTTGTTTGTTACCTCAGAACTTTTGTAAAATTTTCTTTTGTAAATAAATACATATTGTACATATATAAACACTCAGACACTAGAAAAACACTGTGTTCTCCACACAATAATTTTCCAGTAGTCGGGATCGAACCCACACCCTCTGGCGCAGGAGGCAGGTACACTACCCACTACGCCGTTCGGGGTCAGTATCGGACGCGTATCCCGGAGCACGCAGCTTCAAATTCTCTTCTAAACTTATCGTCAAATTGCAACAAATTATTACACCATCAGTCATTATTTATATTTATATATACAAAATAGAAAAAAAATTGTGCACTTTATCAACCGACTTCAAAAACGGAGGAGGTTCTCAATTCTGTTTGTTAATAATAATTCTGTAATTCAATTATGTTTGTTACCTCAGAACTTTCGAATGAGTGAACCGATTTTGATGATTCTTTTATTATTTGAAGGCTGGTGTTTCCCATGTGGTCCTCCTATGTTGATTTAATTGGTATTGGATCTTGGGCTCCGGAGATAGGAAGAGAAATCCTGAAAATCAATAAGAAAATGAACACAGAGCGAGATATTTGAGGTCGGTTTTGTTTTTCGTTCATGAAAAAATTGACTTGTCATTTATTTATAGTCATTTGATGCCTGCCTATATCATAGCTGTTAGGAAAGTTTATAATGAATTTTGTGTATATATTGAGGCGCGATCTGATTATTCTAATTCTTTTCATTTATGTGACTACGAAACTTCTTTGAAGCCACTTTTTGTAATGTAATCACATTAAAGAAATATTTAAATCGAGTTCCATAAATAAGGTGCCTACTATGAATAAATTTACGGTAAACAAATTTCGAACGCAATTTCGCGTTCGTTAAACAATTTTTTCTGTGTCGTCGTGTTTCATATTGGCTTATGATAGTGAAAAAGTTGGAAAATGCCCTTAAAATTTAAGAAATCAGCAATGTGCTGATTTGCTAGTTGAATTTTTTTTTTATTATACCCGTGTTTTGTGACAGTGACGCCAAATATCAATAATCGTCGATTGAATGAGATATATTATAACGTTAAATTGTTATAAGACATGAAGCGTGGCGTCAAAGTAAAATTTCATATTTTCAGACATTTAAAAAATTTACGAAATACAATAATTATAACCAGAATGTATTCTGAAACGTCCTCTTTAAGCTCCTAATGGTTTGCAAATTGTTAGAAGTACCGCATTATTTATTATATTGATTCTAAATTTACTTTGCTCAAAGTTAAGGCAAATGGAGTTTTATTTGTTTTCGGCACAGAGCTTGTCGGAAGAGGCCTAATTGGAAACACCGCAGAGGTGTTGCAATCAGTGTCATTCGTAAGTTCAGGAGTTGAACACGGTAAATTAACGTTTGCCCGTACTTCACTCGCAGTAATTACGAATTTAAAGGCCATGCCTATGTAAATCTTTCAAATACTACAATTTTAAACGAATGTTCTTTAATGAAAACATTAAATATGATTCTAATTGTTTATTTTTCGTCAATCGTTACCAAACCTAAGCTTTAAAACAGTGTTTGTGTCATTAATTTTTATGCATAACAGTAATAACAATCAATCAATCAATCATAATAGTTATGCCGTACGGACTAAAAACATCTCTGAGAAGTAAAGAAAACAAATATACAGAAATTGTAAATAGATTACAAAACCTGTAAAGTCTGTGGCAAAAATGAAATATTTGTTACCATATGTTTTATCTTAAACTACATTTTAACCTTAATTATCTTTAGAACGATTATAAGATTCGTCTCAATACAGAGTACAGCTGAATTTAACAATCGCCGCAAATGGAAATTGGAAATATATGGAAGTACGTACGGTTATAACACACCTTATCTCCGCCATTTAACCTTTAAGTGATACTTGGGCTTTCGCCCAAGCTGATTCTTGGTCGTAAATCAACGGAATTGATATTAGAGAGGTTTTCTTTTTGTTTTATTTTTCCAGTTCATAAGGTTTTTCATGCAGATATAGATATACAGATATTTTACGGTGGTAGGGCCACGCAGTAGCCTCGGCTGTTGCACGAATGAGCAGGCTCGTTCAAGTGAAAGTATAATACTTTCGCGTTTCGTCTGGTGATTGAGGTAGCCGGAGCCCAATTTTCAAAAAGTTGTCAACGCATCTGGATCCCTCGGGTGTAGCAGATGTCCATGGGCGGCGGTATTCACTTAACATCAGGTGAGCCGTCTGCTAGCTTGGCAATTTTTGACATAAAAAAAAAGATATCAACGTGCTAGACGAAGTGTACCAATCCATAATGACCTTTTTGGATTAAATTTGGAAAAGTCCTGCACTCCTTGAGTATTTTACTTGGCAGATAGTGAATGATAAATATATGTCTTTTCTTACTGTTCACATGTTGAAATATTGTTACGTATTCATAGCACAATTCTTTCAGAGTTTTGGGATGCCTTAATTCATAATATTCACCGTATTCTTGCAGAAAAGCGTTTGTTATAAATAAATAAGTCAATTAGTACATATATACAAAACCCCGCTGGTTCTAGCTAGAGCCAGATGGCTCAACATCATCATTGCAGCCTGTTTGAGTCCACTGCTGAACATAGGCCTCTTCCATAGACTGCCATGAAGTACGATCCTGAGCCACTGCATCCATCAACTTCCCGCACATGACACGCACGCACACGTCACTCCATCTCTTAAAAAAGGAACCCGTTGGTAAAATGGTTCAATGGTGCCAACCGTTTTCAACTCCAAAACCTATGACCGTTAAATGTAGCAACTGCCTTCAGGTGCTTGGTGTATAGATTTGCTTACACCTCAACTTTAGGTGGTTCAATGAGTCTAATGTTAAAGTAGCGTCAAGAAAATTAGGCTTGTTGGTGTGCGGTATCACAAACACAAAGGTCCGTCGTGCTCGGAGTAGAGCCGTCATATTTATGTGAGTAAAATGCAGTGAGTGAGATGAAATGCTAAAGAACTCAAATGTCTAATGTCCATGTCACGCCTATACCGGTTGTTGTTGGGAGCACTGAGCTCGAAGTTGTAGACGAGTACGTTTACCTAGGACAGTTAGTCCGGCTAGGTAAGTCCAACTTCGACGCAGAGGTCAATCGGCGAATCCAACTCGGATGGGCAGCGTTCGGGGAACTTCGGCAAATCTTCTCGTCGAATATACCTCAATGTTTGAAGACTAAAGTCTTCAATCAATATGTGTTGCCAGTGATGACCTACGGAACCGAGACGTGGTCCTTCACTGCTGGCCGTATGAGGAAGCTCAAAGTCGCTCAGCTTGCTATGGAGCGGGCTATGCTCGGTATTTCTCTGCGTGATAGAGTTCGTAACGAAGACATCCGCAGTAGAACTAAGATAACCGATATAGCTCAGAGGATTAGCAAGCTGAAGTGGCGATGGGCCGGCCATATAGCTCGTAGAACCGATAGCCGTTGGGGAAGAAAGGCTCTCGAGTGGCAGCCTCGTACTGGCCATCGCAGTGTAGGACGACCCCCCACTAGATGGAGTGACGACCTGTGCAAATGTGCGGGAAGTCGATGGATGGATATATATATATATATATATATATATATATATATTCTTTATTTTTTATTTTTTTTTACATTATTCAAAAAAAAAAAACAAAGCTTGGTCCTCCAGGTACTTAAGTTATTAATCACTAAACTTTACTTCGTTATAATAAATGGCAGTGCTATTAAGGCAAATCCTTTTGAAAGATGTTAACTCAAACCGTAGTTATAGATATCAGCAAGGACTTAAATCCATTATACAGATTAAACACTTTATATAATGGACATTCCGGAGGTAAAGTATTTTTTTTCTCAATCTGAAAACGACACATGAAAGAAATGGCCGGATCCGATTGCGTTCAATTTATCTTTTTTATGGTTGTCCGAATTTAAAGCTTTTCCTTAGAGTACTCTTTTTAAATTTTCAAGGACCATTTTAATTTCCTGTGCGATTAATCCTACATTATTAATAAATTTCCTTTTAAATTCTATATTATTTAGAAATAAATTGATTCGATGAAGTTTTTGGAAATTTTCGTCATTAATAGTTGTTTTTAGAATAAAACACCAAGAATGACACAAAAACTATTCTAAACGCTTTAAAGCCCTGATTTAGAACATCTTATAATTAATGGATAATATATTAATGGAATTAATAATTTCAAATAATTAGAATTAACAATAATCAGTGGAATTGACGTTAAAAAAGTTTTTTTTTAAAATATGTGATTTGATTATACTTGTCTTATTTGTAAAAAATGGGACAAATTTAATCACAATACTATGCTTACGTACAATACTTTTTACTTCAAAATAGCTTAATGTACTCGTCAAACAATACTAGCTCTAGTAGTAAATAAGTCTATAGTAGAGCTTTCATCAAATTGGTTAGCCGCTGAACAGGGGCGAGACAGCGAAATAACTAAAATCGTTGATGAATTGACTAACTATAGGTTACAGGATAGTTTAGCCACAATACATTTGTCCTTAAATCTGGCTTACACGCTGTCTTCCGATTGTAACACAAGCGATGAAATGGTCCGTCATAAACAATATTCATGATTCCCTTTCACCTAGGGTGGGGGAAAACAATTGAGAAAGCTTATGATGATTATTGGGGTTAGGGAATGTCGCGTTGTGTATAGTAGCTAACATAGATGACACACTTATATAGAGAGATAGGTAGCTAAGTCTCGATCAGGTTCAATTATTACAAAATGATAGTTAACACTTACAATTATACAATTACATACATATATTTTTAACACTACATTTGTTACATTAGTCTATCATGTGCGTGTGTTACACTTCAGGGTATTATAGATTGATTTATTCTATGATAGTCACAGGGCTGACTATCATTGATCACTCGTAGTCGCAGGGTTGATTTAAATGTGTTTGCACATACATGTGTGTAGCGATTGACGGTCAAAAGGATGATATACATTTACCGTTTATGTAAATTGTATGAGGAGAACTTGCAACAGGAGTCAGTAACTTAGTTTCTCAGTTTGTGTGGTATGGTTTTCAAAAAATCACTTAATGACAAACGGGAAATTGTTTAATTAAGACACGAGTTTGTCTCGTCAATATCTCTGCTGATGCCTAAAAAAAGTGACCGTGAGGATAAAGATTCTTCGATATACGCATAAAGTTAAACTGTACAATTTAATACATTATGTCTTTATTCTTATACCATGTAAGTTGAACATGGAGTGGAAGTGGGAAAGACCGCTTTAGATAATACATAAACACTTATCAGGAAATTATGGCATTAAAAATACCGCGCTTGACTTCATTAAGTCATAGTACCTGAAGGACCGAGCATTGCTCGGTTTGTTTTTTTTTTGGGTAAATCGTGTATTTTGGAAATTACATTTAGATTCAAATTACTAAATAATGAAATATGCATAATATTTTTCGATCTTACCGACGTACTAATAAGAAAATATGAACTGGTGTTTTTCACAAAAGAAAGAACTTTAAAAAAAAGGGGAAAAAATAACAAATCGACAAAAACTAGAAGATAAAGAAAGCAATGATCTGGAATCGAAAAAAAAAGTAAAAAAATGTAAGTGTGTAAATGACCGTGATACGAACCGCGGCCGTCTGTTTTGGGGCCGCTCGAGTACCGACCGAGCTATTATAAGGAGCTATTACATGAACCGAAGGTCCACCTTCTTTGATCAAACATGGGGATGGTTTTGAGCATGAAGAATAACTGACTATTGAGTGATCAGTTTGAATCGAATCATTTTAATGACCGCACCAAACAGTATTTAGTACCAAATGAGCGGCTAAAATCACGATGCATACAAAAGGTACACCAGCTCAGTTAGATAACGTTTGAGATTGACTTGTTTGAGGTGACAGAATTACTGCTCTGAAACTTTTATACGAAACAGTTTTTTTTTCAGTCTAGTTTTTTTTTTTTTTTAATGGGAAAAGGAGGCAAACGAGCATGCGAGTCACCTGGTGACAAGCGATCACAGATCAGACATTTGCAACATCGGTTGAGTCGCAATTACGTTGCCGGCCTTAAATAAAGTGGCACCCGGCTACCTTACCAGACGAAACGCAGAAGTGTCACACTTCTACTTTACGCCAGTATTCTGTGAGATCGTGATACTTACCCGGACGGATCTGGTCGTTCGTGCAACAGTGTTGCATGGAAAAGTGTTGATGACTCCGTGGCGCAGTGGCCAAGGTATTTTGGCTTCGGCGTCGGGGGTCGTGGGTTCGATGCCCACATGGGACAACTATTTGTGTCACCCACAGATAGTTGTTTCGCACCTGGGTGAAATTTGTGTTTGTAAAACGTCCTTACAACACAGGATAAAGTCATACTAAAGTAAGGGCAATGTTTTAAAAACAAGAATAAAAAGTGCTTTTGATATAAGTATAAAGAAAATTATTATATTTCCTTTATCTTTACGGCGGTTTAAACATTTTTATTTGATTTCCGCTTAACCTTACCTGTTTTTAGGAATTAACTTCTTAGAATTTATAATTAAATTCATGTTTAAATGAAATTATAATTAAATTCATGTTCAAATTAAATGGTAAGCTCACAATATGAGCTCGAAATACCGATTTTTTTTTAACTTTTATAGCGAACAATATTTAATCGCTATCTGGTCGCCTGTAAATGGTATTTAAGGAAAGGTCCGTTTACATTATCGGCAATAATGCTGCGTAATGGCTATTGTTACTGACAACTTTCTAATTCAGAGCATTTCAGAATATTACATTCTGCAGGAGAAACCATACAATTTACAACTTTCAGTTTTGCAAAATGGTTACTGTGACCATGAAATCTTTGAGAACATAGTAGTAGATAATTTGATAATGTGTTAGGCATCTGCCAATGTAATGGAAATTGAAGGTCAGAAATTATTTCTCCCATACAAAAATGGGTTATCACACCGAAGCATTATAAATTTAACGCCAGTTGAAGTAAACGGGGACTTTTTTTGGCCAGGATTCATAGTTTTACTCGATTTAATTTAGATATTAATTATTTAGGCAAAAATAAGCTTTGAAGTACTGATTTAGTTAGAACTTTACAACTTTCTTGCTGATAGTAACCCATTCATAATAAAATCAGCACATAACAGCGAGAAGTATTCTAAATGTAAACTAAATTAATTAATGTATCTGATATTCACGTTTGCCTTGGAATACTCTGAAAAAAAAAAGTCATTAAATAAAGATCAGAATCGATTACGATCGAGAACAATTTAGAATAAATAACTTAATAATCAGCTAAAAAATAGAAGTCACTTGCGCGATGTGTTCGTTATCTGTGGCAGCTCCAGCCAGTTACTACTATCGGTGGAGACTTCCGATATAGCTTTGGTGAAACAATTCCTATGATTTCCCGTGAGACTCGTATTTCTTGTTGTGATAACTATTGGAATCACAGGCTTTTGGAAAATTATTACTGGTACAGTACATAAAATATCTAGATGCAGCTATTGTCGTAGAAATATCACAAACCTATTATAAAGTTTGTGATATTTCTGTCTTGTATTTTTTTTTCATATTTTTCAAGTGTATAAACATTATTGTACTGGCTGACTATCGAGGTAATTTATATACTTTTCAATTCCAATTAATATTTATTATATTTGTGAAAACGCAAAACATTACAAAACGAAGCTGTTCTTGTGGTTTATATAGAGTTCGTAACCATGATTGCTAAAAAGTATTCAAAACATAAAAAAATAAAGTTTATGATAACCGCGATATTTTCCTTATAAATAGTTTTATACAGTAATTTAACTATGTTTTTCTTTTTAACATACGAGCATTTCCTATTATTTTATAACATCTACATAAAACAAAAACAACAAAGAAACAAGCCAGTTGAATTACGCTATAAAAATAGAACCGAGTGAAAATGTAGAAAACTCCAATTCAATCCATAAAATCATTAAACAAAGAAGACAGCGAATAAACATCAAAGGCGTATAAATTACAAATTTGCTTCATTCAAATAATAATTGTAATCTGTGATTTTCTTCCAATGTTAATTTCACAAACAGGAAATTGAACCCAAATATCTGTTTTAATAATCGGGACAGGGGGGATGAAGGGTGGATCTCATATAAATGGTAATGCGTCTAAGTATGGCCTCGATAAAATGGAATGTATCCCGTGTTAACATAGATCTTTATGTATGAGAAGATGCGCGTGTCAACCTTTTTTTAAAGTGGCCTGCGAAAAGTCGAACTTTTGAAATATACTTAAAGACCAACAAGACAGTAGTACACAGTGATTATGTTCGAAGTGCCTTGCAGCTGCATTCTTCTAATTTTAAATTGGGTTACTTTGTATTATTATTAATCTATTATGACTTTTTTTGGCTGGATGAACCACCGTTGGCCTTAGGGGCCTTTACAGTTTCACCGGAATTGAGGTGCCAGGGCACTCGAGGCGCCTAGCCTGAACCTCGGGGTATTAACACACGCTATTATTATTACCGGTTTGGGAGAACGCCAAGCTCTTAGGACGCTTTGGCGGACGCTCCATGGAGTGACTAGGCTCAAGGGTCCCTGAGAGGGGACCTCGGCTTGGACTGTCACTCAAAACGCATTTAGCATTCCATAGCGATTCCATGGCGATTCGAGGGTGCCCGCGAGGGCCGGACCTCGGCTAGATCGGTAGCTATTATCTGACTGGGAGAATTTCTAGACCTAATATTACTACCACTTCGGAAAGCGTTGGCACTGGGAGAAGAAGTGGCGGAAGAAACTCCAGCAACGCTTCTATCATTAACTGGGGAGAATCTGCCACAGTGACCAACGTGAGACTAACGTGGCGGAACCTAGTATATGTTAGCCGCACTCGCGGACGAGTGCGGTGTGTATTGTTGTGCTTGCATAGTTTTTTAATCCTTTAGATGACGATAGTCGTCTCATTGTCAGGGAAATCGAGAACGTGTCCGTGTACCGCAGTCTGCGGTAATCGCGGCGGAAAGTACTTAGCGGCAAGGGTCTACGGGTGGCGGCACCTACGATTGTGATGCGCTTCGGCGGATTCGAAGTATTGGCGCAACGTCGACTTCAGGAATTAAACGTTGGTGGGCAACTCTAAATCGACATGTAGGTATTGCGATATTGCGTATTAACCAGGGTGCTCCCGTAGCTCTGCGCAAGAATCGATTATGAATAACCTGAAGCCGGTGTATTTGAGTCGGAGCAATATGCGCGAAAACCGGACTCGCGTACGTCATAATAGGGCGAACTACTGCCTTGTATAAGGTCACCTTGTTCCGAAGGGACATATTTGACTTTCGTTGAGGAGCGGATAGAGGCATCCAAGTACGAAGGCCGACCGGTTCCGGACCCGAGTCACGTGCTGGTTGAATTTAAGTTGGGAGTCGAGGACGACACCTAGATATTTGACTTTGTTCACCCATGGTACCGGGCTATCCATGAGTTTAATAGGGGGTGGATTAGGTGTATTATTTTTGTGTGAGAAAAGAACGGTCGCGCTTTTGGCAGGACTGATATCGATCCTTCATTGCCGAAACCGGTCACCGATGGTGAAGGCCGCAGCTTGAAGGCATCGACGGATCAATTCTGCCTGTAGTATAGAGATATACAGGTGTCGTCAGCAAAAAGGGCTAGTTCTAAATCTTTGACATGCGGCATGTCATTTGTGTAGAGCGTAAACAAGACTGGGCCCAAAACTGACCCTTGGGGCACCCCGGCTCGAACGGGATGCGTTGTCGAACATACGCCCTCGACGAGATAGCGAAAGGTCCGATCACTCGAGGAAGACTCGTATTATGCATGCGAGACGGTCGGGCACTCCGTACCCGTATAATTTGTATACGAGCCCGTTGTGCCAGACTTTATCGAACGCCTTTGCCACATCCAGGAAGAGTGCTCCGGTGTTGAGTTCGCGTTGGATTTCTGCTAGAATATGCTCCGTGATGCAGTGCACTTGGTGGTTACATGAATGTTTGGCTCTAAATCCAAACTGCTCTGAGATGGGGAGCCCTTTGGTGTCCATAAGGGATCTTAAGCGGGCTAATATTAGTCTTTCAAAGATCTTCCCAAATGTTTTGGGAAGACCTATTGGACGATATGAGGTTGGAAGAGTGGCGGGTTTGGAGGGTTTGAGGAACCCTATGTCATCAGCTTCCTTCCATTCGGACGGAAAGAAACCTTCAGTTATGGCCGTGTTGTATATTATTACTAGTATCTGAAGGACGCTAGTGGGGAGGAGTTTGGTCACCTTATTGGTGATGCCATCTGAGCCAGGCACTTTGAGTGGGCGTAGTTTTTTAATGGTCTCTACTAGTTCGGAGCACGTTACCGGGGGTACGGAATGGCTCTAGAGCTTGCCTTTCAACTTCTTCGTTCACGTTACGGAGGTATTCGGTGTCGATTGGAAGCATACTAGGGGAGCGCTGAGACTCTAGACTGTGAGCCAAGCATTCGGCTTTCTCTTCGTCCAGCATTGCTGGTGTGCCTATCGGGCGGACTAGCGGTGGCGTGGTTGAAGTGGCGTTACCTTTGAGGGGTTTGAGAAGTTTCCAAAAGGCTTGGGGGAACAGATTTATTGAAGTTCTATTCTGACGAAGGTTTATGTTAGGTTAGTCACTTAAGGTAAGAGAAGTTACCGCTTATTTCCCTTTCTTTGAAACATCTTTCTTTCTTTAAAATCAATTTTTAGATGGGAAATACAATTTATACATTTAAATTTTTATTTTTATACATTTATATTTTTCTTCGGCTATAATAATTTAATGGCAATATAATATAAATATGACCTATATAAATAAGTTATCTTTAAAATGTGTTCTAAATAATTATGTCATAATACTCCTTTAGAATAAATAAAGAAATAAACAATAATAAATAATAAATAAGAAATAAATAATAAAGAAAAAAATATAATAAAAAAAAATATTTTAGGATACATTTGTACAGAACGTTCTCTAGTCCCAAACTAGGCAAAGCTTGTACTATGTATTAAAAAGACACTTGCGGTTATTCGAAAATCAACTTTATTAAGTGCTTTAATAGACAACACCAACAGACAATCATAGACATAAATAACAATAGTTTAAGCAGAGGGCGCTGATGGACATATAATATTATTTTGTTAAGCAAATATCTAACAACCCGACCTAACAAAATAATCTAAATTTTAAAAAACATTAAAATATTTATTTAATCTCAGACATGCCAATCAATTTCAAAAATTTATAATGTTTCTCTGCACCTAGACTTTTTGTAAAAATATCCGCTGGCATGTTCGAGGTTGAAACATATTTAATTTCTATTATCCTAGACGAAACACATTCTCTAACAAAATGATGTCTTATATATGTTTGGTACGTTTATTATGAAACAAAGGATTGGTTGCTAGTTTTATAGAGCTCTGATTATCACTACTAATACAGAGAGGTACATTTTTATCAAATACAATCAATTCACTTAATATATTTCTTAGATATATTGCTTCTTTACAAGATTCAGACAGGGCCATATACTCTGCCTCCATACTGGAAAGAGCAATAGTTTTCTGCTTTTTGACTTCATAGGAAATCACTGATCCTGACATTACAAAACAAAATCCAGTATATGATCGCCTATCCAGTATACATGATGCCCAATCTGCATCTACAAAACCACAAATATTACAATCGTTTCAAATGTTTCCAATGAGTTTCATTAAAGCAATTGTTAAACTGACTTAGAAAGCTCACACTATAACTAATATCTGGCCTAGTAAGCACTGATAAGTACATGAGACTTCCTACCAATTGCTGATAAGGAAATTTTTTAATAGTATCATTACTTAAATCTTTTTCTAATTTTAAATTAATCTCCATTGGAGTTTCTGAATATGAACAATCTAACATATTATATTGCTTTAGAATAGTATTAATATATTGTTTCTGGTCTATAGTAATACTGTCTTTATATACATTTACACTCATTCCCAGACACTGCCTTAATTGACCTAAATATTTTATTCTAAATATTGAAACTAATTCCTTTGTCAACTCTTCATAGGTATTTTTACAGTTATAAAAAATAAAAAAATTATCGACAAACAATGCAATATAAATCTTGATATTATTTTTACATTTTACAAAGAGACATGGCTCATAGTTAGATTTTTTAAATTCTAATTTTAACAAACAATCATCTATTCGAGAATACCAGGCTCTAGCTGACTGCTTAAGTCCATAAATAGCCCTATGTAATTTCAGTACTTTATTATTACAATTTTTAAATTCAGAATATTCTTGTATTTCCATATACACTGTTTCATTGAGAAATCCGTTTAGGAATGCAGTAGGTACATCTAAGTGATTCATTTTTAAACCTAAATGAACACTTAAAGCTAACAATAATCTAAGGGTAGAATATTTTAACACTGGTGAAAATGTCTCATTAAAGTCTATGATATGCCCTTTACTTGAGTAAATCCCTTGGCTACAAGTCTGGCCCTGAAACGCACTTCACCTTCACTGTTATACTTTTTTTTAAGCACCCACTTATTTTTTACAACCGTACCTTTTTTTGGCCTGTCGACTAATTCCCATGAATCGCTATCATTAAAGGATTTAAGTTCCTCTTTTATTGCACGCTGCCACTGATCTTTTTCAGACCCAGCCATTGCATCACTAAGAGTAATGAGATCACTTGACATGTTCATACACATATTGGCGCTATGATAGAAATCTGGTTTTCGTCCCATACGTTTTTCTGGTAAATTTGTGCCACACTGCTTTGACGAAATCAGGTCTTCTGCCTCAGGTGACTCAGACAAAGTGTCAACAAAACTATCTGTGTCACTTGATGACTCTTCAGGGATATATGCATCATCATGTTGATCATATTCATCCGAACTTGACTGACTCTGACTTGACACAGGTGACTGATCATTTGACCTATCTTCGATCATGACAGATGTTGTTGAACTGTCATGCATATTTTCCATGACAACAACATCTCTGGCTACAGTAACTTCTCTTGTAATGGGATCATACAAGCGATAGCCCCTGATATTTTCAGAATATCCGACTAGAAACATTTTCCTTGCCTTCTTGTCCCATTTCTTCCTTTTTTCTTTAGGAATATGGACCATCACTGGACTGCCGAAAACCCGCAGATGAGCTAAGTTCGGCTTTCTGCCTGTCCATATTTCGTAAGGAGTTGTATTTTGATCCAATCCTGATGCCGGTGATCGATTTTTTAAATAGACAGCTGTATTAACAGCTTCTGCCCAAAGAAACTTTTCAAACTGAGCTTCATAAAGTAGACATCGTGCTTTCTCAACTATGGATCTGTTATTTCTTTCAGATAACCCATTTTGTTCAGGTGTGTAACTGTTTGTTTTCTGATGGAGTATACCACATTGTTTCAAGTAGTTTGTCATTTCTGCAGAACAAAATTCCATTCCATTATCTGATCTTAAGATTTTAATTTTCTTTGATTGTTGAGTTTCAACAAACTGTTTATATTGTTTAAAGTACATAAATGTTTCACTCTTAGATCGGAGAAAATAAACAGTGCACATTTTGCTGAAGTCGTCTACAAATAATAAGTAGTATCTCGCCTTCCCAAGAGACATGTTTTCCATCGGCCCACATAAATCTGTGTGAACCAGCTCTAGGACTCGCTGACTCTTGTTTGTGCTCTCAGTGAATGGTAATCTGGTTTGCTTTCCCTCACAACAAACTATACAACTGGACTTACCAGTATCACATTTTCCATCAAAACTCACACCTTTAACTGCTCCATTCTTCAATTTATTTAAATCATTGGCATTTATATGACCTAATCTTCTATGCCAAGTAGTACTTGAGACTTTTACTGCAGCTACTAAGAGATTTTTTGAGTTCACAACATTTAATCTGTATACACCATTTTCTAAACATCCCTATACAATCATTCTATGAGTTGTAAATTAAACAGCCGCGCTGGTTAAATTGTATTCTATTGCCATTAGCAATGATCCTACTCACTGATAATAAGTTCGTAGCGATGTTAGGCACACACAAAACATTGTTTACATCAATTTTAAACTCTTTGTCTCCAACACATGTGGTGAGCTGCAAGTCTCCGGAGCATAACACTTGCACAACAGTTTGATTCGCAACAATTATCTCTTTTATCTTAGGTTGATAACAAGTATTTGTCAATAAGTTCACGTTCGATACTATATGTGTGCTGGCACCGGAATCCAAGTGCCAGTCTGACTGACTGAATTCTTTTGTTAGAAATACTGCACTAAATACATTTGTCTTCGTGTTATCAGCACCCGGACATTGATTTTTAAAATGTCCCAACTGTTTGCATTTATAACATCGGATTATTTTCCGCGCCATGTTTGACTTATTTCCACTGGCGTTGACAAATGACGTTCCCGCCTTACCAACATACCGACCTTGTCTTTGGTCTTTGTGAAAATTTCTGGCGGTAAATGCACTTTCCGACTTAACCTCAAAATCTGCACTCATATCTAGTAATTTGGTTTTAATTGCATCGGCAGTTATTTCAATGCCTGAATGTTCTATTGCCATGATCATAGGACCAAACTTTTCTGGCAATCCGGCCAACATAAGTGATCCCATCCATTGGTCATTGATATCAAAACCCGTGCCGATCAACTTTTGAGCAGTTTCGATGATTTGGCTTACATAACTCGTCATCGACTCGCAGTTTTCTAGGCGTATACTAATGAGATTTCTAAGCAAACTTATTTTTCTGGAATATCCCGAATCATCGAACATATTCTTTAAAGTCTTCCATAAGTCGTAGGTTGTTGACGATTTCTTAATGTGCACATAAAGAGACGTGTCGATAGTCAATATTAGTTTTGCTCTTGCCTTTAAATCAACTGCTTTTTCATCCAGAGTAGTTGTTGGCGATAATGGTGCTGTGATAGCGTCCGCCATTCCCTCCAACACGAGCACGTTTTCTGCCGCGAAACACCAGTCGTCATAATTCTCGCGACCTTTCAATTTCAGAACATTCATTAAATAGTTTGTAGACATTTTTCTGCACAGATTGAACTTATTTACAAAACTTTAAATTTATTTAACGGGACTGGGCCCATAACCTATTAAAAAGACACTTGCGGTTATTCGAAAATCAACTTTATTAAGTGCTTTAACAGACAACACCAACAGACAATCATAGACATAAATAACAATAGTTTAAGCAGAGGGCGCTGATGGACATATAATATTATTTTGTTAAGCAAATATCTAACACTATGGGAACTGGATAACTGATAAACATACTTTTCCTTTGTAAATAAATACATATTATACATACATAATAGCCGTGATAGCTCGATGTCTGGGCGCTCGCCTTTAATTTAATATACTCGAGCAACCTGAGTCCGATCCCCGGTGCCGGCACCAATGAAGTTTTTAACTTAAAGTGCTGACTTATCACGTGCTCCGCGGTGAAGGAAAACATCGTGAGGAAACCTGAATATTTTCGAAATAATAACAAAAAAATATATATTTCGAAGATATGTGAGGTCCGCCAATCTGCAGTGGGGCCGCGTGGTAGACTATGCCCTGATACCCTCCGTATAGAGGAGGCCTTTGCCCAGCCGTGGGACATGTATAGGCTGTTACTTTACTTTACATATATAAACACCCAGAGACTAGAAAGTAAACACACTAGAAAAACATTATGTTCATCGTACAATATTTTTCCAGTTGTGGGGATCGTACCCACACCCTCTGGCGCAGGAGACAGGTACACTACCAACTACGCCATTCGAGTTGTCAAATATGATTTTATGATGATAACCTAATTTATAATTCATACTCTTTTTTACAATATACCTCTAAATTATTTCATCAAAATAATTTTGAGTCAAGATCGTAATGAAATGCAAAAAAAAAAATAAGTCTCCATAGTAAATTTTCCCAATTTTAATTTGCCGACTTGACATATCATAAATCAATTCGGCAAAATAAAGCAGAGCGGAGCCATATGCTACGCGTGAAAATCTAATTTTCCATTTGATAATTAATGATTCAACCGCCTGACGCCACAGGCTATTACAGCGAGTGAAGTTTTAATATGAAAATTAAAAGTAATTGTAACAAACACGCGTTTGAGGTGATTTAATTCATACCTGTGTTACTTTACGCTATCCTTAATTTGGAGTGTAAAATGAATAATTACTTTTCGCATCAGCTTTTTAAGTAAGAAAATCAATTATTTTTAGTCCAGTTTAGATATAAGTTTCTTGATTTTTAATTTGTAATAGTAATTAGTAATTTTGTAACAGTAATTTTTAATTTGTATAGTTTGAAATTCTAATCTGACCATTATATACGAATAATTATGTCATTTCGTATCTCTGTTTCCTCGATACAGGCTTGCCTAGTGAGGAATCTAATGGAAATCATATTTTTACTGAGTGGTTCAATCCGTCGTCAGCAAAATACTTTGATTTGTTTTATTTTTATTTGTATTTGTCATAACAACTGTGTTTTATATTTTGCTGTAATAAAAATATTTTTCATTTTCAATTTTCAATTAATTTTACTAAATTTTTATTAATCAATGCGTGGAATTTTTGTACTGTATCGTGAACAGTCACGAATGATTATATAACAATGTGTAAAATAAGTATTTATCAATCAAAGATATCTTATTCCGTAGTGCAACGTTCAGTCTACCTCACTATCTTTCATTTAAATAAATTGTCAATAGATGGAAATATCATGCAACTTTTATCAGAAATTTTTAAATCAGTTTCTTTATGAAAATATTAATATAATTTGTCTAACAAACAAAAGCTTTAAAATGTTGTTTGAATAATAAATATGGAATTTATGGCGTTCCAAGAAAAAAAGCACATTTGAGAATATATGTAAAAAGATACATATTGATTCTTTAATCGATTACTAATCATTAATAGTCACACAAAGTTTTAAGCTAGCTATAGTATAAACGTAAATCAATAGGAAAGTTAAAAAACTACACGTTTTTAGTAATTTGCAATGTTTATGCGAAACGTTTTCTATTTTTATTTTAAGACTAAAATGTCTTAAATTAATATAAAAAACCTTAAAACGTGATTTTTAGCGGCTAAGTTTAAGCATATTATCCCACGTTCCAGGACGTAAGTCTAACCTTCAAATCTCTAGACGTGCGAAAAAAATGAATTCACACCGAATTTATAAGTGAAGATAATGGAAATACGTTTAATACATATAATCTCGGTGAGTGTTAAATATTGCATAGCATTAAGGAAATTGGACATCCGCTCTCAGGCGGGACAGTGAAAAAGGGCGCCTCGTGTATATGTTAATGTGCTTAAATGTCCCAGATAAGAAAAAGTATGTCCAGTGTCAACGGATATCTTTATGTATGGGCCTATTCGTATGTGAACCACTTTTATAAGTGCCATAAAGGCGCCAAGATTTCAATGTGGGTCCGAATGCGATAACATTATGTAAGTATCTCATCTTCCAAGACTTTTTTAATGTAAAAACAAAAATAAAATGTAAATATAAATCAGGAAAAAATATTTTAGACAGAAATAACATATGAGATAAAACTTTAAAATACAAAAAATAAAACTTGTGAAAATTTCCTGAAACAAATTCAATTCGCCGATATGAAAAAAAAAAACATTTTTTTTTTATTAAACACTTAAATTCGTTATAGTTTCTGTTAAATTGATAATGAATTTAAGGTGTGCGTTTTAACATAATATCTATGACTTTATATAAAAGTCGAAGTTTTAAGGCGCCTATTCTGGTCCAAACAGCCACAGCTGTTAATTTTGATATGGGTACATTTTTGGCCTTGACATTTCACCGTGCTTTTTCGCTACGCTTTCGCTACGCTTCAATAACCCGTGGAAATTGTTAAAATATATTACCAAAATCAGTGTTCCATTCGCCATTAAGTCAAGAATATACGGGGGTATATTGAAAATTTCTTGAACTGGCCGCATACAATAAAAAGTATTCGCGGAACTCGAAATGGAGCTCTATTTGAACACAGTTCAATTTGCCAGACTGTTACGTGTTTTTTTACATTGCCTTTGCTTGATAGCATCTGCATATTTCGCTCAAATCGCGATTGCGTATTTATGGCTTTAAATTTAAAGCTAACGACCCATCCGCTGCATCACTTACTTAATATTTCGGATATTTAATATAAGCTGGGTAATAATACGAGGCTGCTTGTGACTAATACGTCCCACATCATTTGTCTTTTATATCAATCACGAGGTCTTTTTTATCGAAACCCAAAAACGTAAGAAGTAAGAAGGGACACAAAGTATACCCAGACTAGGAGCAAATATTAGTGGATCACAAACACTTTTGTCTCGTGTGGGCACTACGCGATGTGTGACAGGTGCCGATGTGATCCTATACCATTCTGCTATCGAATAACGCAATAATTAATATTAAAATAAAACGTCATTACATCGTATAAAACGAAGTCGTCCCGCAGTCTGTGTATGGTATGCTTAGATCTTTAAAACTACGCAAAGGATCTTGATTCAAGAGGAAGGTTTATTGCACCCGTGCGAAGTCGGGGCGGATCGCTAGTTAAAAATAAACTGCATAGTTTTTTTTTTATTTATCATTTATTAAGTAAATAGTAAGTAATATAGCATTTTAACAAATTACATATCTTATATATAAAAATGATTTGCTGTTCGTAAGTCTCGCACTCGTAACTCGAGAACGGCTGGACCGATTTGGCTGATTTTGGTTTTTAAATGTTTGTGTCCAGGGAAGTTTTAAACGATAAGAAATTATGGAAAATTTGCATTAGAAATCGAATTAGCAACAATTTTTTTTCCCATACAAACTGTACCTGTCAACGTGTCAAACGATTTTTGACCCGTTCCGATTCACAGCAAAACATTTTCCGAGTCAGCTAGTAATAATATAATTCTATATGATAACAAGTTTTCTAAAAGTCTCAAATATTCAACTTATTTGTCAATCTTAGTTAGCGTTTATTGCCCTTACGGCACGGCCGCAAGTAATTAATTTGGCGGGACAAAAACGTGTGATAATTCGTTCTCACACGTCGAGTACGTCGGCTCGATATCGTTCCCAAGGGCCGACAATTAACCACATTTCATTCAAACGCCCCGGCGATATTGTTATTACAATATAAGGCTGCAACTGGGGCTGTTTGTCAACTGTTAGAACCCAGTGGCACCGATATGGGATTTTTAAGCGGCTCGACAGGTGCAGTTTTTATCCTACGAGCTTTGGTATTTCAGCGTACCCTAATTTTTTTTCCTATGGAAAGATAATCTTTCAAAGTACTTGTATACATATACTTTAAGTTTTGATAACTTAAAGTCTATGGAAACTTACTTTCAATAGGAAGAAATAATTAAAACTTGTTATGACTACACTAAAGTCCTCAATTCTATTGAATTCAAAACATAAGTACACAGTACTGCAAACATGCTAAATATAACGAATCGGGGCAACTTTATACTGCTATACGCAATATACATCAACAAACGAACAATTTTAAAAGTGAATTCGACTGTACTAAAAACTTTGGAGCTTTAAGTCTTTTGGCGATTTCAAATATTGTGAGAGTAAAATTTTTAATATGCTAAGTTGATTACAAAGGGAGCAACTAAACGGTCTTAACATGGCAACCAATAACAACTTTTTGAAATTTACCTATAATTCCTAGTTATTTAATTAAATCGTTATCAATTGCTTTGTCATGTCTTTTTTTAAACAAAGAGTATATAATGGCGAACGGAATAAAATTTTAGTAATTTTTCTTTCATTACGCTAAAGATGAATAACTTCTTCCATGCGTAATATAAGTGCAAAGACTTTTTTTTTTTTGAATAATACTCACGATTTTACATCATTGGAGGGTAAAGGCCAATAGGTTTCTAAAAGTGGTGAAAACGGTCTCTTGATTTCGGAAAAATCATACGAAATATCCAATGATATGGGCTTCACGTTGACCGTACCGAGATCCCACCAAATACTTTCCATATTTTGCATGTGGGCGCCGGTGCTCGGGACGAGGAAATTGAGACTGTGATTCACAGCAAAATATTGGTGGTATTTACTCGGGTCTTCATACGCTTTCCAACAGTCACCGTTAATCACTGTTTCTAGCTACACAGATTTTTACAAAACAGCTGCGAGAGTATCCTTAGCCGGTTTATACACAGGCATTGGCCGAACACCCATCGGCCGTTTTTTTTATGCGAAAAAGTGGGAAACGAGCTGGTTGTTCACCTGATGTTAAGTGATAACCGCCGCCCACGGACATTTGCAACAACGGTTGCAGATGTGTTGCCACCTTTAAATAAGGCGGGCACCGGCTACCTCACTCACCAAACACTTGTAACACTTCTACTTTACGCCGGTCTTCTGTGAGGTCGTGTTACTAACCCGGACGGACCTGCCCATTCAACGTGCAACGGCGAATACTGTTGCGTGGTTCTACCACAGTTATTATACTGAGGCTATTATATTTCCGTCGAGCGATTTTAGCTTCATCAATTTACTAATTTACTTATTTAAATATAATATTTAAATAAGTAAATTATATTTCATTTATATTAATGTTGTTTTATGTTTCAGTTGAACTAGCTATGCTGTGCTCTGCATCTAGCAAACATTTTTTTCTGTGTGTAATTATCGTAGATTGTATTCTGTGAAGTAGACCTAATAAACATAAAAAAATTCTACAAAGATGTGATTGCCGAAAATTGAACGGGGGAATGTCTAATTAAATGGTCTATAAAAACTTCGCTCACAAAACGAGCCCAATTCACTTAATTTTTCAAGAAATTTTTATTTCGTTCATTATTTTGCGGCGAACTAGGTAGTGGAAATACCGATTTAGAAACTCACATGTATTTTAAAAATTAAGTCTGGTAAAAAACAGTATTAAAAATAATGAAAGTATCACTCAGTTACGTTTCTGTCGTATATATTTATTCGTGTATATTTTAATTAAAAAGTACCTGGAGCACCGAGCTTTGCTCGGTAAATCGTGTATTTAGGAAATTACATTTAGATACAAATAACTGAGTAATGAAATATGCATAATATTTTTCGATCTTACCGACCTAATAATAAGAAAATATGAACTGGTGTTTTTCACAAAAGAAAGAACTTTAAAAAAAGGCAAAAATAACAAATCAAAAAAAAATAAAAAATAAAGAAAGCAATGATCTGGAATCGAAAAAAAAGTAAAAAAAATAAGTGTATATATGATCGTGATACGAACCGCGGCTGTCTGTTTTGGGGCCGCCCGATTACCGACCGAGCTATTATAACATTTTTTTTGCGGCGAAATTTACCGTCATATTCGAATGATATTTTTCATTCCCTGAAAACAGAGATAAAAGGACATTTTCTTAAAAATGAAACCTAGCTAGATCGATTTTTTGCCCCCGAATCTACGCACATACCAAATTTCATGAATATCGCCGGTGCCGTTTCCGAGGTTCTGAAAAAAAAAAAAATATATGTATATATCTATATAAAGAAAAAAAAATATATATAAAAGATTTGCTCGTTTAAAGGATAAGACTATCACTAAAATAATTAATAAATTAGTTAAATATTTCCTAAAAATAAAGTACTCAAATTTTGTCGGTCACTTTCAAAATTAATATCGTTTTTCTTAACTGGTCTTAGTAACGTCATGTTCTTGTCATTTTAAAATGTACACATAATGAACGTAACCTGAGATAAATAAATGTTAATCCTAACATGTGTAGATAATAATAAAATATTTTTTTAGTGTGTGTCAACGATTCTATGATCGAGATAAAAATTACAGACAATTTTATTTTATTTATTTTGAGCTGAAGAAGCTGCTCCACCACAGTTCAAATATATTATTTTAATAACGTGCAAAGCGCCTTGCTTTCCATGTGCGGATATAAAGACACTGGTTATAATTTTAGAAAAAGGAATAATTTAAAATACAAATTATTATTTTCTTCATATACATCTTCCGAAATGTATGCTTTGCGCTTACTTTTTAAAATAATGGTCTGTTTTAGTCAACCAAAACTGTTGGAATATTTACTGGCACCTGTCTTATTTAAGCACACGTGGATTTTTTTATTCAAATTCTCGCCGAATGAAATAATTTCCTTTTCACTTCTGCACTAATATTTGACATGTTTTAAGTTTTCCGGTGTGTGACTATATATATTTGGATTAACGAATTAATGCAAATTTATCGGCACATTTGTCGTGGTGTCTGAACATATCAGCTGCTGCATCAACGACATAGCATACGGTCCACGAGAACTCCTAGTGTAAGACACAATGTTCATTCAAAAAAACGTAATGTTTTAAGTAAATTTTCACCGACTTCAAGATATCCGAATATTACTTAGTATCCTACTAGTGTCACAACAGTGAATGTAAGTTTGTGTCATCAAGAAAATTTGTACGCTGTACTAAAAAGGACATAGGATTCTTTTTTTTAAAATGTATCTTAATAATTAAGATTTAAATTTTAAACATAATTTAGTAGGCAAGATTAGATAGCCTGTATTTGTGTTTGTAATAGGGTTATCTATCTACAAAATATTTATTTCTTTATACTTTATTGTACACCAAGAATAAAAATGTATATATAAAAAGCAAGTTACAAATCTTATCCTTTAAACGAGCAATTCTTGTATATATATATATATATATATATATATATATATATATATATATATAATCGGAATCTCGGAAACGGCTCCAGCGATTTTCATGAAATTTAGTATGTGCGTAGATTCGGGGGCAAAAAATCGATCTAGCTAGGTTTCATTTTTAGAAAATGTCCTTTTATCCCTGTTTTCAGGGAATGAAAAATATCATTCGAATATGACGGTAAATTTCGCCGCAAAAAAAAATGTTATAATAGCTCGGTCGGTAATCGGGCGGCCCCAAAACAGACGGCCGCGGTTCGCGTCACGATCATTTACACATTTATTTTTCGATTCCAGATCATTGCTTTCTTTATTTTTAATTTTTTTGTCGATTTGTTATTTTGTAATTTTTTTCCCTTTTTTTTAAAGTTCTTTCTTTTGTGAAAAATATCAGTTCATATTTTCTTATTATTACGTCGGTAAGATCGAAAAATATTATGCATATTTCATTACTCAGTAATTTGTATCTAAATTTAATTTCCAAAATACACGATTTACCAAAAAAAAAACAAACCGAGCAAAGCTCGGTCCTCCGGGTACTGAATATAAAATGAAGTACAATAGGCGCTCTTATCGCTCAGAAAGCGATTTCAGCCAGACAACCATTGCGAAAAGAATTATTACTAATGAGATATAAAAAAGAGAGCAGAGGGAGGTGTACATGAATCAGTTATAAGCATCGGATGAAGGCATACATCAATGAGATAGTCAAATATTTTCGGGAAAAATAAGAAAGGAAAAAGGAAAACATGAGTTCACAGTTCCAAGTAATCAGCTTTTAATAGGTTTTTAAAAGAAAGAAGTGACTGAGCTTGTCGAAAGTGAAGGGGCAAAGAATTCCACAAACGCACAGCTGTCACTGTAAAAGATTTTTTGATGAAGGAAGAGGAATGTACAGGAGTTTGGAGGGAGAGATTGGCAGAAGAACGAAGGGACCTTTCATGGAACAAGGAAAGATACTCGAAGCAATCTTTTAAGTATTTTCAAGTAGAGGGATTAAACAATTTTAAAATAGACGCAAACTGGGCCCCACATGGAGTACTGTTCTCACCTCTGGGCGGAGCCCCCTGTACCAGACTTGCTCGGGAAGGTGGGAACCAGCTTCTTCCGTTTGACCGCATCCAACGAAGCGCAGTTAGGGTTATCGACGATCAAAGTCTTTTCGATCAGCTTAATCCTTTGGCTGTGCGTAGAGATGTTGGATCACTCTGCATCTTCTACCGCATCTATCACGGGGAGTGTTCCGATGAATTGTTTGGATTGATCCCGGCGGTTGAATTTCACCATCGGACATCGCGCCAAAACCAAAAATTTTATCCACACCACCTCGATGTCCAGCGTTCCACAACAGTGCGATTTTCAAGGAATTTCCTGCCTCGCAAAACCACTCTGTGGAACCAGCTGCCACCGGCGGTCTTTTCGAATCGTTACGACCTGGGAACCTTCAAGAAGAGAGCATACTCTTTCCTAAAAGGCCTGAAACGCATTTTTAAGCCCTCTGGTGTCGCAAGAGTCCATGGGCGGCGATGATCATTTACCAGGTGAGCCTCCTGCTCGTTTGCCGCTATTTCCCATTAAAAAAAAAATATGTGTATTCCTGCGAAGGCGGATTGGGAGCCACTTGAGCTGTGTACGAAAATCGGAAACATGATCACACAAATTTTGAAAACATTATTTGATATTAATCATATGTTTTACATGCAATCTTAAGTTCATATAAATTAGTACAAATTATTAAGATATAGATAGTATCTAGTACTTATTTACACGCATAAGAGTACGAAAGTAAGTGATACTATATTTAGTAATTTTCTAATCGTTTTTTTAGTCATCATAAATAATAACGATGTATATATTTTTTGATACGTGAAATAAAAAAAAATGTAACCTAAGATGCTTTTCGAGTACGCGAATACATTTCGCGCTATCAAATTTCGAGAATTCAACCATTATGTTCAACTAAATTCTATCACGCCCGCAAAACGTAATGGAACATTCCTTCCCGACGTCTCCTTTTCAAATTCAATCACAAGGGGCTGCAGAAAAGTGCAATAAATTCCGGCAACAGTGACAGAATACAACACCGCCTATGCAGCTTTTATCAGAATTTTTCAATGTCATCCGTGAAATTGCATCGCATTCGAACCGACGGCGCTTTTTTCCCTTTGTTGGGGAAAATGATTGAAACTGGACCGTTTTTTGTACGTGATCCAACTTCCGGAGGAGTTCAAGGTACCGGTATGTTATAGAAAACGAATTACGGATGAGGAAATTACCCTTTTCCCCGTTTATAGGTGTTATAACTTGATAATCAGAATCATAACCTTATTAATAATTTAGCGAATGAATTGACAGATACCAAACAAAAAGTCAAGTGCGAGTGGGACTAGCGTAAGAAGGTTCCGCAATCAAAATAAAAAATCAGTAAAAAATCTAGTCTTAAATATTTTTTTAATCTGGTTTTTGGTATTTGTTGCTGTAGTGTCATTGTGACAGACGGACAGACATAGCGGAGTCTTAGTAATAAGATCCGGTTTAACCCTTTGGGTATATGGTCCTAAAAATTCTGAAACAAATACACCATTTATTTACCTACTAGCTGTCCCCCACCCGCTTTGCTAAGTCATACCATTTTTGAGTCACAAAATATAGGTTCCGGAATAGTATATACTTGAACCTTCTCCGAAACACACGCTGCATGTTATGGTATAAGTATTATTCCGATCGGTTCAATATTTTTCGTTGAATAACCGAACAAAAAACCGTCTCTCCATTTATTACTATAGAAGATTTTGAAAATTTTTTGTAAACCGCAAATTCAAAAAAGTCGGTAGGTTCAAATCCCATACCGCCGAATGTTTTTGTTCATTTATCTACATTCTTTTTCTTCATTTCAGTGTAAGAAATGTCAAATTGATGATTATATAGATTCAGTTTACGTGTTAACTTTTTTTACTGTACATATTTTCTACGAATGCCCGCTCTATATTATCCTATTTGGGATATTCATTTTATTTTATACTTAAATCCCCAAAGTTTCAACTATTTTATTGCTTGTTACAATTATACAGCGTGTCTTTACAATCGCGACAATAAATGAACACACATATAGAGGATAACTTTTTAAAATTGTATTGAACATTTACATTCTTTAAACATCAATATTTACCGAGTTATTAAATTTTCCAAAACAAACAATTATATTATATATTATTTTAGAACACCTTATGTATGTACTGTAACGTAAAGTTCATTTGTCACAAATAATATGAATGGGTTGAATGAATTTAAAAGAGACAAAACATACTGTTAGAAGGAGAGGCTTGTAATGCGATGCCAATGAATGAAAAAGTCTCTGAATGTATGAATCAGTCTGTTTTAGTTGTATAGGATGTTACAAATTTTGTTTCTTTTTTTCCTTAATTAGTTTTTTTTAAAAATATTTTTTTTAATTATGGAATTTTTAACGTTAATATATTTTTATGATTATTGGCAAGTAGCATTAGACGTGTGTTCATTTATTGTCGCGGTTTTAACGACACGCTGTATATATATAATGGTTATAAAATAACTTTATTTAAATTTTTATTTAATGATGTTTGTTAAAATGGTTTTATCCATGCTTTTAGTTTGGCATCCTTCATGTCTAATTAAAACACTTTGAAAAGAAAAACATATTGTTTGAAAAGTAACTTAATTTCAATAATGCTCAAAAAAAGTTTTAATAATTAATTAAACCATCAGTACAGTGAAGTTGTACGTTAATATTTGTATAATAGCTAATATTGAACAGAAAATTTGTTAGCCTTATCGCAATAGGGTAACATGTGATCTTGAATATCTGTACAAAATTTTAATTCTTAAGCAATTAATTTAAATTTCATTACATAAGAAGCATTTTCAAAGTGGTTTCATAAAAAATATGAAAGGATATCACACGACAGCAGACCGCGTGTGTCGTCCGGTTTTTATTTGAGCACACAATAAGCACTTACGTACAAAGGGCCCCTTGAATTCCGAAACCTATACAAAAAATGTCTGAATTGCAGGTGACTGATAATCGTTCCACCGAGAGAGGAACTCGCATAAACGAATTCCGAGGATTATTATGCTTCTATTCAATAGAATCGAATATCGTATAAAACGTGATAAGATTTAAATATTACGCCCCTTGATATCAATTCCAGATATCAAATTGAATTGATATTGAACAGTGTCAGACATAGTCTTTATATATTACAATATATTATGTAATTACTCAATATTTATAAATGTTATAACTAGTATTTAAAACTTGTAGAAAACGTATGAAAAGATTGTCGCCGCTGTGGGAATCGAACTTCCGTCTTCGGCATTCGCGGCCTTACGCTTTAGCCACTAAACTAAACGGCTGATTGCCACACCGACAAAAATCTTAATTTTATAGCGCACTAGTATTTTTATTTACTATTTAAGCAGGTACGTTCCAAAATTATATGTATAAATTCGTTCATTAATATGTGAACCCAGCAAAACTTTTACTTTTCCATTGTTAATAAAATTTCCATTGTTCGCGATCCTTTCATTTCCGTAGTCCGAATCGACGATGATCTGTCTCAGTGGGTAGTAACATTCATGAAAAATTACCGATGCTATAGGGTAAAGGTTGGCTAAATGGTGATATATAGCAATATGGTGATAATTTTGCTTTCAACGGTCTTTATAATGCCCAACGACAGTTTTGCGTTCATTCAATGAACTTGTAACGACCTATTAATAATAATAAATATTATTATTAATTAGTCATAATAAAGATCAATTAAGATGAAAATAAAACGTTTAAGAACGTTTAATCACAATAAAAGTTAATAATATATACTTAAATTAAAGAAATATAAGTGTTAGTATGAGAAAATGATATTACCAAAAATTTATTAAAAATAGTTAAAAATCACTTAAAATACTCAAAAAAGGATATTTATTAAAAATATAGCAAGATACGATCACTAGTATGTCCATTAAATACAATTCCATACTTAGTGATTTCTAAGGGAAGTATTATGTACCGTGCGGGGACACATTTGTATGACCGCACATATGTAAGTACAGAGGTCGATCGCGACTCTTAGTACTATAGTCAAAGTACATTGTATGAACGTCCCATACCAATATCATATGGAAGTAAGGTCTAATGGATAAAAGTAATAATATGTGAAGGCTCAGAGAAAAAAATAATAAATATAATGAAGAGCAATGAATGACTTGGGACTTTATAAGAGATATTACTATGGAGTTGCGTGGTACTTCTGTACGACGATATGGTCTACGGTGAACGTGGAACCATGAATGGATATGTCTTCAGTGGTGGACATATTATCGAAAGCTGGTGGTAGTTGGCGTCTTAGTGACCATCACTATGATACGTTGGCTGTCATTCGGCATAGTAAGAGTTTGGTGGTAGTTGGCGTCTTAGTGTGTTGCACTATGATACGTCGACTGATCATCCGACTTTGGGGAGTCTGGTGGTGGCTTGCGTCTTAGTGTATTCCACTATGATACGTTGGCTATTACTTGACTGGGGTGGGGGTCCGTTGGTGGTTGGCGTCTTAGTGTTTACGCTATGATACGTCGACTATCATTCGGATCGTGAAAGAGTATGTTTGGACACTCCGTGTGTTCCGAGTATATTCTAAACTTTGGAGCCGAAGTTGATCGGAGTTATATTGGTGTGGTGTGAGGGTGTGCCACCTACGCGATAGTCACATTGATGCGTGCGGCTATATGCAGTAATGCGTCTTGTGGTATTTGCGGGGTGATCTGCGCCTAATATCATTGCATCGTATGATTCTGGTTGACGGAGGTTCGAGGTGATGATGTCTGCTGTGTATGCGGATAGGCTGTATGATGGCGTGTTGACCTTCGATAGTTGTATTGATGCATGTTCCATTTAGTGACACTGCGTCTTGCGACATTTGCTTGGGAGACGACGCTATTCATAATGGCCGAGTCTGCGTCTCGGTTTGATGCACATCTCAGTAGATTTGTCCAAGTCGGGTTCCTGATGACGGAACTGCAGACTGTCTGACCTCTTATACGTTTTATCATTATTAACGAATCTCAGTAAAGTTCCCACCGTTCGAACGAATAATGGCAACTTGCTGGTGGGTGAGACAAGCTTGATCGAAAATACATTATACTCAACGTCAGAGACACTGACAAATAAATATATGTTGCCAATTATAAACCCTTCTGATGGCTAAACATAAAAATCACAACTATGGCTATATCTGACTATTTCAATGGTTGGTGGAGCATATGCGTTTACCTCATGTGGATGGTAGCTGGCGGGAGAAAACCTCTCAAGGCTGCGGCGATGCCGTGCAACGTTTTAACCATACCCTTGGGGTGAGCAGTGACTCATAACGCGCTCTGCGACGAAATGTCGTGCTAACCTTTTTAATGGTGGTGATGCCAAAACACTAACAATCACGTCTGCAGTCGCGGCGATCTGGCAAAAGTGGTGGCGCTTACGGAGGGCTTATTACATCATAGGGCCAGAGTGCCTGATCTTTAACACATGCCCAAAACCGTATTGACGTACATTCACAAAGACTGGATTTGTCGTCGGCTTGTATGACGTTTACACGCATTGACATGCGCGACTTCGGTCAAAGTTTGTGCTTACGCACTGCCAAGGGGCCAAGCCCTCTTTATGCTGGTAAAACAGCTTTGCAATGGACTTCGGTCCTTTCCCTCTTCTGGGCAATATGTTGGTTGGCGCTCACCGCACACGGCGTTGGTGAGTGTTTTCATGGAGCCGTGTGCCTTCCCTACATTTTTTTAAAATGTGGGGGAGCTGTTGACTTGTATCGGGTATGTAAAATTGATGTGAGCCCTTTTCAAGAGAGAAGGGATATTATTTTAAAAATATATTGTGAGCCCTTTACAAGCATGAGAGGGAGTATACTATATACTCTGAGCCCGTCTCAAGCGAGTCGGGATTAGTTAATAAGAAAGCAATCTAGCATTATCTCTGGCTTATACCACGACTAGTGAATAATTATCTATCCAAGATACACCTAAAAGAATCAAGTTACTAAATAAACACAACGTAAATGAGGTCCTACCGAACATGACGATCACAATAATATTTCATACGGCTAATTATTACCTTTAGAAAGATCCTATAGAAAGATCAATAATTTATCCTGGTCACGTAATGATGTTATATGATTTATTCTTATAATGGGGGAAAAAATATATAAGTTATAATTATATATACACAATAAAGGGGGGGTGCGAGTTACAAACTGAAGGCGAGTATGTTCATCTCTCTTTCATTTGGCCGCTGGTCGCTGTCCTCACCGGACGCGGTTTATTTGTTTCGCGCCAAAATATGCGAAACAATGGAGGATGTAAATATCACCAAATTACCAAAAACATTACATAGCTTATTTTTATTTTATTTCAAGCTTAATTTGAATGGGGTTTTCAGGGTAGATGAAGCTCGAAATGTTGTATCTTTCTGTTAAAAAAAATATCGGGTTGTGTTTCATTAGTCCGGGTTATAGTCTTACGTATTGGATGATTTTTCTTACAGGAACAAGTCCGGAAAGGCAAATAAAAGGAAAATGAAGGGCGAGAAACGCAGAAATTATGACTCTTCACGCTTCAAGGAGGCTTATATGAAAGTTATAAAGGATAATTGGTCAGTGTACAAGGCGTCGAAGGAATATGGCATACCGTGGTCTACTTTGAGAAGACACGTAGCTACTCATGGAGGTGAGTTTCGACTTACCTAAACTTGGGAGACCATTTACATTAGACAGCGACCTTGAATGTAAGTTTGTTTCCTACATAATTAAAATGCAAGAACTAGGATTTGGTCTCAGCGTCACAGACATCAAAGCTAAATGTTACGCTTTAGCAGTCCAAGCAGGAAAAGATCACCAGTTTAACGATGCTAAACATAAAGCTGGGCCTTATTGGTGGTGGTCGTTTAAAGAACGGTACGGGCTTTCATTGCGCACGCCAGAAAAGCTTGCAGCATGCCGAGCTGTTACTGCTAACAGACAAAACATTGACGATTTTTATAAAAAGCTACTGGACGTCGTTATTGAGCTGGATATTCTGCAAAAGCCTGAAAGGATTTATAACTGCGACGAAACCGGTGTAACGTTCGTCGTAAAACCGTCAAAAATTGTCACTCAAACTGGAAAGAAGGTAATTTACAGTAGAACTTTTGCAGAGAAAGGTGTCACACAAACGGTGCTTGGGTGCTGTAGTGCGAGCGGAGCGTCTGTACCCCCCTTGATCATTTTTAAAGGTGTCCGAATGGTCAATGATCTAGCGAATGGTGCTCCGGAAGGGTCTATCGTGAGATTATCCAAAAACGGATGGATTAACTCTGAACTATTTCTGGAGTGGATGCATCATTTTGAAGCTCATATTCCACCAGCTAGACCGGTACTTTTAATCATGGATTCTCACTCTACCCATGTCAGCCAAGATGTTATAGATTTCGCTAAAAAAAATGGCATTCATCTATTCACTTTTCTAAGTCACACAAGCCATCTCCTGCAACCTCTGAACGTTTCTGTTTAAAGTGCTAAATAATTATAAGCTTCAACATCCAACGAGTGCTCCAACAAGGCTTGACTTTTGTCGCCTATTAACACCAGCCTACGAGCATGTATTTCAGCCGTCAATAATTATGAACGGCTTTCGAAAAAACTGGCATTGCGCCATTTGATCGAAATGCCATTTCTGATGAAAGTATTGCCCCATCATTGATGCAGCCAAGTGACCTACAGTCACAGAATATTGAATCTTCCACTGATAATGCCCAAGCTTCTGCTGTCAATCGTGAAACTGCGTCACCTTCAGTTTTCTCTTTACTTTCCGTTCCTGAGGTACCACAGTCTTCTTCTTCTAGTATCCGACGAGCTAAGCGGAATCCACAGGCCCGATATTTAACACCTCAAAGCACGAACAACATGGACAGTCCTGAAGAAAACATCGTCGCCATATCAAACGAAACCACAGTCGCCGTTACCAGTGAGGAGACCGTTACCTCGATTCGTGTCCCCTCTGCTTCTCCAACTCCTGGCCCTTCAAATGAAAGCAACCTGAAGCGTAAACTACCAAGAGTTAAGGTAGAGAAAGCACCAAAATCAAATAAAAGTACGATGTGTGACTATTGCGGTGTTCACTACTCCCAAGATGTGGCACTTAGGAACGGAGCTGTATGGGTAGAGTGCATGAGCTGCGGCAAATGGTACCACCAAGAATGTACTGGCACAGAGTCGCCACAGTTCCTGTGTGATAATTGTGATAAAGTAGACTTTTCAGGCACTGATGACAGTGATTGGGCACCTGAATAGACTTGTCACCATATTGCCACATATGGTATCACCAAATTGCCCCCGTATCTCCATATTGCCAACACCAAAAAGATTTGTTTGATCTGATTTTCCTATTAATGTTTAAGAATTTAAGTTGCTGTGATTAATAATTATTGAAAAGAAAAGTCTGATTATTGTAATAAGTAAAGAGGTTTTCTAATAAATGTTAATTTTGAAATAAAATTTTAAGTTTTTTTCTTATTATCACCATAAAGCCAACCTTTACCCTAAGTGTAAATGGTGGTGCCGTTCACAACCATCAGAAAAACTATGAGCAGAAGCCATCATCAACTATTAACCTTGACAACTAATAAAAAAATACATTTTGATTCTTTATAATACTGTGGGATTCTATTTCTCTAAAGTCGATGGTCAAAAATGTTTTAGCTGTTAGACAGACTATGAAACAAATCAAATAAAACTCAATTTCAATTCATCGAAATAAGAAATACACATGTTGTCTATTGATAGACATTTTTTAAATCTACCACCTTTTCGTAATTAGGTTCCTCTAAATTACATTGTTCAAGTTGTTTAGTGACAAATATTAACAAAAAGTGAAGCAAATATTTAATAATAATATGATTCACTCAAAGCTTTTCTGTGGAGCGACGATGCGATTTTTGCAAGTACTTGGTCAATTTACAAAGTCAATAACGCGTTTTTTGTAATCGACGTATACTATTTTGAAAGAAAAAAATTATCGGGAAAGTGTTCCTTTAGAAACTTTTGCAGCTATTTACTGTGATTAATTACGGAACTAGCGGACGAGCTGTTAACGAAGTAAACAGTAATAAAGGTAAGCTACGTCAGCTAGAAGAACAAAAGAGAAACTGCAATAAATCAAGCTCTAATAGTTTGATAAGTTCGCTTCATCTCTCTTCTACTGATAGAAAATACTGAATTTTTATATACAAAAGAAATATATTTTAATTAATTAAGAAATTTATTTCACTATTCTGCGGTTACAGATTCTTAAGTACGTGACAAGTGTTTGTGTAATCCAGGTATGTTGCTGTCCGTAAAAAACTGGCCATCACGATACATATATTGTATCGGTGCCACCTAAGTAGAATAAAGCCACGAGAAAAAAACAAATACAAGAAGTGATATAAACAGGGACTACTTTATATTTGTTCTTCCGTAATAATTTTTTGATAAATCCGTAAATATAGTTTAATTTATTTTGTTCTTAATTTTTTCTGATTTAGGTACTTAAATATGCTTACTCTTCATATTCTAGACAAGTTTTGAGTCTAATATTATCCAAAATATATGCATGAGGCTTTAACCTCATATATGAGACTGCCATTATTATTTCTTTGTGTCGAAAAGTCATGTCTATCTTTAGCACAATATCTTGGCATTATTAAAACAGCCTATATAACATTATCTCTTCACGTCATAGCGGTTGAGCAAACTTGAGTGAAACAATGAATGGAGATGGTCGGTACTTGCTGGATCATAACAATAAATTGTTTTATTAAAGAAAATTGACATTTATCCTCCCCTTTTTTCGCAAGGAATGACCTATGTTCAACGGTAATCCAACCCATGCAATTATTACATATATACAAGGCAATTGCTGGCTTAAAATTTTGAATTATTTAAATGCAGAATTTAAAATTTGTCGAATTCATTGAATTTTGGATTCTTTATTATTACAGATTTTTTTATTAAAAAGTTTGATAACAAATTAAGTGTCCTTACAGTGATAAATGCTAGTAAAATAAAGATAAAATGTAGCATTTTTTTTATTTAAATGTTACAAACAGAAAGTATAACAAATAAAATATTATTAAACGTGTTCATCTGAGAACTCATAAGCCTGAATAGCTTTTCTGCGAGATTGTTCACGCTATTAATTTAATAACAGTCGTTCTCTACGTCATTCTGTCGGATTGTATCTTATTACGAGGTAATTTAAACCATCAAATGGAAGACAACTTGCCACATTCATTTATTATCGTTTTATGTCACTTTTAATCAAAAAGTAGTAAGAACAGTTTTTTTTTAATGTGAAAAGTTGCCAAACGAGCAGACGGTTCACCTGATGTTAAGTAATACCGCCGCCATAGACATCTGCTATACTCTAGAGTTTGCAGATACGTTGACAACTTTTTTGGAAATTGGGCTCCAGCTACCTCACTCACCAGACGAAACGCGAAAGTATTTGTCATACTTCCACTTTACGCCGGTCTTCTGTGAGGTCGTGGTACTTATCCGGACGAGCCTGCCCATTCGTGTAACAGCCGAGGCTGCTGCGTGGCTCTACCACCGTTAGCGAAGTATTAAATTTTTCAATCAACTTAGACTAAAGTACTACAATCAAGCCTGTTACAATAGTTAATATCAATTTCCTATTGTTATATTTGCCAATGATAATCATAATTATAATCCGTTTAAAAGTTCTAAAACAGCAAAATGAGAGTTATTTTTGATTTTAATACAATAAACAAATCCAATTAAATGTGATTATAAGAGAAGATAAGAGATAATTAATATTATAATATCATTATTAGTATTAACGTTATTGTAAGATATTGAGTTGAGGGACCCGAACAAACTTGCACTAAAGTAAAACAAGAAGGACATAATAAGAATAATAATACTTTACTATAAATAGTATAATAGTATAATTCTTATTATGTGTACATATAATAATACTCTACTATTATACTAATAATACTTTAGTAATTATAATAATTATTTAATAATTATAAATTAGTATAGTTTAAACATACTATAGTGAAAATCATAATGAATTTAGTTCTGGCTTCATTTGCAGCTTTAACTTAAAGTAGTATTTAATCCGAATTTGACTTACCTGCTAATTTGTGAGAGTGATGACTGTGTTATTTTAATGGATTACTTTATTATTATTTTTTTTTATGCCAAAAGTTGTCAAACGAGCAGATGGTTCACCTGATTTTAAGTGAATACCGCCGCCCATGGACATCTGCCACACCTAAGGGTTACAGATGCGTTGACAACCTTTTGAAAATTGGGCTCTGGCTACCTCACTCACCAGACGAAACGCGAAAGTATTTGTCATACTTTCACTTTTAGCTGGTCTTCTGTGAGGTCGTGGTACTTACCCAGACGGGCGTGCCCATTCATGCAATAGCCGAAGCTGCTGCGTGGCCCTACCACCGTAAATTTAGTATTTGAATGTAATGCTTACTTTTACAAAGATTTCATATTAAATGTTTTAAATTTGACTAATTTGGGTCACACTAATGCTAAATGAAATTCCGATGGTAGGTACAATATTAAAATTAACGCAATTATTCTACATAATCGCATGCAATTCAGTTATCCTTAATAAAACTAATCCTGAAAATAACTCTAACTGGGATGGGAACAAGGCAAGGGAAGATACAATGAAGGAGCGAGCGATGCAACTATGCTAAAATGAATGTGGTTTAGGCATTTACTGAACCACATAAATGATACGTGATTTATTAAATTATACGATCTTCAATTGTTTTATTGCTTGCATTTAATATTAATAATATATTTAAATTCTCATTAGGAGGTACATTATTACTATTTATTATAAAGCAACTTACTTGATGAATTCCACTGTATCCTGAACACCCTAGTATAATACGGACTGTTTCCTAAATTATGGCTCCATCTGTCCCCTTTTGATTTTACTGTATGAAAAAAGATAGAGTAAAGAATCAGCCTATACGTATCCCACTGCTGGGTAAAAGCCTTCTGTACAGGGTATATAGTCTACCACGTGGTCCCACTGCGGATTGGCGGACTTCACATGTCTTCGAAATATTTTTTTATTATCATTTTGAAAATATGCACACGATTTTTTTTCATCGCTGAGCACTTGATGAATTATCAAGTGCTCAGCACTTAAAATTAGCAAATTCATTGATGTCGGTACCGGGGTTCGACCTCAAGCTGTTTGAGTATATTGAATTAAAGGCGAGCGCCCGAACACTGAGCTATCACGGCTCCTTTTACTGTTTACTTAATATTTTCTACCAGGTAAAGTGAGTTAAACTGATAGTTTAAAATGTATTTATTGCAGTTATTTTGTAGCGATAAAACCATGCAGTGTTTACTGAGGTAACATGTTCAATTTAGAAGTTCTTTGCCTCGCATCGTTAAAGTTGTTCGGTACACGACACCCAGGGGTTTGGAACTTGGCCGTATGTGACATTGTTGGGTTTAACTAATTAATCTTCCATTATTACTCTATTAAGTTTCTGAGATATTGCGTGCTGTGAATAAATCTTTATATAGTCTTTATTGAAAGCGTTAAACATGTCACGCGCAAATCTTCTATGTTACAATTTGTTTTCAATTTTAACAAATTTTATGTAACATCTATGTAACAAAATTTTTGCCGTTTCGGAGGAGTATAAACACTAAAACTGTGACACAAGAATTTTATATATTAGAATAGCGACCTGCCCCGGTTTCGCATGGGTGCAATGCTGAATGTTTGTTTTCGACATCGCATAGAAACCCCTAAATTACTTATGAGTGTTTCTCTACTATATTATACATGAACTATACATACAAACCCTCCTCTTGAATCACTCTATCTATTAAATAAGAGTACATGAAAATCTGTTGCGTAGTTTTAAAGATCTAAGCATATAATATAGGTACAGGCATACAGCGAGACGATTCTTTTATACTAGGTAGTGATATAACAGATTGCCCGTTGACTTTTACGCTTTCTTCTAAGAAATGCATCGCAAACGAAAACAACATTTTTACGATGAAAGACTGATTATCGCCATTGTTCGCCGGAAATTTGCATCCAACTTGAAGATAACTCGGCGATCAATCAATTGCCTCGGTATGTTCTGGTCTGTTACCACCATGTGCACTCATTGGAAACTAGCAGCATTTAAATTACTGTACAATATTGATTATCCGAATCAAATCAAACCGTATAATCGGAAAAACCGGATAATCAACTTCAAAGTCACATGAAGCAATGAATTTCAATTTTAATAACTTTTTTATTATAGAAAGGGAAATTTACATACGTCATTTAGGCAATACGATATTAAAAAGGAAATAATTTGTGGTTAATCTTTGACGCGCCGTCAAATCATATGTAATTCGGTAATATAGCTGTGAAGAATGAGTCTGATAACCGGCTAGCCAGATAATCGATGTTTGGATAAACGGGATTCTACTGTAATCACACAATGTACAGAGGACAGTCATAGATAATAAAATACCATTTAAAATTAAATGAGCCACGAGGAAAAGGCCAGATAGTGAAAACTTAGCTGAGACTTTGTGATTAAGTATATGATAATCAAAATTATTTTTTATAGAAAAATATTTGAAAATAAAAGGATTATTGATATTAGTATCGCTGATTTGATTTCTAATTTCGTTTCGCGAAATTGAATCTCAAACAAGCCAAGAAATCATGTGAACAAAGTTCACATTCCTATAATAATTATTTATAAATGTTCACTTACATGAAATCATTTATTTAAACCTATTTTTTTGTTATTAATGCTGCAGGCCGCTGGGGCCAAGACCTAGTGTAGTAGTCATATGGAGTATATTCAGATATTTCATAGTAGCATACGTTATTCACAAATATTCTATTCAATTTTCAAAATATAGTACTTTCGATTACATTTTAAGCGATGCCCTCTAAACCACAATAATTAATATTATATTAATAGCTTAACGTATTAGCCTTGAATACAGAACGCTGTACTTGACTTTGCACAGTATACTCTAGGGCATTCAACTTTCTACTCGGTGTCATCATAGCTCTTCATTAATTAATATCTCAAATCACAAACACGCCCTGTACTTCGTAATTCATTTTCAAAGTCTCTATAATTGTACAATACTTAATATAAACTATAAACTATTCAATTGTTTTATGATATTAAATAGTTATTTAGTATGCGAAGCGAAAAACTTAAATAATTAAGAGATCTAATTATAATTTTTCAGTTTAATTTTTCTCTTTAAGGTTTTCTGTCAAAATAAACATATGATAATACTTACTATCGCCCAGAGGCTTTAACCACTAAACCAAAAAGCTATTTACCACACTGACGAATATCAACGTCATTTATGTAGATGCATTGTTTTTCGCATTACAAGCAAGGCTTGAAGCTTCTATTGTTATATATATATATAACTGTGGGCCACGCAACAGTTTTCAGTTTTAAGGTAGGAGTGTTACACTTTTGCGTTTCGTCTGGTGAGTGAGGTAGCCGGGGCCCACTTTATTTAAAGGTGGCAACGTATTTGCAACCCTACGGGCGTTGTAAATTGTCTGGCGGCGGTTTTTACTTAACCAGCTCGTTTGCCACATTTTTTACACAAAAAAAATCTTTTTCAGCACATAAACTATTTCTAAACATTGGTTTAAAACGAAAATTTGAACAAGAGATGTCAACATAAATTAATAAAAATCTTAGTGATTAGCACTAAAAAATTAATTTTAAAATTGTTACCATTGTGTAGCACATGTAAGAAAAAGATATGAAATATTGAAAAATAAATGTAACACCACATCTTTTATTCGAGTCTCATTTAATCCAATATAAAATTTGCCTCCGGAAGTCTAAGATAAGTCATGTTCAGAACATTTTAACTCTCGATGTGTAAGTAACGCGACAACTCAATTTATTAGTCTTTGATATGTACGCATTGAGTGACGTATCCTATTATTATCTTCACTCGAACGTCACATTGCTGAGAGCTCTTGACTTTAGTTGACATTACATTATCGATCATTTTAATTCCATTCTTGCTTATAAGATCTTTTGTTCTGGTTTACTATTTATATAAAAATCATTCAAAATGTTCTAGATGTTAAACTAATCGTCACTGCCGTGATCAATTTTCCTCATTTCTCTTAGACTTGCTGATACCCGCGGCTTCGCCCGCGTGGACTTCGCTTATCACGACGAAAAGGAATGTATTAATATCTAAAATTACAGGGATAAACAATAGGCCTGAATAAAACCGAGGCCCTGTGTTTTTATGGACCTCGGAACGCGCCATCTACGGACGCTCACATTGTGTGTGGCGTCCATGTCGATGTAATACCTACGATGAGGTACCTCGGCCTAGTTGCTGATGGGATTTCCAGGCCCATTTCGAACTTCTGGCTCTCAAAATGGCGATAGCAGCGGCCGCTCACGGTAGATTGGTCCCGAACGTTGGCGGCCCTAAGGACTCTTACCGTCGCCTATACGCCGGAGTCGTACGGTCTGTACGTAGCTCCCGTGTGGGCCAACACATTGAACTCCCGGCGCCAAGCGCTATTGCGCAAGCCGCAGCAGGTGTTGGCCATCCGGGTCATACGGGGCTACCGGACGATCTCCGGTGAAACAGCTTGCCTGTTGGCCGGCTTCCAGCCTTGGTATTTAGAAGCAAAGATCCTCGCATTATTTCATTTCTGGCGAGAGGAGGCCAAATCCCAGAGGCATTCGCCGACCCTAGAGGAGTTGGGGGAGCAGAGGAATCGAGGATTGAATTTTGTATTAACTGATGTTTTTGCTTTCAGTCCCGAGACTATTAAAGCTTCATCGGACGCAGAACTGGTGGGGTACCCAGAACCCACGGGTTTGGACTCTGCGCTATGGGTAGGGCCGCGCATGTGCTCATGCATGCGTTTAATTATGGTGTGTCATCTAAGGGCCGTCGAGGTCGCGGTTCGGACCGAAAACCCGAATATAGCTTATATTACTCGGTAAAGTTGTAGCTTTCTAATGGTGAAACAATTTTTAAAATCGGTCCAATAGTTTTTAAGTTTATTCGTTACATACAAAAATACAAATATTTCCTTTTTACAAGTATAATTTTCAACAAAAAAAAACCGACTTTAAACCGGAAACTAAAAAACATTGTTGATAAATATAACATTTGAGGATTGCCCTTGATTTCTCTAGGATGCCATCATCAGATCCCCTTGGGATATCTCCTTTCCAACAAAAAAATTAACATCAAAGTAGGTTCATAAAAGACGAAGTTATCCGCGAACACACATAAAAACAAATAAAAATATATACGGTCGAATTGAGAAACCTCCGCCTTTTTTGAAGTCGGTTAATAATATTATAAGTAAAGTAAGTATAGATATAGATGTAAGTTAATAAGAGTCATATTTGACTGGCTTTCAAACAAGCCAGAAATAGGTGCAATCAGATGGTACGTGCAGCTAAACGCCGCTATATCCATAATAATATAATAAACTCTTCTCCAGCTGATGTGTGGAAATTTCTAAAATCTTTTGGTATCTCTAATTCATCTAATATTTGTGGTTCTTCTATTTCTCCAGATGATATTAACAAACACTTTATCTCTGTTTCTCTAATGGATCCTACAAACCGTGCTCATACTATAGCTTATATAGCTTCCACTCCACTTCCACACTCTCAGGATTTTCATTTTTCTCCAGTCACCGAAGATGAGACTAAGAAAGCCATTCTGGCAATCAAATCCAGAGCTGTGGGTTGTGATGATGTGAGTAGAATTATGATAGTAAGCTTGTTAGATATCCTTGTTCCTGTTGTAACTCACATTATAAACTTTTCTCTTGAATCAGGTCAGTATCCATTGATATGAAAAAAAGCATTTGTACGGCCACTTCCTAAAGTCCCTAATCCTGTACTTCCCAATCACTTTCGCCCCATCTCAATTTTACCTTTCCTTTCTAAAGTTTTGGAAGCCTGTGTTTATAAGCAAATCTCTTGTTTCTTACATAAAAATAACCTACTGAGTGATTATCAGTCTGGGTTTCGTCCTGGACATAGCACCACAACTGCCTTACTTAAAATCACCGACGATATTAGATTAGGTATGGATGATAAGAAAGTGACAGTGATGATGCTAGTCGATTTTTCTAACGCTTTTAACACAGTTGATCACGATATCCGCCTCGCTGTACTTGCTCAACTAAGGTTCGCTCCCACAGTTTTGGATTCGTTCTCATCTTATCTTCGCGGGCGTCAGCAGTCGACTATTGTGGGACAAAAGTCCTCACAATGGGCTAATATTGACTCTGGCGTACCGCAAGGCGGTATTCTTTCTCCCATAATGTTCTCAGTTTTTATAAACACAATAACATCATGTCTTGATTGTGCGTACCATCTGTATGCGGATGACTTGCAGATTTACCTTCGGGCTGATATTGGTGACCTCCCTAACGCATTCTCTAGATTAAATTCAAACTTGAGCGTCATTCATAACTGGTCGATGCGTTATGGAATATCTGTTAACCCAAATAAATGCCAAGCAATGCTTGTCGGAAGCAGTAGATTGTTGGCTAAAATTGACATCGCAAATCTGCCTGTTGTCTACTACAACAATAAACGTATTCCGTTATCCAACTCAATTAAAAACCTTGGCCTCTTTATGGACAGTACAATGAATTGGGGAGTACAAGTCACTGAAGTTAGCCGTAAAGTCTTTGTAACTTTGCGAACCCTTTATCGTCTGAAGAATTTTCTTCCTTTTAAGATTAAGCTCTTACTTGTGCAAACCCTTATTTTCCCAATAATTGATTACGCGGATGTTTGTTACCCGGACTTGAACAGTGACCTTCTTAACAAGCTAGAGCGCCTCTCTAACAACTGCATTAGATACATTTTTGACCTTCGAAAATATGACCATATTACTCCTTATCGTTCTCGCCTCAAATGGCTAACAATTAAACAAAGGCGTAGCTCTAGAATTCTCCTTACTCTTTTCTCGATCCTAAACGATCCTGCTACTCCGTATTATCTTAAAGATAAATTTAAATACCTCTCGCTGAACAATGAAAGAGATCTCCGTTCCTCAGCTAATCTAAAGATTACTATCCCTTCACATAATACCAGTTTCTTCAGTAATTCTTTCACTGTTCAGGCTACTCTCCTCTGGAACTCCTTGCCTGATGACATACGTAGAGCCCCTAATAGGACATCATTCAAACGTTTGGTCCGTGATTTATTTCTAAATGACCCCTTATAACCTATAATGTTGATGTTATCCTTGTGCCACTATCGTTTGTATGATTATATATATTTATGTGTGTAGATGTGTATGTATATATATATATATATATATATATATATATATATATATATATATTATGTATGTATGTTTAAGTAATTATATAGTAATACATATAAATATTTAATATATAATTATTATTATAAATATTTATTAATATAATAATTGCACCTACCACGATTTCTCACCACGCCCCGGGTTGACTGGGAGAGAATGCCAAAAGGCATTAAGTTCGCCCTTTCTAATCCTTTTTATTTAAAGGTTGCAATAAAGTATAAATAAATAAAAAAAATATTTGACTATTACACAGTTAATTTAATAATTGTACATACTTCCAGTAATGTTCTTGTGGTTAATTCATCAAACTCCTTTTCAAGGAATGTGGATTTAAATTACAGTACCGAGAGCTCTTTCGTTGTTTTATTTTTGCGTTTTCCACGTTTTTATTATATATTATGCAGATTAGAGCCGTGATAGCTCAGTGTCCGGGCGCTCGCCTTTAATTCAATATACTCCAGCAACCTGAGTTCGATCCCCGGTGCCGGCACCAATGAAGTTTATAACTTTAAGTGCTGACTTATCACGTGCTCCGCGGTGAAGGAAAACATCGTGAGGAAACCTGCATATTTTAGAAATAATAACAAAAATATATATATTTCGAAAATATGTGAAGTCCGCCAATCCGCAGTGGGGCCGCGTGGTTTACTATGCCCTGATACCCTCTGTATAGAGGAGGCCTTTGCCCAGCAGTGGGACATGTATAGGCTGGTACTTTACAACACCAGCATAGGGTAATATCGTTCTTTATAAGAATTATTTTATCACAGAAACGTGCAAGAGAATAATGTCTTACTATACAATAGTAGGGTATGAATATCATTTTATTTTTGTAACGAATTCTTCATCAGGCATTTCACTTATGCAAAAGCGGAATAACTTTTCATTTTTCAACACCTATATCTAGGTTGTAACGTTTAATAATGAGTGTCTAGTTAATGATGGGAAGATTTAATAAAAGATTTATTGGCAGTTAAGATGTTGTATTTATCCCTTCAGTTTAAAGTTACAGTCCCTGGACTAGCTCAGATACAATATATTTTAAATTATAATAACAATAATAAGTTTGGCGCCTTGTCTGTTAGGAACACACTGTTGTAATAATTACAATTAAGTATCTCCGGGAGTCGTGAGTACATAGGACCTACACATTACTTTGTGCGACCATAAAAGGTTAAATAATTAAATTAATTGGAGATGGTAAAAGTTATGCAATTCAATTTAAAAAACAAAGTCCAATCAGGTAGTTATTTCAAATCTATGTCACCGCAGACACCAGCCATGTGTGCACAGGTCAGCGTTGAGCTTAGAACCAGCAGAGAAAATCAGTCTAGTGCAGTGTGTACAGCCAGACTGTTGGGGGGTACGTAGGAGACCTCCTGCCAACAAACACTACATTGTAGAACTACAAAGGCAGGGATATGAATCTACCTACACTTATAAAGATGTGAAACACCAACTGGAGGTAAAAAACACTACTTAATCGAGCAGCAGCTCAGACCAGCTTGTCAGCCACCTATGCCTTCAGCATCCTCCTGTGATATTCGAAAAACCACCCATAGAAACACGAGACAATAAATTCTCAACCTACCTTTCTAAATACATTCACAATGCAAGTCTTTTACAATTTTAGTAGGAAACCAGTGAAAATAACAAAGGATCTTACCACGAGGGATAACAAACCCAGCACAGAGTTTCCCAGACAGCTATCACAAATAATACGACCAGGAACGTGTTCTGATTTCAACCTCTAGCCATGCACTGTAAAAAAGCTAATTGATAAGAAAACGAAATACGTAAGCAAAACAACTACTGGCATGAACCAAACCAAGTAACTACTTAGCAGTCGAAGATAATGGATCCACAAAAACTAATTTATCCAATGTCAATTCGAATCGGCGGCAATCTCAAATGACAAGTACCAACAAATGAACTTCACTTTTTGATTCGAACTTTCAAAAAGGCAAATGCAAAGGCAAAGGAATAGGCTGCATAGGACATGCAGCCTAAGTCTTTAGAAAAACAACAATTTAGACAAAGTGATGAAATCACCCGTTACAAGGTTAACATAAAATTATCGAATATCATGAACATTACCAAGAAATTTAATTTATTTACGTACACTCCCGAAGTTTGCCCGAGACATGATACCCTGGGGCCAGACTTTCCTTAAATTGTGATCGTTGGTCTTAATTAATTAGTTTATCGTCCTTAAACTCTCTGTTAGTAAACTCTATAAGCTCTGTCGTAATGAATTTCTGAATACTGTAGTCGTGGTGAAAACGAAGCAAAGTACTAACAAATTATTTTCCCGTTTAATGTGTTTAAGGAGATTTATAAAAGGGCATAACAAATTGCACTTCTTGGTTTACTTTAATTATTAATTAGTTCAAGAGAAAAGTTAAGAAGGGATAATTTTTACAGCCTTGGTAATTGTATCGTAAATTCTTCAACCCGAAATATTAGTATCAACGTGCGAATACACAATATATTAGGCATCGGGAGTAACAAATAAAATAATTGTGTAAAAGCCAAATCATTATAATAAATGTTAACAAAGTAATACACTTGTAATGTAATTTAAATATAAAACCTGAATTCATTACGAGAAATTAAAGGTGTGTTTCAAGAAATCCTTTTTTGGAATTCATTATATGTACTGTTGTACATATAATGAATTTCATTTTAAGTACTTAACAAAGAACTTTAGTATAAATAGAAAAGTATAATATATAACCTTTAAAGTTTTCCAAAGTGGCAGTCATTTCTTTAACAGTATGAAATAATTTTTTTCACAATATGAAACTCACGGTTCTCAACTCACTCACTCACTCAGCAGTACATAATGTACTGTTGTACTTAATATAGAACATCAGTATAAATTGGCCACATCTTTTTTTATCATCATCATGCACCTTGGTCCTATTCTCAATGACTTGGAACATGAACATGGACAAGACGAAGGTCGTGTCTAATGTCCATGTCACGCCAATACGGGTTGTTTATGGGAGCACTGTGCTGGAAGTTGTTTATCTAGGACCGCTAGTCCAAGCAAGGTAATATTATATTTCAACGGAATTGATAAAAATAATTGAAAAACAAGTCGACTTTTTTTTCTACGAAATTATATAAATTCATTTATAATGTAACCAAACAAACCAAACTATTCAATACGTTACGTATTCTATTTACTTTTTATTTCTATGAAATGTATATTAGACTTAAAAAGTGGACTTAAGCATAGCTTTTGTGTGACAGATTTATTAATGTAAACATCCTCGCTGTAGTCAATGGAACACGAAAACCAGTTTATTTTAAGGTGTTTTTTTTTAACTGGACAGATTGTTAATCACAAACGTAAGTTGCTTAATTTCCGAAAACAATTTTAAAATAAACATCACTACTAGCTATGCAAAAAATATCAAAAGCATTTTTTTTCAAATTAGAGATATTTTCAATTCCATGAAATAGTTTGCAGTAGTAATTTTTGTGATATACGCGCGGCGTCGATACTAAGTTTTGATTTATGCTGTTAATAGGCTTATAAATTTTGGCATTGCTTTACTTTATTTATTGAAAATATTTTGCATATTTAATAAAATTGTTGTTACGTGCGGTAGGCAGTAAAAAATGTTTCAATTATTCCTCGTCTACGCTCATTTTTTTTTTTTTTTTTAATGTGAAAAGTTGCCAAACGAGCAGACGGTTCACCTGATGGTAAGTGAATACCGCCGCCCATGGACATCTGCTACACCCGAGGGTTACAGATGTGTTGACAACCTTTTGAAAATTGGGCTCCGGCTACCTTTTTTTTTTTTTTTTTATGCGAAAAGTTGTCAAACGAGCAGACGGTTCACCTGATGTTAAGTGAATACCGCCGCCCATGGACATCTGCTACACTCGAGGGTTACAGATGCGTTGACAACCTTTTGAAAATTGGGCTCCGGCTACCTCACTCACCAGACGAAACGCGAAAGTATTTGTCATACTTCCACTTTACGCCGGTCTTCTGTGAGTTCGTGGTACTTACGTGGACGGGACTGCCCATTCGTGCAACAGCCGAGGCTGCTGCGTGGCCCTACCACCATTAATTTAATAAAGTAAAAACATATTTCTTTTGATGATTTATATCTCTATCGAACTTAAATTAACAGGAACAAATGTAATTGTCATCATCAGCACTTTCGCTAAGTTTTATTAGGACCAACAATAAATTCTTTAAAATAAAGTCTCAATTATCTTTAAAAAAAATAACTTTCAGTTTATAGGACACGGGTGCTTACAGGCGGTTCAACTTAAGTAATTACCGGAACCCATGGGCATTCCAACGCATGTTGGGTTGCAGATGAGTTGCCAAACTTGATAAAAGTGAGCTCAAATTATCTCACTCGTCAGCCCAAACGCAGACGAAGGACACTGCAATATAAAGATCACGCAGATATTAAAATTTTCAAACAGATGGTACATCGACATTAATTAATTCATCATAACGCTTCGATATTCTTTCTAATATCTTTTTAAATATTCATCTTATCGTGCTAAGTAAAAAAGTTTGTTTCCATTTACGAAATCATGAAAAAAACTTAGGTGGCTATCAAAAAAGAATCGGACCCTCGGGTGTCATTTCAACTTTCTAAATTAAACGAAAAGAAAACTTGAAATTGTACAAATAGAGAACAAATGTCGTTTGTCTTGTTTAAATATTTCATAAAGATATTTTTTTACGTGTGCATTAAATATATCAAATCTTTAACCTTTGAAATGAAATGTAAAAAAATATATCCTCTCTTTCTGTATTACAATATCTTGCGTGTCAAGCAGGCTGGCCGCCCTTTTGTAGGAATGGAAGAATCTTGTTAAAAAAAGGTGAATTATGAAAAAGCGCAAATGCAAATGAAATCAAGGAAATTAATCTTCCCGCTCTTTGTTGAAATGTTTCTATGGGAAAAAACAGAGACAGTGAGATTTTTTTGTTGTATTCAACTGCGGCGCTTGTTCACAGTAAAAGCTTTTAGAGGTATTGGCCAAAACGTAGATGTTAAAAAAGAGAGAGTATTTTATAATTTTATTCTTGGATTAGATATTTACCTGAGTCGTTATCTCTTAATGGAACACACGCTACACGCGTCTCGTATTAAAGTAAGAACAATATAATACCTTACTGTGGCTATTAACAAAATACAATACAATATCACTCTATTGCCGTCCACTGCTATTAAACACAATGTAAATACATTGGATACTACACTAGCTGACGTGGCAAACGTTGTTTTGGCATATGAATTACCTATTTCTTAGGAATTTGTACGGTAGAAAAAACGTTCGGGGTGCTAAATTAATGCGTCAAAATTCACGTGTCAAAAACTGTATCAAGCCTACTTCGTAGTGTAACTGAACCCCCCCTTTTTGCATATATATAATTAAACTTATATATATTTTACCCCTTTATATGAATAAATCATATAACATCATTACGTGACCAAGATAAATTATTGATCTTTCTTTAGGATCTTTCTAAAGGTAATAATTAGCCGTATAAAATATTATTGTGATCGTCATATTCGGTAGGACCTCATTTACGTTGTGTTTATTTAGTAACTTGATTCTTTTAGGGGACTTGATTCTTCTTGGATAGATAAATATTCACTAGTCGTGGAGCTAGATAAGCCAGAGATAATGCCAGATTGCTTTCTTATTAACTAATCCCGACTCGCTTGAGACGGGCTCAGAGTATATAGTATACTCCCTCTCACGCTTGTAAAGGGCTCACAATATAATTTACAAACTAATATCCCTTTTCTCTTGAAAAGGGCTCACATCACTTTTACACACCCGATACAAGTCTACAGCTCTCCCACATTTTAAAAAAATGTAGGGAAGGCACACGGCTCCATGAAAACACTCAAAAACGCCGTGTGCGGTGAGCGCCAACCAACATAATGCGCTCCCCCCGAAGTCGCGCATGTCAATGCGTGTAACGTCATACAAGTCAACGACAAATCCAGTCTTCGTGAATGTACGTCAATACGGTTTTGGGCATGTGTTAAAGATCAGGCACTCTGGCCCTATGATATAATAAGCCCTATGTAAGCGCCACCACTTTTGCCAGACCGCCGCGACTGCAGACGTGATTGTTAGTGTTTTGGCATCACCACCATTACAGGGTTAGCACGACATTTCGTCGCAGAGCGCGTTATGAGTCACTGCTCACCCCAAGGGTATGGTTAAAACGTTGCACGGCATCGCCGCAGCCTTGAGAGGTTTTCTCCCGCCAGCTACCATCCACATGAGGTAAACGCATATGCTCCACCAACCATTGAAATAGTCAAATATAGCCATAGTTGTGATTTTTATGTTTAGCCATCAGAAGGGTTTATAATTGGCAACATATATTTATTTGTCAGTGTCTCTGACGTTGAGTATAATGTATTTTCGATCAAGTTTGTCTCACCGACCAGCAAGTTGCCATTATTCGTTCGAACGGTGGGAACTTTACTGAGATTCGTTAATCATGTTAAAACATATAAGGAGGTCAGACAGTCCGCAGTTCCGTCATCGGGAACCCGACTTGGAAAAATCTACTGAGATGTGTATCAAACCGAGACGCAGACTCGGCCATAGTCGTCATAATAGCGTCGTCTCCCAAGCAAATGTCGTAAGACGCAATGTCACTAAATGCAACATGCATCAATACAACTATCGCAGGTCATCACGCCAACATACAGCCTATCTGCATACACAGCAGACATCATCACCTCGAACCTCCGTCAAACAGAATCATACGATGCAATGATATTAGGCGCAGATCACCCCGCAACTACCACAAGACGCATTGCTGCATATAGCCCCGCACGCATCAATGTGACTATCGCTTAGGTGGCACACCCTCACACCACACCAATATAACTCCAATCAACTTCGGCTCCAAAGTTTAGAATATACTCGGAACACACGAAGTGTCCACACATACTCTTTCACGATCCGAATGATAGTCGACGTATCATAGCGTAAACACTAAGACGCCAACCACCAACGGACCCCCACCCAAGCCAAGTAATAGCCAACGTATCATAGTGGAATACACTAAGACGCAAGCCACCCCCAGACTCCGCAACGTCAGATGATCAGTCGACGTATCATAGTGCAACACACTAAGACGCCAACTACCACCAAACTCTTACTATGCCGAATGACAGCTAACGTATCATAGTGATGGTCACTAAGACGCCAACTACCACCAGCTATCGATGATATGTCCACCACTGAAGACATCCATTCATGGTTCCACGTTTACCGTAGACCATATCGTCGTACAGAAGTACCATGCAACTCCATAGTAATATCTCTTATAAAGTCCCAAGTCATTCATTGCTCTTCATTATATTTATTATTTTTTCTCTAAGCCTTCACATATTATTACTTTTATCCATTAGACTTTACTTCCATATGATATTAGTATGGGACGTTTATACAATGTACTTTCACCATAGTACTAAGTGTCGCGATCGACCTCTGTACTTACATATGTACGGTCATACAAATGTGTCCCCGCACGCTACATTTACAATTCCGACCTTAACAATCACTAAGTATGGAATTGTATTTTATTGACATAATAGTGATCGTATCTTTCTATATTTTTAATAAATATCCTTTTTTAAGTATTTTAAATGATTTTTTAACTATTTTTAATCAATTTTTGGTAATAACAATTTCTCATACTAACACTTATATTTCTTTAATTTAAGTATATATTATTAACTTTTATTGTGATTCAACGTTCTTAAACGTTTTATTTTCATCTTAATTGATCTTTATTATGACTAATTAATAATAATATTTATTATTATTAATAGGTCGTTACAGTAGGAAAATAAAACAAAAAAATATAAAAGTAAACACAGAAATTTGGATCATCACCGGTGCGCATTACTACACTGGAATATTTTCAATATTTCATTATAGTAATTTTAAAGGTACTTTTGCAATATTATCATCAGAACTTCCGAAAAGTTCAATTATACATACCGACATATATTCGGTACAGAAGAGGATTTCCTGTTAAAGATTAAAGAGGACAAGATTCCTTGATCCCTTTTCCAATAGATTAATGCGGTTCGTTAAGATTACACAACTATTTACATCTCAATAGCCGGAATGTCTACTCGTTTAACATTAAATGATTACGCACACCTCAAAGGAACGTTCAAAAGAAGTCGATAAAATTATCTGGAATAACTAGCAGTATACTTGATGACTAGGTGGCGCAGTTGCTAAGCTATTTGGCTTGCGCGCCGGGGTTCGTGGGTTCGATTCCAAAACGGGACCAGTATTTATGCATCTCACAGATAATCGTTCCGGATCTGGATGTTTATTCCCAGGGAGGGCTTATGGACCCGAGACGGTTGGTCTTAAAAACCCAGCTAAACCACTTACCACATGATTCAATACTGACCCCACCTAGGTGGGGTAAGGATGATGATTTTTTTTATTAACGAAAAAAAAAACCGGCTTTAAATATCTCGCTCTGTGTTCATTTTATAATTGATTTTCAGGAGTTCACTAAGTTTTTCCAAGGTCGACATGGGAAGCACCAGCTTTCAAATAAAAACTATAATCATCAAATTCGGTTCACTCAACTCAAAGTTCTGAGGTAACAAACAAAAAAAAATACAGTCTATTTTTTTTACTTGACTAGCGACCCCCCCTGGCAGGGGTGCAATGTATTATACATATGAATCTTCCTCTTGAATCACTTTATCTAGTAAAAAAAAACCGCATCAAGATCCGTTGTGTAGTTTTAAAGATCTAAGCATACATAGGGACAGACAGACAGCGGGATGACTTTGTTTTATACATTTCAAGTGACATTTTACCACAGTCACTCACTTTTGCTTGCTGGCGCTTGATGTATATATATAGTAAAAAACATAGCAAAGGATTGAATGGTTTGCGAATTTGAAAAAAAAAAACTTACAAGTACACGTTCTAAATTATATTGTTAATCACTATAACTGTTTATTAAAACATTATCCCGTTGATATAACCTTTTACCTCTCCAGTAATTTGATACTTGATATATATTTTTTTCCTTTGATATATAAATTAATAAACAAATTATATATTTATTTCGTATAAAATACCGAACCATACATTAAAGGTCGATAACCTTACCATCGATAGTTTTAATTAGAATTTCGCTTTAACGTGTCTACTGTTCTAGCGAATCGTAGCTTTAATCAACGTCGAACAGTTAATTTACAACGAGTCAAATGCAGACGTATTTTTTAGACATAAAGCGTGAACGGTTTGCATCGTAAAGCTACTGGGCTATTACTGGGCTATTTCTTGTAAAGGTTAAAATAACATTTTTCAATGACTATCATCAATGGCTTGCAAATAAAATAAACAAATTGAATTCTAAGGAGTTATGAATATAATTATCTAGCATTACAACGTGAACATCTTCCAATCTTGTTTAACTACGGTAAACCTTCAGAGTAAATTTCAATAGGATAAGTATGGAAGCAAATCTCCTGTATGTTTTATAATGAGAAAAAACAATGATATTTTCGATAAATATTACATAGATCTCTTTAGCGATAGTCTAGTTTCCTTAAAAAATATTCTATACTACATTCAAACTCGAGATAAGAACCATAAATTATAAAATGTTAAGCTCTATAATAGGCTCTCTACTAATATTAATTGTAATGCATGGAATAGTGTTTTATTGTATGTTCATTTTAATTTTAATTTTGAAATTAATATAGCTCGACTCGAACTACACATATTGTGAATACACGTGAACAAGCACGTATATTCGCAATAAAGTGTAGTTTATCCTAAAAAATGCTTATAGTTCAAGATTCTAAGTTATTATGAAGTTGTAGGAGAACTTTATTCGTATGTTACTAGCTGAACTCTGCCATGCTTCGCAGTGGCCTTTTTTCGTTTCCGTTGGAACTTCGGAATAAAAAGTATATAAAAAAAATCTCCCTTTTAAGAGCTATGTTGTGAACAAATGTAGAACAAATGTGAACAAAGTGGGTACTTTGTTCACACGTTGAGGACCTGTTTTTTTTTTTTTTTTTTGTTAAATTTTGTGTTTTGGAAATTACATTTAGATACAAATTACTGATTAGTGAAATATGCATAATATGTTTCGATCTTACCGACGTAATAATAAGAAAATATGAACTGGTGTTTTTCACAAAAGAAATAACTTTAAAAAAAAGGGAAAAAAATAACAAAATAACAAATCGACAAAAAATAAAAGACAAAGAAAGAAATGATCTGGAATCGAAAAAAAAGTTAAAAGTGTGTAAATGATCGTGATACGAACCACGGCCTTCTGTTTCGTGGCTGTTTGTTAGCGGCCGCCCGATTACCAACCGAGCTATTATAACATTTTTTTTTCGGTGAAATTTACCGTCGTATTCGAATAATATTTTATATTCCCTGAAAACTGGGATAAAACGACATTTTCTAAAAATGAAACCTAGACAGATCGATTTTTCGCCCCCATCCTTTGCTATGTTTTTTACTATATATATATATATATATATATATATATATATATATAATATATATAGATCGGCTCTAATTTTTTAAGAAAGAAAATGACAAAAAAGATTATATATATATATATATATATATATATATATATATATATATATAATTTTTAATCTACTACCGTTTCGTAACGAGGTTCCTCTAACGGAGAAGAAGCAGACGAAAGACTCCGCAGGCATACTCTTTTTTGTCATTTTTTTTCTTAAAAAATTAGAACCGATCTAAATCAAACGAGCCTTGTTTGCTTTTTGTCAAAGCCACTCCATTCGACTTACAATTAAACGGCACATTTTTGGTTTTTTATTAGATTACGCACGATCCGTTAATTTTGCGGACCTTTTCGCATGTCAGCGTGACTACTGAAAAGGATTTTAGTTACGCCTGCACGCACTTAAGGGCAATAGAGTTTCGGTTCCACTTATCGGTAGCAGATGGCGACAGGCTTTAGTCCGTTACGGGGACGTGACGATCTACTCAAAAGCCCTGGAGCATTGCCTCCAATTAAAAATAGTGACAATTTAATTTTGTCGACTTGATTTTCCTTTAAAATTATTGACTTGCAAGAATATTTTTGCATTTGCTATTAACCAAAGAGAATTTTTATTTTTGTCGAAACTTTAAAGAGACTTTATGGAGGATATAATTAATTCCCAGTGTTACTATACGAAACTGCTATTGAAATTTAAGAAGACCCACATAAGAAGTTACAATTTTTAAGCGTAACACAGAAAAATCACTAAAAATTCAATCTTCTGTGAAATTGATAACGATTTAATTAAATCACTTGCTTTGTTTTTATGTGAAGAGGCCAGCGAGCTGGCGATTCACCTGATATTAACTGATAACCCTGGGCAGCGGGCCCATGGCCATTTGCAACGACTTGATTTGGACAGATGCGTTGCCACCTTTCAATAAAATGGACCCCGGCTACTTCACTCACCAGACGAAACGCCGAAGTAAAATACTTCTCGTTACCGTTGTCTTCTGTGAGGTCGTGGTACTACCCCGTACGGACCTGCCCATTCATAAATATTATATGACTGTGTAAAAATATGTTCAGAAATATTTTTTTAATATATCAATTTTTCCATCATTGCATTCCCTTATTATTTGTAGAAAATTATGACAACGGTAATCGATAAATGCTTTAAATCTTTGATCACTTACTGATTATAGGTACTTAGAGAGACGTCCAGAACTGGAACTTTAACAAAAATGCTCTTCCTGAGCGGGGTCGGAACTATAACCTGTTATTCTGCATATTAACAATTTCATTAATATAATTTTGTAAACTTCTGCTCTTTTCTACGTAATTCTTGTAAGTAAACTAACATTCAAGAAATGGAAAATTCGTAATTTCCAAGTTGGCTTCATAGAAAAACTCTTTCTCTGTGTAACAAAGGAGTCGAGTAATTTTGGCTTCTACAAAAGTTTAAGATGAATCTCTGAATAGCTATTACGGTGACAGTTAAAAAGCAAAATTGTCAAGGAAGAAAATTAGCGTGTCAAACATTTTGCGAGGACATTTTCTCTGGGACAGTTTCTACAAAAGTTAAAATTAGTATTTTTCTTCGTCTATTGTAAGGAACAAATAAAGTCTACTTGTGAGATTTTTGATTAAAAGGCAACGTTATTTTCAAGAATTTCTTGTAATACTTAAATTCATGCAGAATTTCAAATTTTGTATTAGAAGAAATCTTGATACATTTTGTTTCCAAATTACCCAAATTGCAAATACGCAGTTTTGAACTAGTAAATCTAAAATGATTTACTGTATCAACACTGCGGAAAGTTTAAAGATGTGGCTATGGTTTAAATGATTTTTAATGATAATGAGCTGGTTGCAGAGGTTTTAGCTAATCGAAATATCTTTATTCAAATAAAAAAATCGGAAAGCTGTTTATGTTGATAAGAGACCGGCAAGAAACTCAACAGTTGCTCCTTTTCAAAAAGATCAGTTATTGAAACGACATCAATCAATCAATTTATTAAGTGACAGACTTAAAATCGTCAATTGTTAATTTTAAGTAGTCAGTACTATCACGTCCTCAATGAAAGAAAACATCGTGAGGAAACCTGTATATTTTTCCTTCGGTGTTCATAGTGGGGTCGGGTGACGGACTATCCCTCAATACCCTCATTATGAAGGAAGATTTTGCCCAGCTGTGGGACTTATAGGCTGTTAATTTTCTTTACTTTAGTGATAAAATAATTATGATGTTATATTAATAAATTATTTTTTCTATTTCAGTAAAAGCAATTTATTTTAACTACAAATAATGGGGAGTGATAAAACTTAACATAAAATAAATGAAAACTAATTAAAAAGGAATTTAATTTAGAATCAAATACGATATCCGATACCCTTTAAAATTGGAAACCATAAAAGCTCTCTAAATGAATTCCCGTTACCATCGAGCTATCAAACTTTAATTTATGTTGAAACTGGAAAAGGCTATTGCTATGTTAGTTATCATATTATAGTACATTTTGTACTTATTTTACGAATTAAATTACTTTTACGAATCTGTTAATTTACAGATGAATATGATGATTGATTTTGGGAAATTTATGGACTCAATAAATCTGTGAACAAAAATTTTCACGAAGGCATACTTAGTAATTCTTAATTAATCACAAGACATTTTAGGGGAAAAGTGGTATATTTGTAACGCTGCACGGTGCGGTGGTATCAAATGGTTCACCAACAATTAAGTTAATATAACTGCCTTTGGACGTTTGCAATACGTCCAGTGATGCATGCCGGTGTGTTAGCAACTTACAAGAATGGACTCTGATACCGCACTTACCAGACTGAATGCCAGAAGAACGGAAATGTTAATGAAAACCGACGTGAATTATCATTTCCAGCCTGTCTTATGTGACGCTGTAGAAGGTAAGTCTAGACGAGCTTGACCCTTCGTGCAACATCAGAAGTTTGTTTCCCTGCTGTTTTAGGTGAGAGAAACACTTTAAATCCATCCAACCGTTTTTTTTTTTTTTTTTTTTTAATTTTGCCTTAATCATATTAAATTATAAACCCGCAAAATTATGAAAAATTGAATTTGAAGTGAAATTTTAAATGTTATATTACGGATAATAGAATATGGATTAATTCATTCGTAAATCAATTAAAATCGTTATGCAAGTATGAGTTGAAAATTAATAAACATTAAATTTTATATTAAATGGTGAAACTAAGAAAATATAAAGAAATACTGGATCTTGAGAGTATATTTGCAGCTTTCTTAAACTTCAATTTAATCAGCTTCACGCGAACACGAAATGCACATGTAATGGAAATTACTGTAAAAATTAGTTTAACGAAATTTCAACTTTATAAAGTAGCAAAATAACATTGTAAAAAAACAGAATAGTACGAATGAATTCGAACCTGCGGTAAAAATTGAAACAGCGGAGGGGAATTACATTACGTGAGATTAACGACGTGAGAACGGAACTGCATTCGTGAGTTGATTGCCATCCTTTCTGGCACGGATCGGGTGCACGGCAGGCTTTAATTTGATTTTCGATAACAATCGGCGGAACCGGCGATCCTCCGCACGAGGTACATGTTCCTATGGTTACACACGATGAACTTGCTGCCTTGTCATTTTCTATCCCTGATAGCAATTTCGAGAATTCAAACATGACATAACGTCTGAAATTAAATGATTGAATTATAGAAAGACGTTTCTACATTGACGATTCTAATAGATGTCGATGGAAGCAGCATGGAAATTTATTATTCTTTTTTTGCTCTTTCTTTAAAATATCTGTTTATACCTGTTTAATTTGAGCTAACCAACACGAGACAAACGAAAACATTTTACAGTTGTATAGCTTTTAATATTTTCTAAGGATTTAAAGCTGGCAATTCAATAAACTGATGACTCGACCAATTTTGCTTAAAATAATCATTAGATTACTTAATAAAGTTGCCAAACGACAGTATGTGATATTTGGGCAGTTACATTAAAATATATCTATTTTATTTAAAAAAAAAAATTGTAATAACCGCCACCCATGGATACTTGCAACATCCAATGTTCTCTGAATAAAGTTATTCGCATAGTAAAGCAGAAAATACAATATACAAAATTTTCTGGAACGTATGCAATACTACTTCTATTCATTTGTCTTACTTGCTCTCAAATTCGTGTTAAGGTGCGAAACTATAAAGATCGAGAGTCGGATTTTCCTGATCCTTTACCTAACGAACCCGTTAACTTAAAGCGGTCCATTTGTTAACGTCATCCAAGCATTTACATCTTCAACGTCATACGCTTATCCCGGTATCTTGTCATCTATTACTGGTTGTTGCAATTTGTTATTGACCATTTCGTTAACACATAACTTGATGACCTAATTCATGTTTTATTGCACCTGAAACTTACTTTCAAGGTGTACTTTTTAAGATTTAAAAGAAATCTAATTAACTTAAAACATGTTTTTGGAAAAAAATGAAATGTAGATTTTACGATGTTATTCGTAGAAAATGGAAACAATTGCTATTAACAAATTACTAATCCTGAATTTGCATGTATGCTACACAAGCTGTTGCATTAATGACTTGAAGGAACAGATAATTAAAGTGCTTTAAATTAATGTAGAAAAAATACGTTGAAATTTTAATCGGTGTGGCAATTAGCCGTTTAACTTAGTGGTTAAAGCGTCTGGTCGCGATTCTGGTGATTCGCGGTAGCGATTCCCGCAGCGGCGAAAAAGTTTTTATATCATTTTTTTTTATTTTAATCTTTTTTAATTTTAACCAAAAAGTAATTATTATCTAAGAAAAAAATAGGTGAGTTATGACCGAGTCAATAGTTTGTGTGGAGCTCCCCTCTGAACCGTGCCAAACGTTTATTCGATTTGGAGTTATAAATAGGATTTGGAGCAGAGATATTTAACATAAAACGTGCTACTTCATATTACTAAAAGTAATTTCGTTAGAGTTGAAGCCCCGGGTACTATAAAAAATCCAGGGAATTATTATCTGTGAAATAGAAAATTCATATTCTATATTATGATAAGTTTATTTTTTAAATTATTATGAGCGCCAAGTTGAGCTTGTACATTTCAATGTGACAACACGTTTCCGTATTCCTTCAAACAGTTTGTGACGACTAATGCAATTGATATTGCTTTCTGTGTATTGATTGCAACAATGCGATGCAATTCAACACTGCACCGATAGCTGCAGATTGGAGGGGGTTAACGCAGGAAGTAATCTATGTCTGTCTGCTGATGCCCGTCCGCCAGTAGCCGACAGACGGGTGCTTAACCCGAACACTGCGTAGCTAGATGAGTATTGACAAGTTCAAATAGCAACTTTAATCTAAAGTTTCTATTTAAAAAAAATTACACTCACATTTAAATTTGAACTTTTGATTAAAAATTGTATAATAATGTATGTCGAATGGATGGCGCAGTTGCTCAGCTATAAGAGATAAGCATTTGTGTGCCCTACATAAAAAAATTGTTCCGGATCTGGGCGTTTATCTCCAAGGGGGGATGACGTCAGTAGGCAGCCGTTCCTAAAAACATAGCCAAAACACTTACGACTTGATTCGCTTGTTGTGCCAAAACAACCTGGATGGGATACGAGAGGAGACATTCCGCTTCGTGCTTCCACACGGAACGGACGTTACTCTGAGCCGGAGGGCCCATGCCAACCGACCCGGAAGCCATCTTGCAACCGTTGTTGCTAATTCTATTTCTTTTATCTCTTGGTGTGCACTGTTCACCTCATCGTTGTCGTGTTTCGCGGTCTACGGTTAGGGAAGTCTCAAGCAAGAAGAAAGAGGAAACATTATTGAAGAAACAGAAAACATTATAGAAGAAATAAGAAACTTTGCCCGACTTCCGAGCAGATAGTGTTAGTGTAGTGTTGTGCTCGTAGGCAGGTTTCTGTCCGTAAGTAGAATTCTACACACATTTCTCGTCTCAGAGGCGGCATTGTAATTTTTACCTGTGTGCTTGTTGCATTAGGCGACAGCTAGGTACTCACCCTAGCGCACCTAAAGCGCAGGCGATTAAAGGTTAATTTTAGGCACACACCTCCCTGCCGCAAGGTGGGGAGGCCTATTTAGTAAACCACACGCCGGCGGGGCGCAAGCCCCAAAGGCTCAAGCGTCGACATGGGTTCCCTCATAGAGGAATTCCTGCGTCAAGAATGCCCTGAATTATGGGTAAAATATTTGAATTTCGCGAGGGAACGACGCATCGTCGTCGAATTTTCAAGCGACAGTCCGACTTCATCGGCTGCCGCCTCGCCGCCATCTCCGGTGCCCTCTGCGCCAGTCATCGAGTCGCCCTCTGCGACAATCGATACGCCCGTCGCGTCGACTTCCGCCGCCGCGAACAAACCCAACGCGCCTTCCGCGCAAACCATTTCGGCCACCTTCCGCGCTGTCGTTCCCGACTCACAATCGGACGGCGGCGCAGACATGGAGGTCGAAACGACCCCCGCTAACAACGCGAACGCCGACGGCTTCACCGTCGTCAAATCGCGAAAAAAGGGCAAGAAACGCCCCGCTACAGACAGCGACCCCGAAAGCGAGGCCGCCCCGTCAAACCGTCCCACCGCGACGCCCGCCAAAAAGGCAGCCGCGTCTGCCCCCAGTCGGAACCGACATTCGCCTCCGAGCGAAAAATCAAGCCACCGCCGCCAATAATAATACAAGATAAGGCAAAGTGGCACCAGGTTTGTTCGTGGTTTGAACGCCACAACATCCGAGACCCCCGGTCAAAAAATACTAATATGGGTATCCGCGTATACCTCGATTCGTCAGACGATTTCCGCCGCGTAACAAAATACTTGCGCGAAGCTAAGGTAGGTATCCACACCTACTCACTACCCGAAGAGCGTAAACTTCGGGTCGTAATTAAGGGCGTCCCAAAAGAGTCGGATATCGATATGGCTAAGGTCGACATCCGCACTCAGGGATACCCTGTCCACGCCGTGCGACGTCTCAGGCACCCTCGCACCCGTGTCCCTATGGACATGGTCATGGTGGAACTTGACCCTACCCCGGAAGGTAAGGCCATTTTAAATCCTTAAGAGGGTCTGTGGGCTCAGTGACTTAGTCATCGAGCCCCCACGTAAATCAGGTGTTGTGGCACAGTGCCACAACTGTCAACATTTTGGCCACACGGCCAATAACTGCTTCGCTCACCCAAGGTGCGTCAAATGCACCGATGACCACGGCACAACCGAGTGCACGAGGCCGAAAGATTGCGCAGATCCACCGGACTGCGTAAATTGCCACACTACCGGCCATCCGGCTAGTTATAGAGGCTGCGCTAAGGCCCCGAAAACTCCCGCGAGAAAATCTCCCGCGAAGTCTACGTTGCCCAAACCCGCGCCCGTTAAATACATTCCCGCGCCCGTACCCGTCATTAACGCCTGGGCGAAACCCCAGGTGGCCGCGCAGGTAACCGCGCCGGTAATCCCGGTTGCCTCACGACCGATCGCGCAACAGCTGCCCACCTCTCAAACGGCGCCGCGGCCGCAGGTGCAGCCAATTCCGTCAGTTTTCGCGGAAAACAAGGACGACCCCTTCGCGCAAGTAGCTAACATCTGCAGCTTATTAGATAGAATTAATAGGCAGGAACTCGCCGTATTGTCCGCTAAAATAGCGGCCGCCACATCTGGCCACGAGCGCAATTAGCCAAAACAAAACACAAAAAGAGGGCAATTAGCCAACACAAAACGCTTGTGGAAGCCCTTTGGGCTTTTACGAGCCAACCGTAAAGATCAATAGTCCGCGCAATAAAACCGCGCTCCGTTGCGTCGTTAATTAGACCCATTAAAACACCTTAATGGGAAGTACAACCGCAGGTAGAACAAAACCTCGGGCTCTGGTTGTTTCGTATTTCAACGCAAACGGCATAAAGGGTCAAATGGATGAAATCGCGGAATTCCTTGGCGATTATAACGTAGATATTTTCCTAGTGTAAGAGACATTCTTGAAACCTAGCGTACGTGATCCCAGAATCGCAAATTACAATATTGTCCGCCACGACCGGTTAGCAAACCGTCTGGGAGGCACACTAATTTATTATAAACGGTCCTTGCACTGTTGCCCGCTCGACATTCTAGAGCTAAGTCAAATAGAGGCATCCGCGTGTAGGTTAGCGCTCACCGGCCACAGGCCGCTTGTACTAGTCTCAGACCTCTCGGGGAATAGAACCGTCCTTCAAAGCGACCTAATACGCTTCTTAACTTCAGGCCCTTCCGTGATAATTGCGGAGATCTAAACTGCAAACACGGCTCATGGGACATCAACAGCATCCCAAAAAACAACGAAAGCATCTCTTTAGCTTATCCGATAACCTAAATTTCAGTATAGTCGCTCCCGCGACTCCCACTAGGTATCCTACGGTGGACAACTACCAGCACGCGTCACCGAGTGTCCTAGACATAATGTTATTCAGGGAGGTCTCGCTCGACATCGAGTCGATAGAGACAATCCATGAACTAGACTCAGACCACAGGCCCGTCCTGTGTAAACTGGGCCAGAACGCCGGCGCGGTCCCTCCGACCAAATCCGTAGTGGACTGGCATCGTCTTGAGGTCAAACTCAAGGCCTTGGACCCCCAGGACTTAGTAGACTTACCCGAGACGATAGCTACGTTCGATGACACAAATCGAGCGATAGCGAGTCTCCGCGAAACTATTACTTCCGCAGTCGCAGACTCGGAACGGACGGTGAAACTGTCGGGCGACCGACGGTTTACCTTTCCGCCCGACCTGCGACTGCTAATCAGACAGAAAAATGCACCCAAACGCGCCTTCGACCGATACCGATCGGAATCGAACCGTACCCTACTTCGACGCCTTCAGCTAGAAGTCAAAGATCGTGTATCGGAACACCGACACACAACGTGGGACACTCTCCTAGAGGACATCGAGCCATCGCACACCGCCTACTGGTGGTTGGCCCGCAGTCTGAAAGCAGACCCCCGCGAATCTCTACCGCCGTTAGTTAGACCTAATAGCGCTTCAGTAGCCCTAGATGACTCCGAAAAAGCCGAATGCCTTGCGGACAACCTAGAGCAGCAATGTACGCCATCGCGCGAACACACCGATTCGGCCCACCTAACGGAGGTGGACCGCGTCATCGAGACTAGGGCTGCGCTTCCACCGGAACGCGAACCTTTAAATTCAGTGACCCCCGAAGAGGTCCAAGATATTATTAAAAATTTAAAACCAAAATCCACCCCGGGCCCAGATAATATAAGTAATAAGCTTCTCAAAGCTCTCCCTGGGCCGCTTATCTGTTTACTGGCGACAATTTTCAATACCCTTCTCTCCAGTTGCTCCTTTCCGAACGACTGGAAGCAAGCCACGGTTATCGGCATTCGCAAGCCGAATAAACCAGCCAATAAGCCCTCCAGCTATCGTCCCATCAGCCTCCTCAGTTGTCTGGGGAAGCTCTACGAGCGGCTATTGTTAAACAGGCTCAAAGAGCACGTATTTTCCAACGGCCTTCTGCCGACGGAACAATTCGGCTTTCGAGCTAGACACTCTTGTCCCGATCAGTTATACCGCCTAACGGAGCACATCCTAAAAGGCCTTAACCACCCCAAACACATCAGTACAGGGGCTCTCTTCTTCGATGTCGCAAAAGCATTCGACAAAGTCTGGCACAACGGCTTGCTTTACAAGCTGTACACACTCAAAGTGCCAGATAGGCTCGTACACACCATCCGGGCCTTTTTGTTGAACCGCTCTTTTCGATATCGAGTCGAGGGCACCCTCTCCACAAGCCGCCGCCTCACGGCCGGCGTACCACAAGGCTCCTGCCTCTCTCCCTTGCTATTTACGCTCTACACGAGCGACATACCTAGAGACCCCCACGCCAATCTCGCGCTTTTCGCGGATGACACGGCGCTCTTTTACTCAGATCGCAACCTCAGTCAATTAACAACTCGACTCCAAAGCGCCGCCGACCGCCTCGGCGATTGGTCCCGCAAGTGGAGAATCGATATTTATCCAGAAAAAAGTGTGGCGATTCACTTTACTCGTAGCACCCCCAACCCCCATCCGCCACACCGTTACAAAGGTCCTCGCCAGTACAGAAAGTTGGGGCAAATATCACTATACGGCCAAACTCTCCCCTGGGAGAAAACGGTCAAATATTTAGGAGTCACTTTCGACTCGCCTATGACTTTCACTACGCACATCAATCAAGTCCGAAATAAAGCCGCGTTCGTCTCCGGCCGGCTACACAATTTAACGAATAAGCATAGTAAAATGCCCTTAAGGCACAAACTACTGTTATATAAAGCTTGCGTAAGGCCAATCATGTCCTACGCTTGCATGATATTCGCACATATAAATCCTACGCGCATTAAAAATTGCAAGTAGTTCAAAGTAAGTTTATCCGCCGCGCAACCGGTGCGCAATGGTATCAGCGCAACGTCGACCTGCACAGCGATTGCAGACTCCCGACGATTCGCGCTCATTTTAAAGATTTGACAAAACGGTTCTTCGATAGAGCCCAGCATCATCCCAACCCTCTGGTGGTAAGCGCAGCAAACTACCGAACGGACACAAACGCGAACGTAAACAAGCGTCACCCGCGAAACGTCCTCATCGACCCGGTCGACGAAGAGGACTTAGATACGATGGACCCACCGCCGGGGGTCCCGCCGGATAACACTACACCCACAGTTAGTGTAACAACAATCACACCAGTTCGCCCTCGCCTCCGAGCACGGCGAGACCCACACACGCGTACACAAGGTACACCCGCGTTCCGGGGCGGTTCTCACCGCTCCCAGCCACCGATTAGCTAAATGCACAATCGACGGCCGTAGGGGTCTCGGTCCGAACCGGCGACCTCGACGGCCCTTAGATGACACACCATAGTAGTTAAGCGCATGAGCACATGCGCGACCCTACCCATAGCGGAGGGTCCAAACCCGTGGGTTCTGGCTAGCCCACCGGTTCTGCGTCCGATGAAGCTTTAATAGTCTCGGGACTGAAAGCAAAAACATCAGTTAATACAAGATACAAGATACGAGAGGAGAATGAAGATCCACAACCAACAAAAATATACTTAGAGAAGTTTTAGGAATCTGTGAAGTGCGTGGTAATCAGAAATGCGCAATCTCTGCTAAAATATTTAGGAAACAGACGTACCGTAATTAATTAGGTACTACATAGGTAAGACACCTGATTCTACGTTTATTTTACAGTGACGACCCAGTTACGCAAAGTTGTGTCTTCAATAATTCTTCCATTCAAATATAATTTACAAGTATATACTTATACCATCAGAAGTTTTGATTTGAATAGAAGAAATCGCAACTTACATATGACTGACAGCTGGAACGGACGCAAACAAGTCGTCCTAGTTACTGACAAACTCGAGTAAAGCAGAAACTTACTTATTAAGTTTAGAAATCTTATTAAGTTTAATACATAACTAAATTTAGTAAAATTACCTAAACAGTTATTAGTTATTTCTAAACATTACTCTACTTGTACCCAATATAAATCGCACCACTGGTTTCAAGTAAAAGAAACTACACTATCTAAACAAGAGAAAAATAAATGAGTAAATCTTTACTTTCTCTTATACTAAACAATGAGGGGAGTACAATGCAAGTACTCTTCGCGTGACATTCATGTATAATAAACCGTGCAGCGTATGTTGTTATAACAGCTGTAGTAAGGGCAGCAATAACCAGATGGCTTGTGTCTGACTCAAAGGTCATCGCCGGTCGTTGCGAATACTCAACCTTTAATGCACACTTAACACCGTGTACACTTAGTGTTTGAAACCATCGAACGGTTTAATCACCTGTTTACTTTGTCTGGTGGACTTATAGACCGCTATCGTATGGCTTAACTTGATCTTTATTGTTAATAACAAATTTTTCTTTGCTAATGTTTTGTTTATTTTTATTTATCATTAAACTATATAGACGATCATCAATAAAAGTGTTTTAATTATTACGAATGTTTAGACTTAAGGGTCCAAAATTTTTATTTAGTGCTACTTACACTAACTATTTTAATAACGTCCATGCGATTGACTTCTTATCTCTCGATCTCTTCGTCTTCAATGTTAAAAAACAAGAAAATTGATCCCTCTTTTTTAATATAATTATCTACTGCTACTAGTCCCTAATTTTTATATCTCTACTACTACTCTAATAATCTTTTATAATAATACTAACTGCAGTTAATAAAGCAGATACTTTTTTCCGTTTGAGTTGTGCTATCTAGTTAATATCATGGTCAAACACAGAGGACCGGATTGAAATACTCGTAACAGCACTTCCAGTCGATGCGGTGAAGACGCTCATAGTGTCAGTGATCAGAAAAACGTCGTTTACATAGCTTGTCTTAGTGTGTTCAAGCGTCTCTACCCACGTAAAATTTGTTGAACTATTTACCAAAATTAAAGATCATATTTAAGAGCTTTGTTAATCTTAGCACGATACACAATTTTCATGAATTAGATGTTAAAAAAAGTATAGTAAAGAAACACACGAAAATAAGTAAGCATTCACAAATGCATTCTCTCATTTATAGTTACTTTTTTACCTATTACGTAAAGAAAAATTAAAGTGAAATAGCGTGTCAGCATGATAAAAAAATACACGCATAGCTAAACACTTCATTCACAGCACTCAACAACAATGTAATACAATAGAAACATTCTATTGTATTCTAAATACAAATACTTATTACATGGCCGTAGGACTATTTAGTAGAGATTACTAAATGAACATACAAAAAATATTATGCGACAAACGGTACGTTTAATTTAAATGAAATAGTACTAGAAATGCTAGATTCTTTTTTGTTTTTATTCATGTTTTTATTATAATGCAACAAAAGTTTCCCTCATGGTTTGAAATTGTTGACAATACCTACAGACCTGCTGTAATCGTAGGACCAGATTTCAAGAAGCTGTTATATATGATACCAGCACTGGTCCCACAAATACCAGTACGTTTTTCTGAGACAAATTTATGTAATGTATATAAAAATATATATAATGTAGCCGCATTCTGTCCCAAGCGAAATTTGTTTTGTTTTGTTTTGTTCAACTGTGACTTTTCATCACAAGTATCATTACGATTCAAAATTCCCTCGTTGTAATGACGGTTAAGTAATGATAATGTAGCTTTCGATGCGTGTTCGTTGGTGTACTGCAATCAATTCATATGGTAGCCTTTTCTTGAGCTTGCTTGCTCGAGCTTTTCTTAAAATTGTTTTGTGATTCACGCTAAAGCCTAAATCTAACATGGTTTGCGATGGATCTTCTTTTCCAGTGTCTTGTTTCTGCAGCGTTGTTGGCACGGTGGAACTGATGTTTGGAAACAGACATGATATATTGACATATTGGAAACAGATACGAACGCGCCGAGAAGGAAGGGGTGGCGTCGGCAGATCTCCTACCCGACGGGTCGACGACATCACAACGATTGCAGGAAAAACGTGGATGCGATTCGCTCAGGACAGGGATGAATAAGCGAAAGAGGGAGGAGGCCTATGCCCAGCAGTAGTCTGCTACGGGGGAATGAATGAATATTGGAAACAGACCAAATTCAAAGGAAAAGCAAATGGCGTGAAAACAAACGAATCACTAAATTCGAAATACAAGCCTAAATTTGGTATAAATTTGAATTTTGAATTCCTAGCCAAACCCCAAGTATTTGAGATACCAGTGGCAAGTTACCAAACGCCATTTTCGTCACAATGCGTCAACTTAATGCGAAGATTGTAACAAAGTGAAAAATACAATGCATTATTAAAGAAATGTTCAAGTTAAAAGTTAGCGCAAAGAATTAGTAACGTTATCATAAATTTTATATAACAATACCTCGTACCCACGGCTCGAAATTGCGTGAATTTCGATTGAATAGTCATTGTGTACAGATGTCATACATTGGAGGCGTGCTATTCTTTTTATTTAGCATTTCAAATGCCGCAAAAAAGTGATTTCATTGAAATTATAGATATATGGAAAACAATACATTTTTCTGAGCTCCGTATCCTATTAATAAGACTCCGCCGTCTGTCTGTCTGTCCGTCTGTTACCAGGCTGTATACCATGAACTGTAATAGTTAGACAGTAGAAATTTTCAGATGATGTACTTATGTTGTCGCTATAACAATAAATACTAAAAAAAACCGGTTAAGTGTGAGTCGATCTCGTACGCCGAGGGTTTCGTACCTACCCATTATACTACCATTATAAAATTAGTAAATAATGACCACCGATTTTCTCAGGAATAGGTAGACGTAGCAAGTTGAAATTTATACCATATACTGAGGTCTAATATCCCCATTGGGTGTAAAAATTCAATCCTAAAGTTCGGAGTCAACACGATAAAAAGATGTAGGCAAATTTAGATCTCCGCGATATTTTATTAGCAGTTCATTTTAAAACTATACATTTTACGAATCAAATAACAATTTTATGGTGCAATATCTTTTATAAAATCATACGATACGTAATTATAATTTCGCTTGTTATATCTGTTTCACGTGAATCGTTCATAATAAATAAAAATAGATTTCTTCATATTAAACTGTAAATTGATTCAATTGAACTGATTTATATTTTGTTGCAGTGGTTAATCGTTGGAATAAAACGGATCACATTTCATATTATCATGGGATTCAATTAATCGGAATCAAGGGCTCTTTTAAATTATTTTCTTGGATTTAAATTTGAGTGGCAGAATTAATTACAATAAAGTAAAACATTTAAAATTCAAAATCTGACAGTTGTCATCATCTAATTAATGATCAATTTCAGTACTACGCGTCATGGGGTCTATTCCACCCATTTATTTAAATAGCATTTAATTAAGCGCCTAAACAAAGCCAATATGAACTTCATTTGAAAGAGATTGAAATGTATACAAATAGATATATTAAAACTAGATTATTACGGATTCTGTGTAAGCATAAATGGCATTAATTTATAAAAGTAACAAGTTTGACTAATCAGTAGGCCGATTACTAATTCAATACTTATTCGTGTTCAGTGCCAGTTCACATTAGATTATTTTCTAAAACTCCGCATCCCAATATAAAATATATATGAAGCAGAAATGTGTCTGTAATAATGGAACGCTTGTTTAATTCAGAAAAGTATCATGGCAGACATCTAGAAAAATTTTCAGAAATACCGAAAACATTAAAAGTTTTATGCGATATTTACAATGGAAAGTTTCGAAGCGCACAGACAGTGATAAAAAATTTACGCGCAACACCGTCGGAACTCGTAAAACGGTGAGGTTACCTCGAGGGTCATGCCGGTGCCTCCATACGAAGTGTCTTGTAACTTTTGGGTTTGGTTTTAAAATATTCTATAACGATTAGAGTGGCATAATAATCAAACGGAAAGGTGTTTTTCTTTTTTATAAGTGGAGGTGGATAAATGGTAGGAGATTTACCTTAAACGCACGCATGAGCACGTGTGCGGCCCTACCCACAGCGGAGGGCCCAAACCCGTGGGTTCTGGCTAGCCCACCAGTTCTGCGTCAGATGAAGCTTTAATAGTCTCGGGACTGAAAGCAAAAACATCAGTTAATACAAGATACAAGATACAAGAGATTTACCTGATATACATAGTGACAATGTCCGCCCATGAGCTTCCGCTGCATTATAGATTGCCAAACTCTCAGAGACGACCTTCCTTTTTTACATCATTCACAACACGATGAGGCCTTATCACAGGATTCCATTTGAGAAAACGTAACGTTTCATTACTTTTATCATTTTTTTGTTAATGTGTGTCTGCACGTATGACAGAGTAAGAGATGTGTGCAGATAACATAAAGATTGTATGTTTATAAAAAATGATTTTCCATTTAAAAGTGTATCCGTCATCATGGTGATTATGATAGCTATACTATCCACTGATGTTTTTCATACGTGCTTTTATCCCCACATAAAATTTTATTGCGAAGATGCGTTTATTCATTCTCATTCTTTGCTGTGGCAACGACATGAGAAGATTTTAGTACACAGATTTAAAGAGTTCAGTAGGCTACGTTTTACCTCGGTAAAGTACTTGGTGTGGAACCGATTTAAAATAAACTAAGAAAAAAACTGATGATTATTTTTATGCTTAATAATATATTCCACACCACATAGAGAGAGAGAGAGAGAGAGAGATGTCTGCGTGCAATCTGCTTGAATTGTAAACTATCTCAAATATCAACATCCTTTAATCGCATTAAAAGTAGGATGACAAATATAGTCAAAGAACAAATCGTTTGGGTCACTAAAATTATTCGATTATAGTAATAGTAATACGACGCATGATTATCAAAATCAAAATCTACGCTAATGAAGCCACTGGTGACTTGTAATGATAATAACCTACACCCGTATTTGTGATTATTAATTGGTCCGTTACTGGGAGATAAATTAACATTTAACAACAAAGTTTTGTGAATGACGTCTATCGATGTGAGGAAGATATAATTAGTGATAACGTAATAGGATGTAGACGTCCGGTATTAATTGGATTTCGTACTACATCGGAAACCAATGCGAGTCGTCATTGTAATCAGATTTAATGGATTTTCTAAGGATTGTGGTAAGGGAGACACTCGTGTCAACGGTGCTGATATTTTTTTAATAGATTATAGTAATGCTCATCTATATAATTCTGTTCAGACTTAAAGTAAAATAACATTTACTTTACTGTACACAAGAAAATGTACAAGAGGAGCGTATGCAGAAGAAGAGCGTACAGGAAAATAAAATGGATAGGAATCAGCGGTATGCCTCCTCATAGAAAGTAACTTAGGGTGCTTAGTATTTCATATATTATGTTCAAGTCTATTGATATTATTTCTATATTATTTTCAAGTTATATTTTATGTATAGGTTATATTACATTCAAATTAAACTACTTAATTTAAATTTGTTGTGTATGAAATAAAATAAATACTAATATCAGACAATTAATTATATCAAAATGATTTAACTGTCAAGCTTTGATCTCTGCTGTCGCTGATATTTCTCCACCAAATCTCTGATAAAATCCGTTAATATAAAAAAAATATGTCATTTCTGCTTCAAACATTTTGAATGTGAACATTGTCAACGATGTTTTTACATGCGTCAAAGAACATGTTTTTATAATATGAACATACATACTTCTTAAAGGCTTTTTAAAGCTAAGCACACAGACCCGGGACTACCGACCTTAAAAAAATATTCCGAAATAACCTACCATAAAGAAATATACCTAAACATTAGTGTCTGACTAATTTTCTTAAAATTTTCTTATTTACTTGTACCGCGTAATTTCAAATACAAAAGGTAGGAAGGGTTGCCCCAGGCTAGCGAGCGTATCGACCAGTTCTGCAATTTGTCGAACGGGTGAAGCTAAGTTCGCTGAAAACTCTATGTATGTAGTAGTAGGTATGTTATGTTTATATTCAGTTTTATTCTATTAATTGCGGTAAGCCCACGCAAAAGTTTTTCAAGTTGCAAGTTGTGAGGTAACGGGAGCCCACGTTATTATAATTTAGTAAATATGGGCGGTGGTTATCTCTTTTAGTAATAAATCCGCCCATATTTGCTAAATTGCCGGAATAAATTTGTAAAATGCCGGAGCCCAATTTCCAAAAAGGTTGTCAAAGCATCTGCAACCCTCGGCTGTGGCAGATGTCCTTTGGCGGCGGTATTCACTTAGCATCAGGTGAACCGTCTGTTCATTTGGCAACTTTTCACATTAAAAAATACGTAGGAGTTTGATTCTGTTTTTGTCCTATACTTGATATTTTTCATATGAAATGTTAATTGCCCTTTATATAATGGTGTGACTATATTGAGTTACCGTAGAATAAAAACAGTACGACGGGCGAATGAATACAAAAGGCCCATTAAATGAGGTATCTGCCATATTGAAGCAAAATGTCAGGCAGCCGTCGCTATTCATTACTACGAGTGCAAACCTGAGGGGTACTTGACAGTGATTTCTAAATATTCTTGCTCATTGCAAGTTTATTGTTATAGCTCGCTCCGGGCCGATTGACTATATCGCATAGATGTCAACTTTTAATCTTTGGAGCATTTTTGATAGATTCCTTGTGGTACTTGAGGACAAACTGAAAAAAACATTAATGATATGATGAAAACGATGAGCCCACTGCCTACTGCCATATTCATGTTTTATTTTGTTGATGGGATCGCATGTCTCCTAGCTATTTTTGCTGTGCGTGTTATCATCAATTTCAACAAATTTAAAATACTACAACGAGAAATCCTTTAAAAATTTATTACTGTGTTGAAAAAAAAACAATCATTCCTTTTTATTGAGCTCACTCACGCCAGTTAATTTGCCAATGGAAGTTTAAAAATTCGAGCCGCTCCTTTTGTTGCTATCACTTAGGCCAGTGTTAGCAGTGCTTTTATGAAAATTGTTTTCAACAGATGGCGTGATGGGACCTCGTTACAGCCGTGCCATATTATTTGTTAATCAGACAATAAACGTTGTAAACGTCGTTGTAACACGCACTTAGAACAAACAAACATACGTAATGGTCATTATAGAAATTATAATACTGTATATATTCTACAAGGCAGTGTATTAGAATATGTAATAAATTGCGTTTACATTCCAACTATAGTCATATCCTCATTGTCCGAAGGGTGGTGCAGTCAAAACTTCGTTCCCTGGCGTGAGATAAAACAAATTCTAGGTCAAAAATTTTGGATATCAATGGTATTAAAATTGGACTATCCAATGCAAAAAGTTTTTTAAAATCGGTTCAGAAATGATGAAGCTCTGGTATAAAAAAACCTTTTCTAGAGTTCGATGAATATAAATATAAATATAAATTTATGGCATAAGCTAGAATTGATGTACTATAATGTTAAATTCTCCACAGTTTTATCAGTGGTAATAGTAATGAAAAAGGAATGTACTTAAATTTTAATGGAAGGAAACACAATGAATTTTCGAAAATATCTTTGAACCTGTACTATTTGAGACACTGTTCAAAAATCATATTTAAATTTCCAGCATTTAGTTAATATAGTAAAATAGGGCGTGTAATATGACGTATACATAGTGACTTATACATACAGGAAGGTTAATAATTACCTCATGAAATGATTAATAATTTTTTCATATATTTATTTCAATTAGAACTATATCAGCAGTTTCCAATTATAATAAATGTGTTCCATTTAAGGAAAAAGAAGTCATGCGTAATCAACAGTAACATGCCTCCTTTATTAGGGAGGTAGCTGAATGGATTGGTAATTGGCACACCCACATTACTGACATGTTATCACGCTTTTGTCTTTCCGTCATATTGAAATAGTAGAAAATCGTACGTAAAATAAATGCGATGACCGTATGTTTTAATATGTAACTTTGAATCGTTATTGTTTATCATTCATTTTGCAACCCAATTCGTCTTGATCTCTCGTTTTTCGAGACCTGTGTACGCTTGAAGTAGTTGGATATATCGTAAGTTACAATAAGGTCTTAGGTAAACCTGATATTGGCAAAACCGAAGGGCCTGAGGGTATTTTTGTCCTGTTTGTGGGTGGGCTTTTGCTTATTTTACCCAATCAAAACGCATAACTAAAATTATTTGTATTGAGCCATGACAGCGAAATATAATATTGCTGGGGGTTCGGGATTGGAATGAAAAGCCGGTTAATTATTATTTATTTACACCACTGACGTGCGCGGCGGCCTTCTTTATACTACACAAATCATCACTTTGCTACTACAGGTGTGAGGGTCTGATTGCGCGCCAATCCTTCAGTTCACTACAGGTTCGATGCCCTGTCGTTGAAGAACCACCATCCAAGTACGCCTTTAAAGGTGCAACGCCTTGCCTTTACACCTCTTGTCACTTGAACCCCACTTTTCATTTCACTTCCTTCACTTTCTTTTTTTTTTTCTTCCTCTTCTTTACTCTTAGAGTTCTTCCACTGAACTATTCTGAACTCCTTTTGTTGTCTAAATTTCGATCGTCTTCGGGCTTGAAACGTTCTAGAAACGATTAGAATTTCGTTCGTCTCTTTAATAGAAAGTTCCATAATAAGAATATTTTTTCAGTTTACACCAAAGAAAAACATTGAAGCATGAATCCTATTTGCACTTGTTTTATTTCATAATTTGTCACGAACTTATCTATCTATCTATATATATATATATATATAATCGGAATCTCGGAAACGGCTCCAGCGATTTCATTTTTAGGAAATGTCGTTTTATCCCAGTTTTCAGGGAATGAAAAATATTATTCGCATACGACGGTAAATTTCACCGAAAAAAATATTTTTTTATATCTAGGAAGGCCCTTTGAATCGGCATATAGCATAAAATTCGAATACGTGTAATTCAAACGAAAATTTTGCTACTTCTGTTAAATTATATACTTTGAGCAGTGAGAAGGCTGGTCTAATCTTTTTAGAACAGATTGCCTTCATTTGAGTCTTGAGTTGTCAGTAACGAGATTTCGACGATGCGAAATGAAACGATATCAGTTATATTAATAACAGAGAGGATATTTTAATTTTCTAGTTTTATTTATTCCCTTATTATGAATATTTTTGTGTTTTGAATGTAACTTTAAATACAGATAGCGTATGAATTGAAGCATGGAATACCATTGTCGTAATTTTAATTTGAATATGGACATATCCAATTGCAAAGCATACTCTTAAATACATATCGTGACGCACTATGATAGAATTGTACCTTATTTCTCACACCCGCATATAAATAGATACTATTGGTATTTAAGAAGAAGAAGAAGTAGAAACGTTTATTCACGGTCTAAAAACAAATGAATATTTAATCCTTATGATTAAATACCGAAAGTATTTTTATTTTAATACGGTCTTTATTCCACATTTGAGTTTAGTGTTTCGAGTTTTATTTGTTAATAAACTAAATAGGGCATGCAGTCACTAGTGTAGAATTCATGTGCTGAATAGTAGGGTATTTTGCTTATTGATATTTATTTCCCTTTACAATTTTATAATGTATTACTGTTGAAACTGAAACATGTGTAAAAAGAAGTTTCATTGAAGTTTGTGTCTCCATTTTATGGTAATCGTAAGTAAACGACAACCGGAAAAACTCATGTTAATCTTATGTTTTGATTTGATCAATTATATTATATATATATCTTTATTAAACTTCGCTTATAACTTGGAATTGTTCTCAAAACTTTCGAGGGGTTTATGTCTTCAATTCCACTCGATGTTCGGTATCGATTGGAGTATAACCTAGCTTCGACAAAAGCGACCGCCCAATTTCCAGCTTTGTTTTATTCCTGCAATAATCTTAACATTAGGTAATTCTCAATAATTTCAAATCACCTTCCCTAGGAAAGATAAGCAGTAGTAGCCAGTACTTAACTTTATGTCCGGCTTTTGTTAAAGTTTTCGCCGTCGCCAGCTAGGTTGACAGCAAAAAATAAAATGTTAAAAAACTTTACTCCGCCAACTCGCATTAGTTTTTAAAATTATTTTTTAACTTTTATCTTTTAACTTTATCCTAAAATATATCTTTTAGCGTTTCCTTAGTAGCAGAAATAACAATATTGTGAGGATGGAAATGTCGATTAGTTCACATTGAATAGCTGTCATCGTGTCTTGATGTAGTAATTTATATTTTTCTTTATATATATAAATTCTTTCCTTCACCGTCGAGTTCGTGATAAGTCAACACTTGACATTAACAATTTCATTAGTGCTGTAAACGGGATTCGAACTTAGGCTGCTCGAGTATATGAATTAAAGACGAGCGCACGGCCACTGATCTATCACGGCTCGTTGATATTTTTACCACCACCACGTTATTATGTTTTAAATGGTTCGATTTTTATATGTAAAATTTTTATATATCATCTTTTTATATCAATATATGCAGACGTTGGAAATATGTTTCAAATATTAAATCGATATATGTATTTCCATTATCATGCAACATAGCAAAGGTTTTTAGTTCAAAGTATACCATTCCTGTAGTTTCCATTCCGACCAATAGTAGAGCGTCCAACTCTTATAGTGCATGCTACTAATACACTCAAAGATACGACTTATGGGGTCCAGTTCTATCTATAGCACAACTTAATGTCTAAGAAGGCAAATAAGGTAACGCTATACGCTTTGGATGCCAAGATTAGCGTAGCGACGCTAATGCACAGAAATATTTTGTTTATTATGAACCGTTAAAAATATAAATACCGTTGGTTTATTTTTGTACTCAGTATTAATATATTGCTTGGGCTAAAATAACATTTGCTGGGATATTAAGATAAAACAAATTACGGTATATACAATAAGATAGAGAACGAACAAGATATCAGCGTGTCTTATATCGTACAGAGGTCTTGTAATCATCAGCGTTGATGAGACGTTTTCGCATTAAAAGAACTGAAAAAAATGTTGAAACCTCTACTGCGCCTAAAATGAAGTGGTACAAGATTTTTTTCATACATAGCGAAGCATGCGCGTCACAAGTATGAAAGTACACGCTTCGCTTTTCCCGGCTATATCGGGCACGCACACATTCGCAGGGCGAGGTGATCGGCGCCCAACACACCCATAATCTTGGGCCATCAGGATGGCGCAGAATCGTCCGAAATCACTGACACAAGCATCCGAAGTCACTCACATCATCGCAACGCCCGTGTACACGGCTTACATGTATAGGGGCGCTGCACGCGGACACGCGCAATTTCATCCCTGGAAACGCTGTGTACTTTAGTTTCTTACAGATGGTCCTTGCTAGCGGACGTGCTTTACCTTCCGGTCGTGCGAAAGTATCGCGAGATGTTAAGTGTGATCGGGGTGAAAATTTACGTTACAATAATTTAAAATTCTTGAAATTATATATTTTATTTTATTGTGATACGGCAATGGTAACTGTGCAAAACGTTGGAATGAAAGAAAATATGATAATTTGAGGATAACTTTCGATGCTTGTGAAGTGAAAGTGTTGGATAAAAATACTTTACATCGGTGTATTGACTCTGATCTATATTATAAAAAAAAAACATTGGATTAATCTACAGGTGAGCTAACTATATACACAATTGTTATAGGCTAAAGTAAAAAATAAAAAATAAAAATAAATCGCAAATTAATTTCAATATCAAAATGACAGTATTTTTTTTATTTTAGGTATCTTTATCTTACGCCTTAAGTTTTACGTGATTTATTTTGATGACTTAAGTTAACATTAAAATTATAGATTTAAATTTTACGTGATTTATTTTGACAAGTTAACAATAATCTTATAGATAAAATATAAATAGGTATAATTGACGGATAACATAATTAACTTGCATAGATATATTTTATCAAGTTTAATTATTTTTTAATACTGTAATTAAATGTTGTTTTATTATTAAAGTAGAAGTTTGATTATACCATTCGGATTATTTTCAAATGTGGCGATATATAACCGCAGTGATTATCGTGAAGATAAATTTTCCTTAATGTCATACATATCTACTAATTGAAGCTTACAATTTACGAGAAACATTTAGCGTGGTCTGAAAGATATTTTTCGTAGCATATAACTTGATGCAATATTAATTATATATGTAGCAAATATGTACTAAAATATTTTTCTAAAGTCTTGTATGGATTCGTAGATATTGAATTTCGTCCGAGATTTAATATCGATAGTTAATTATAGTTAGAATCCACGTTATTGCATCAAGTTTATATACGAGTAGTTATATTACTATGTATGGGTTATGATTAAAATCGTTAACGATTATTGAATTGAATTTGATATCAAAAAAGGATTTAATCGTTTCACGTATTTTAATAATAATAATAAAAATGTAAAAAAATATAAAATAAAACCTTAATAATTAAAATCTATTTTACAATTCAAAACTATTGACTGAAAGGAGACGAGTCTATACTACAAAATTATTTTATTCTTGTAATTTAATTAAATTGTTAATTTCATCTTGGTCATTCATCGCGTTATAAATATATATACATAGAACGTTACTCTTTCATACGACACAATCTCTTCAAATTGTTTAGGATCTTTAACTATGTTTAATTAAGTATGTTTGGATACGATGTATTATTTATTACTTCAGAGATTGAAGAACCAGTCAGCTCACACAATTTTCCTAAAACTGTCACTTCCAATTTTGATCGATAACTAAGATGTTCTGGGGTGTTACCTGCTTTTGCAGACTTCTTTTCTTATTGAACTTTACAAATTATACTTAACTAATCAAATTACCTTATCTTCAAGATTTAACACATTAATTTCTTATGCTCATCGACTAGTAACGTATACGATTTGATAACTGATAGGTTTGCTGGATCCTAATTCCTATTCACAATTAAAAACTTTTCTAAAGGGATAACCGAATTTGAATATTTCATCGTTGTTGCATATTTAATATCTGATCTGATCAAATTATGAATGAAAAAGTGTTGGGCGAGTATGAAATTACTGAGAAAATATAACTGCAGTAATATTAGCGAATTCTGATCGATATGAAATTTGGTGTTGTCCATTGACATAATACTATAATTTCATATTATTCCTACTTTAGTGACAATTTTTAGCATCATTATATTTTTTTTGACATATTTATACAAATAAAAGGATGTTTTCAATTGAATATCTACATATGAGATAGTATTTTGGTATAATTTTTCTTAGGTATTTTATTAGTTTAAATGCAAATTGTGTTTAGTTTTTAAAAGACAAAAAATTACGTTAAAAGTATAGTTTGTTCAAGCTTTTGGCATTTCGCCTTACACGTATGTTCACATTTTGTATTCAATAAGTGGCAATATCATTAATGTTGAGCTAATAATAAATGTTGCCACAGCCGTTACTATTAACATTCGCCATTTGGATTTCTGTTGTTAAAATCAGAGCTATATAACTCAATGACTAACGCCCGGTTTCTGAAAGTGAATTAACCAGAATGATCTTCTTAGTGATCAGAATGATCAATTAAATGAGTTTAACAATCCTTTTGGCAACTAAAATAAAATATGAAAAGCCATTTGACAGCTGATTAGTTAACTTCTACGATGACCAGTGTTTCAGAAACCGGGCGTTAGTATCGCCAACATAAGTATCGGTCGAAAATCCGGAAACGCGGTTTGAGGCGTGCGGAGAAACGACCCCTCCGATTTAAAGGTAGACCTCAACGGCCATGGATCCCTCAAAAATAAATAATTACGTGAGCGAAGTTCATTTATATATTATAAATTATAGGTATAATGTATAAATTTCCGTATGTTAAAAAGTAAAATTAATGTTTTTTTGTACATTTGGTCATAAAAGATTTTTTTAAAAGCTTATGGGCTGTAATGCTAATTTGTTCAGAAAAAATCTTGCAAGCGGAAATAAAACCAGTACCCTCAGACTTACGACTTTACAATTTTGCGTGATTCTTGATCCCCGATGAAGATACACGAATTAAAAAAAAATAAGGTGGTGAATTTAAAAAATGGCTGACAAATTGAACCGACATTGGCAATGCGTGTTAAGTCCTGAAACAAAATTAAATCTAAAAAATTTTAATGGCGAATTCGGAAACGGTAGCCGTACATAAAACAAACTTTGAGCTGATATTAGACATGCGTGTTCTAAGGTCAGGCACTACTTGGTTAGTGCATCTTCTTTGGTTTTACACGATAACTTGTTTCATTGGTGAGATGAACGTCATAAGTCAACCCAATACTGTCAATGTCTAAAGTAATCTTCTAAAATAAAAGGCAAGCTTCTGATCGGTCGTGCAACAACGATGCGTTAATTTAAATGAACAGACGAAAAACGTGTCTATGATTAAAAGTTTTTTGGACAAAAATCCATAGTTTTGTGTCGATAACACGCGATATCTATTATTTTGGACTGCAATGCGATCGTTTCATTTCGATGAGGACATTTACCTTAATTGAGAACGTAAATGTTGTATATCCCTATTAAAGGCATAAATATGAGAACAAATCCTAACTAAAAAAATATGTATATGTAAATAAATGAGGCCTTCGAAAATTGGCATTTTTATCCCTGATTTAGAGAGTGAGACATCTCTAATAGTGCTAGTCCAAAACAGCTTTGCCTAGAATATAAAAAAATATTGTGGTACACGTCTTAAATGGCAACACGTTTCTGTTCGTTAACTTTGATACATCATTTATTGAACATTGCTTCCAAATACTGAATGCCAAAAATTTTACGTATATTTTCTTGGAATACTGTTCGATTATAATGACTCAATAATATTTTCTATCTTATATTTCATAGGCACGAGTGAATTCTATTGAACATTTACAAAGCCAATATACGAACGTTATATTTTATTATGGCTTTGTTTTGTGGCATAGGCTTATTCAATACAAACGAAACAAAAACGGTCACCGTTAATATTTGAATGAAGAGATCTGTAATTAAGATATCAAAAGGTTCTCGAAATAACAATTGCATTTTTTTACACTTTAATATTTACTTTGATACTAAGCCGTAATTATTTGTGTTTTTATTCACGGTCTAGAATGAAGAAACTTTTAGAAGGATTTCGACATGTATTTACTAATACGTTCTAATTAAATATTATTTTATCAGAATTCCTTTCCGTTATCACTTATTTGCGCGTTATACGAATTCCACAGGGAATTTCGTTGCTTTTTTAATTTTTTTTTAAAACCTTTTACCTTATTTTTTTGGAAATATTATGTCAATATTTCTTATTCCAATGTCGAAGCGGTTTGCTCTTAAATAAAATCCCAACTACCTGCCTAAAAGCCCTTGGGCGTTAAGTGTTGATGGATCTATCAACCCTTGTCCATTCATTCATCATTCCATTGCGTTAAAGGGTACGAACAATTTACATCGTGTACGAATTCGATTAATTTTGCATAAAATCATGTATAAATAAAACGTTAGTTACAATTAAGGTAACAAATGTATCGCCTTAAACTGAAATGGTCACTTTAAACATGCGACCAATGTAGGAAACTAAAAGTTTCTTAAAAACCAACCTTTATGAAAATATTGGTAAGGAGTCGTAAATACATTTAATTTGTGTAAGTTAAATGTTTTCAAATAAAACATATTTTAGAAATCGAAGCTCAAGAAAATACTTGGTCATAAAATATTTATTTAGGAAAACTATTGTAAAACAATATATTAAAAGCTATGAAAACATTGTTTTTTAATTAATTTCTGATGTGGTGCGGAGAAGAAAAATACACAAACAAACTATAATAATTATTATAAACGTGCCACATAAGTTCATATACAACTATAAGTACATACTTGAAGCAAGTTTCGAGTTTGTTTTAAAAAATAGTATGCAATTCCCAATTCTTACATCGGTTACTACGTATTAGCTATAGCGGAATGCATTAATGAATCTCAAATAAAACGATGAAGGCATATTTTGGCCCAAATTAAAACGTTCATTGTCAATCACGTGATATCGTGATATATAATATGAGTATATAACATCTTATTTACGTAATATAAAATATATAAATGACGTAATGAGTTATATTAAGCAAAATGAACACTGAATGGAAGAAAAAACCTTACGCCTATCTCACTGAAATTCAAATTTTCATTGAAAGAGAGTAGTAAAAAGTGCTAAATAGGGTAATTTAATATTTTCCACGTAATTTTACTATTTTATGGAAATAAGGGGGCACACGGGCAGAAGGTACACCTGGTGGTAAGTGTTCACCACCGCCCATGAGCTTCTGCAGCACCGTAGGACTTTCAAATGCGTTGCCAGCTTTTTAGGAAAGAATATGCTCCGTTATTGAAGGTTCCCAGGTCATAACGATTCGGAAAGACCGTCGGCGGCAGCTGGTCCCACAGAGTGTTTGTGCGAGGCAGAAATTTCATCTCTAAATACTATTTTTAAAGTTTCTTAAGTTATAGAATTACCTATATCATGTTACATTATATTATACATTATTACATTATATTATATATTTATAAATTATTTTTAACGTATATATTTATATATGATGTTTGCATGTGTATTTATGTATAATTTATTAGTATGTATTTATATTTTAACTTATTAGTTTCTGTTATGAATTCAGTGTACACCGTTACCCGATGCTACTGTTTACTATCTCCTTTGACTAGGTTGCCTGGAAGAAATCGCTTTTTAGCGATAAGGCCGCCTATTGTACAATTTTGTGTTATTTTTTGTTGATTATGCAATATCCGTTGTTTGTGTACAATAAAGTATATTTCATTTATTCATTCATTCATTCATTCATTATATCTCTATTTTCTACAATTTTATGTTAATATTTCTTATTTGGATTTCAAAGCGGTTTCCTCATATTTGCCTAATCGACTTCAGATGTTTCATGGACCAGTGTATCTAGTATATCAGTGTGTCTGCCGTAGTGGGACCGCGTGGTGCACTATACCCTAATACCCTTGTTTGTACAAACGAGAAGCAGTGGAACATATATACTTACTAGCTGCTGCCCGCAACTACGTCTGCGTAGAATAGGCTGAAGGCGCAACATTCAGACAGAAAGACAGATATACATAAAATATGTATATAAATTATAGCCTATGTTTTATTCTGATGTATAAGCTATATTATTGTAAAGTTTAATTAAAATCCATTGTGTAGTTACTGCATAAAAGAATAACAAACATCCATCCATACATATAAAATTTCGCCTATATAATATTAAGTAAGGATTATCTTACTTTTTCGTTATTTAAATGATTATCGAAATCCTTTTTTATTTCCGTTTTAACACTACTTCACGAGTAATCTCATCATTTATAAAACAGTTTTTGACATGATCATCATCTTTGATGTGCGTAGAAAATAAACTAAATAAGAATAAATGAGACAGTTTCTTAAAAGCATCATTTGTAACTGGTGATAAATTACATAAATATAAGAAAGGCGATAAATTTCCCGTTCGCAAAAGGCACAAATAATCAAACCTAATTTAGTATAGAATGGCGTCGTAATGAAATGGAAATGAATTCCTCTTTTCCTCAATACCTATATTTAAAGGAAAATGTTTACGAATTTTGGCTACAATGATACTTCTAACGTATAATGTAGACATCAGTGCTTTTATCTAGATGTAAACGGTGTTTTATTATCTACGACTATGAAGTGATCTAAGTTGAACAATATCTTTTCAATTTTTTGTGTTATTGTTATTAATATTATTATCACCATATATATGTCTGTTAGCCATGTAAAGTAAATCTCTGTATGTTTAATAGCCTTGAAAGCTCGTTTTCCGGGCGCTTTTAATTTAATATACTCGGGCAACCCGAGTTTGATTCCCGGTGCCGGCACAAATTAAATTGTGAATTTTAAGTGTAGACTTTTACGTGCTCAATGGTAAAGTAAAATATCGTGTAGATCGTGCATATTTCCGAAATAAAAAAAAATATTTCGAAGATACACACGCTGTTACTTTACTTTTACATATAGCTGTCGACCTTGTAACGCTTTGACGTATCTTTTTAAGATTATGAAATATATATTATTTTGACAACCAGTAAGTGCAATGCTTCGATATTGAATAAAAATATATGAATTTTAATACACAGCGTTTTGCCAACTCTTTAGTAACATTTTGGTAACTTTTGCCTTACAATTTAACTTTCAGGTCTTCATTTAAAATTTTGACTAGAATGGAATGAAAATTAATGGTAGGTATACCTTTTCCATGGCACGATGAAGACGAACATTATAAGGAAACTTGCGTCATTTCGAAAAAAAAAAATAGAATGTGGAAGATGTGTAGTCTGCCGATCTACAGTGGGGTTGCATTGTGGACTATGCCCTAAAATTCTCTGTTGAGAGGAGACTTGTGCACCAAAATATTGACTTTTCCTAAAATTCCTTACATAAAAATGTTTCATTCCGTTCTCGTTGATATCGCCGTCATAATATATAACGCTTGACTATTTCTTGTCTTACTATGCACTATCAAAGAGCTGTGGTACAAATTACTGCGTGAAACCCAAAACTGTATTTTTAATAAATAGAAATATAAAGTTAAAATTTCATGCTTAAATACAGAAATCAGTAAGATTTTTATAAACATTTGCAATACTTGTACAATTTCTCATATAAGCACTGGTGTAAGATAAAATCACATCAACACAAACCTCCTTTTATTTTCTGAAATAAAATGATGAATCTACCTAAAACACTTTTGGACCTATTTTTGTAATAAAACCCTGGCAAAGTACACAATAAAGACTTAGGTAAGACTGTTTTGTATCTCCGCTGTTTATGACTGCCTTTAACGAGATTAAACGTTTCATTTATTTGGATGCGGGTATTTGATCTCACAATTTTTATTACTGTTATAATCCAGTCTATCAGCTTGCAATATACATGTAAGTTTAATTTTTTTTAGTTTTTTTCAGTCATTTACTCTTCTCTTATCTAACAAGATAATAATAAAAATCCTGCAGCTATAACTTTTTTTAAATCTTTGAGAATATGAAACTAATAGAACGAACTAAAGATATTTCTTTTAAAGACTTTCGATATTTGTATCTTTTTTACTTATTTCTTGTGAATATGATAGGTAAACATTTTTGCATACTTTCTTATACTTTCGCCACAAAAATATGAATTACTAGCTGTTGCCCGCGAATATGTCTGCGTAGAATAGGTTGAAGGCATAACATTCAGACAGAAAGACAAAATATGTATATAAATTATAGCCTATGTCTTATTCTGATGTATAAGCTATATTATTGTATAGTTTCATTAAAATCCATTCAGTAGTATTTGCGTGAAAGAGTAACAAACATCCATCCATACATACAAACTTTCGCCTTTATAATATTTTAATAAGGATATAAGTAAAGATATTACAAAACAAAATTGATTCGTCTTATCTTTAGTCTTTTGGAAACTGCAAGAACAAGATAATTATAAAAATCCCGAAGCTTTACATTTTGTAAATATTTGAGCCTATGAAATTATTGGAAGAAACTAAAGAGATTTTGTTTAAAAATTTTCGATATTTGTGTCTTTTTTATTATATCTTGTGAATCTAATAAGTAAACATTTTTGGATATTTCCTTATACGCCACCAAATATATGAACGATAATTTAAAAACAACTGAATTAATTTGATAAATGAAATTGCATTTTTATCATGAAGTCAAAATTCCATTGGTTGCCAAGATATTAAATCTATTGGATTCAGAAAACTTTAGGCTTGGTTCATTATGTTTAGTTTTAATTCAATAATAAAGATAACAATAACTGTACGATTTTAAAATGATATTTTAACTAAATAAATTTCCATATTGAAGCAATCAATTTTTTTTTCTTTTTCATAAAAACTTTGCTCTATCTTCTTTTGTGTTTGTGTGTTTGCGTTATATAAAGTTTTAAAGTAATTTTCTTCATAATAGTTGTCTTCTTTTTAATTAAAACTTTAACGTTTTCACCAAATAACAGATAGTTTTTGTTAATTTATGGAGCGTTATGGAGAGTTATGGAGCTGTATTATTATAACTTGATGTAAAACATTGTAACGTAATGAAATAATATACAGTAAATACATAAGTGTCAGCGTTAATACAAGAAATTAAAATTTCAGTAGACATGAAAAAAAAAAACAACATCATGAAAAGCATACTTTCAAAAGCATTTTGATTACAAAAAGAAAAAAATTCTGGCTCATTAAGAATGAATAATATAAAATATGAATGAAGCCAGTGTTCCAAGTAGTTATTGCCGTAATTTCCACGCAGACACTCGTCGCAGGAACAAAAATAGGTCGTCGAAATTGAGTAAGTCTCCACGAATCACAATGAAATGGATCATTATGTAACCAACTTCAGTCGCTTAAACTGTAAAGGACCTTTTGATGTGGCTCACTAAAGGAGAAGATCGGCTTAGGAAAGGTTTCGTGAAGATATTGTGATCGAAAGTTCACTTCCTCGGTTGGCAAGAAGAAACAACATAATAAGGAATATATACCGTAAAAAGCAAAAGGATCGTCCATTTGTCGTCTTTAACTCAATTAACACACCGATTTTAGAATAATATTGGAGCTATGAAGTACGCCCGGTTTTTGAAACACTGATCAACGTAGAAGTAAACTAATCAACTGTCAAATAGCTTTTCAAACGTTATTTGAGTTGCCAAAACGATTGTTAAATGTTGTGTGATCAGCGTTTCAGAAACCGGGCGTTAGTTTAGTCCCATCAACTACTACAACATACAACTAGTTAATAATGCAAATTATCCGCTGGCTGAATTTCTATCGAATGGAACATTTCAATTCTTCAAGATTTAAAGTATATTTTTGTATTTGCGTAAATTAGTAGTACTATAAATTAATATAAAACGAATTGAATTCATTTGGTTGCTTGAACGAGTACAATCTGGTGAAATTTTTGGAACAATCTAATCTAAGTATTAAATGAATGGCTATTAAAACTCACGATCTTTTTTTTATTTATTTATTAACAGAGTAAATACAATCGTTTCAAAAACATTTAATGTAATAATTTAATTGGGGTTCCGTGACAAAAGGGCACAACGGGACCCTAATACGAAAAATAATTTTTGGTTGCACAATCAGTTGGCCGTTGCCGTTAGCTTGTTTTAAATGCACCAATTTTCATTTTGGCACAAAACCAGTACAATATGCTGTAAATTTCAGCTGTAAAACATGTTATACAGCCAATTATGAGTTAACCACACTACGTGCTAATGTATTTATAACGTGCTCATTAAAAAGGGATCTTTTAATTCTACTCCAGGGGATAATGAATCGACTCCTTTATAAATTTGATAACATGATTGTGTAGCGATATCTTTTTAACACACAATAACTGACAGTAATATTCATGAACATTATCCACATTCTTGTATTGAACCCTTTTCACTGGATAAGATATTTCCGATAATAGAACATGATGTTGAATATTTGATGATGAGTTAGACTCGCACACGAAGGGTTCCGTACCATTGTTTAAAAAACGTTAAAAAATTATGTCGATTGTATTACATATGCACTACTTAAATAATTTTTATTCTAAATTTGTAAGTTAGTTAGTATAAAAAAGTGCAGAGATTAGCACTATAAAAATTTAAATTTTTTACTCTTTTTTTATAGCGGCTACAGAAATACATCATCTGTGATAATTTCTCCTGTCTAATTATCACGAGTCATGAGATATAGCCTGGTGACAGACGGACAGACAGACAGACGAACAAACAGTGGAATCTTAGTGATAGGACCCCGTTTTTTTTAGATAAAACAAAAATAAAATTTTCAGAATACAGTGTACAAAGAACAAACTTTAGGCATAAAAAACGATCAATCATAAAAGGCTCAATATTAAAATTAGTTATACTCTGTTTGTACATTCGACGAATCAAACCAATAAATGAGGTCATGAGATGAAATGTTATCTTTAGATTTGAAGTCAAATGTATTTCGGCAATGATTGGACAATAAATCGATATTTTTCAATGGACGACGGTGAAATAATAAACATTTCCAAATATCGATTTCTATAAACACAATCCGGCTGAACTCAAATACTCGTATATGATGTACTTAGGAGGCGGCGACTTCGAGATATTTCCTATGTGTACTTTTCATCACCTGACTGTTTTTCCTTGCTTTCATTTGATCCTAAATGTGATTAAATAACATTACTAAATAAAAAAAAAACATTTTATTACATTAATCCAAATGTGAATAAAATTTGATTATAGAATTAAATAAAGTAATAAAAGTGAATAAGAATTACTCATAACTATGGGTATCTTTTGAAAAGCACAGAAAAATTTAATAAAATAATACTTTAAAATTATAAACAATATATACTTATTTTTAAAATAACTTATAAATGAAACTAATTTTACGGATTTATCACGTTTATTTTTAATTTAAGTTCCCGACGTTTCGAACCCTTTACAGCGTTCATGGTCACGGGACAGACTGAGGTGTTAGACGTCTGATTGTTAAAGTTATCCCGGCTATTATAAAGTTTTTGTATTATTGATTTTGTGTCCGATCTATGCAGAGGGAGCTAATTGTATCTTGTCTTGCAGTAGTGGTTCTTTTGGGCTTAGATTTAATTTTATTGATGATAGGATCCCAAGCTGATGGTAGTACCCAACCCTCTTCGCTATTGAAATTAGGGTGTTTTTTAATTTCAATAGCCTCGCGAATCATCCTTGGGAGGAATCGGTGTTCTTTTGCAAGGATCTGTGGTCTATCAAACCTGATGTAGTGGTTGGGCCGATTTAGAGTGTGCTCACAAACTGCAGACTTGTTAATTTTAGTAAGACTAGTTAATCTACTATGTTTTATGTCAGCTATATGTTCTTTCACGCGGGTTTTTATAGCTCTTTTGGTTTGTCCTATGTAAGAGAGCCCACATTCACAGTCAAGTTTGTACACTCCTGGATCTTGCAGAGGGATATTACACTTGACAGATGGTAAAAACTGACTAATCTTCTTCAGCGGCTTGTAGAATGTATTAATTGAAGCCCGATATAGTAAGCTTTAAGATATAGCCAATCTTGTCGGTGACTCCTCTGACATATGGTAGAACAGTAGGTACTCGCTCCACTGTGGCTGGTTTCACTCGGTCACTGTGACGTAGGCGCGGTGCTCGAAGTTTGTTGTCATGCAGAACTTGCTTGACATGTTGAAGCTCAGCGGCCAGGTGTTAATTTCTTTTCCCAACTAGATATTCATATTGTGTTGTTTTTAACGTATGAGACAAAAAAGTTCATTTCACTTTAAACTCTTGTATTATTGCACATGAATTTACTTATTAGCTCGACTTACCATGCATAATATCAATTATTTAATTGATTACTTATAATTTCCCCTTGCTTAATTTATTATTTTATACGATTATTCTCTTTTTCTGTTGTCATAACGTTTTGGACAACAGTCAATCAAATATGATGCACGAAATAAACTTTCGTATGTGCGGCATACTTACATCTAAACATAGAGTAATTGGAGGACCGTTTTTTGTAAATCGTGTATTTTGGAAATTACATTTAGATACAGATTACTGATTTATGAAATATGCATAATATTTTTCGATCATACCGACCTAATAATAAGAAAATATGAAGTGGTGTTTTTCACAAAAGAAACAACTTTAAAAAAAAGGGAAAAAAATAACAAAATCATCTGGATCAACAAAAACTAAAAAATAAAGAAAGCATTGATCTGGAATGGAAAAAAAAGTAAAAAAAAGAGTGTGTAAATGATCGTGACACGAACCACGGCCGTCTGTTTTGGGGCCGCCCGATTACCGACCGAGCTATTATAACATTTTTTTTGCGGCGAAATTTACGGTCATATTCGAATGATATTTTTCGTTCCCTGAAAACAGGGATAAAAGGACATTTTCTAAAAATGAAACCTAGCTAGATCGATTTTTCGCCTCCGAATCTACGAACATACTAAATTTCATGAAAATCGCTGGAGCCGTTTTCGAGGTTCCGATTATATATATATATACATATACAAGAATTGCTCGTTTAAAGAATAAGAGATATTATCTACTTTGTGCCCAAGTAAACGTTACTTGAAGAAGCATAAAATGGTGTAAAAAATGTCATTTACAATTTTCTAAACCATTTTTTTTAGTTTTTTACAATAAGTATAATATTTACTGCAAAATATCATTACAATTAATTCTTGTACATAACTAGATAAAATTTAATATATATAGATAAAGTAGACTAAGGTTTAACATTATCAGACTACTGTAAAGTTGGCTTTTCAACATATAATATCTACTTAGGAGCCATCAATGTGACCATAGAAGTCGACATACTCCAACTCCTAAATAGTTAGATTGCGCCACTGCTTCACCCTTTTCTACTTCCTGTCACGCTTAGTTAGTTTCGCATACTCTGGCGACATATCGAATCAATTTTTTTTTACGGAAATCTATAAACGTGCAATTTATGAAGATATTATTCAAAATTTTATTCCACCAAGATGAATTAAAATGTGTGCAAACAAAAAAGTAGTCAATTATGTACACACTTCATGTTAATTTATTTTATTGCTTTTCAATCGCCTATCCACTAGGTGCAGATTAAATTGGTTATGTGGCGAGTAACAGCTTTATTGCTCAATAAATTTGGCCGGTCTTGAGAAAAGATTTTATTAGGAGCGCAAATAAAAAGTATGATAGCTGAATCACCTCCTTGCTCGTAAATACAAATTGATTTGAAGCGCCAAGTTTTAATTAAAGCAGTTTTAAACTAAATGCCTGAAAGTTTATGCGAAAACGTGTCATTCTCTTTCGGTAATTAAAAAACATAGCCTTTCTTTCCTTAATTCCTTTAATATTTTAATATAAATATTTCAATGACAAATTCCATGCTAATATTAATTGTTTAAAGTTCGATTAATTGGTTCATATCTTAAGTCATCTTATTCTAAAGAACATCGTCAAAAACAACTATGATGATTGTTAAAAGTAAAAAATCTTTCAAAACCTATCTATTCATAACCAATTTGACCAATTTATTTCTGCTCCGATATTGCTACGCAGGCAGATGACTTTTTCAATCAATTTCATGTTGGTTGTTGTTAGATTTTATATGCCTTAAATACATTTTTCACATATCGCTCATAAAAAAAAGAATGACGTAATTACCATTTAACGATTTTTCAGGAGAACGTTTCAAAGTTTGAAATCGAAAATATAATGTGCTTCTTACCATTGTGATGAAAACTTTTAATATTCATGTATGTTACTTTACTATGAAAAATAATATACAATAACTTAGTGAGAAAACTGAAAAAAACTTTTAAAAAATACTAACTAAAACAAACCTGCCGTATATTTATGACATTTTATAAATTAAATGTAACATTTATGACATTGAATACATTTTGATATGGGAATAAATCATGAATAAAAAAAAATATGTGAGCTTTATTTTTATGAACTTGTTTACATTTATAAACACATAATAAGAAGTATCAAATCTTGAAAACAAAAAAAAATCTGGTAGGAATATAAAATAATATCACAATGATTGATTAATTTAGCAATTCTGGTAAAAGATTAGTGCCAATGGTCTGTTTTTTTATGATGGCCAAGTTTACCTTTGTTGTTTTGTGGGGCCATACCAGCATTATAATTTCTTGCCTCAATTACAGTTCGTAGAGTTCTATCTTATTTTTTACTAGCTGGGCTAGGCGTAACATTCAGACAGAAAGACAGATAAAAATATGTATATAAATTATAGCCAATGTCTTATCCTGATGTATAAGCTGTATTATTGTGAAGTTTCATTAAAATCCGTTCAGCAGTATTTGCGTGAAAGAGTAACAAACATCCATCCATACATACAAACTTTCGCCTTTATAATATTTTAAAAAGGAAGTAAGGACTAGTAAGGATTGGTAATAATTTATGCAGTATTTTTTTTTTCTTTGATATTAATTCAAGTTTTTCCTTGATATTAATTCTAGTTACACTTTTTGAGCCTGGTGACCGATAAGATGACTTTTTTTTTCTTTTATTGAATAAATGAGAAGTTAATTTCTTTTAAAATATTTTTATTATCTTACAATACATATAGGTTATTCATGAATTTTTATCATTGAAACTATTGGTTTATGGAAACTGAAATATGATAAACTGAATTATGTTTCTATAAGTTTAATACTTAATATCCTCTAACTATCATATCATTATAATATGATAATAATTATAATATTATAATATCCATCTGTTCGAGTTTCGTACAGTCGTACCATATAGGTACATACGTTAACCGAACGCTCGCCCGAGCTACATGGTAGGCGGAGTAATTTCTTGATTCGGTCACCGCGCTCAAAGCCCGCGATAAAAACTATGTAATAGCTTAACAAGATATATATATATATATATATATATATATATATATATATATATATATATCTTGTTACCATCGTTTCGTTACCATCGCGACAATAAATGAACACACATATAGAGAATAACTTTTAAAAATTGTATTAAACATTTACATTCTTTAAACATCAATATTTACCGAGTTATTAAATTTTCCAAAACAAAGAATTTTAGAACACCCTTACGTATAAAACTGTAACGTAAAGTTCATTTGTAAAGGTCACAAAGCATATGAATGGGTTGAATGAATTTAAAAGAGACAAGACATACTGTTAGAAGGAGAGGCTTGTAATGCGACGCTGTGTCGCTTGTTGTATAGGATGTTACAAATTTTGTTTCTTTTTTACTTAATTAGTTTCTTTGAAAAATATTTTTTTTAATTATAGATTTTGTTTAACGTTAATATTTTTTTTTGATTATTGGTAAGTTGCGTTAGACGTGTGTTCCTTTATTGTCGCGATGGTAACGACACGCTGTATATATATATATATTAGGTTGGGGAAAAAGTCTTTTCGCAAATAGTAAGTATAAACTTATAATATAATCTCTGGCTATACCATTTGTATCTGGCTGATTTTAGTATTATTAAAAAGTTAAAATTTTAAGAAAGATAATTCCAAATGCAAATTAGGAAAATGTGTGATTTTCATTTGTTTTTCGTACTGTTAAGATGAATAATTCTAATGAACAAATTCGATACATTTTAAAAATATACTATAAAATCGTAAAAATGCAACGCAAGCCGCGAAAAAAATTTGTGATGATTATGGACCTAGTGCAGAGTCTGTCTGTTGTTGCACAAATTTGGTTTAAGCGTTTTCAATCCGGAAATTTTGATGTCAAAGATGCACCTCACTCAGGGCGCCCTGTTACGGATATAATGGATGCCATTTTTGAAAAAGTGGGGCAAGATCGGTATATTAGTATTTACGATATCCTAAAGAAGAATCGTAAAGAGAATGCTGAAGAACTGGGAATTGACCACAAATGGTTTTGGCGCATTTGAAAAAAGCTGGGTACACAAAAAAGCTCGATATTTGGGTGCCTCATGAGCTCACTGAAGGAAACCGTATACTCATTTGTGATTCTTTATTACGACGTAATGAAACCAAACCATCTTTGTAAAACCTGATAACTGGTGATGCAAAGTGGAACACGTACGACAATAACGTGTGAAAAAGGTCGTGGTCAAAGGTTTGTCAGGCTTCACAGACTCTGGCGAAACCTGGGTTATCTCGCAACAAGGTAAAGCTGTGTGTATGGTGGGATTGAAAGGGCATTATTCATTATTAGTTGTTACCGCCAGGCAAGACCATTGATTGAGAACTCTACTGCGAACAACTGATGAGATTAAAGTAAGAAGTTGAGAGAAAGTTGCCGGAAAGGATCAACAGAAGGGGTGTGATTTTTCATCATGAGATGATGATAACGCTAGACCTCACACATCTTTAGCCACTCAGCAAAGAGAGTTTGGCTGGGAAGTGTTAATAGTTCCGCCGTATAGGCCTGACCTTGCACCTTCAGATTTCCACTTGTTTCGGTCTCTTCAGAATTCTTTAGGCAGTGTCAGGTTAACATCACGAGAGGACTGCCAAAACCACTTGTCGCGGTTTTTTGATCATGTCCCTACCTACAAGATGGCAAAAAGTTATCAAAAAAAAAAGCCACCTATATACATTAGTTAAATGTAAAAAACTTTATCAAAAAATGTTTTGAATTTTCATATAAAATACGAAAAAAAATTTTCCCCAATCTATTATGAGAAACTAGTAGTAATATAAATAATTCTTACATCACGGGAATTGAGTCTGAGGGAGTGATTCTTCCCACTTTTCCAAGTGGATTACCGCGTCCATACTACCCCTGCGCTGAGTGGTTTACGCGGGTTTTGATGCACCCCCTAGTAGGTACAATACAAGCAAGCCAAAATCAAACCACAACTAGGCTGTGGTTCCACGCCATAGTTTCGGTGGCAAAATACTTCAATTTTACCCTACAACTAATATTAGTTATTAATGAATGACAAATGCCATAAATTCATTTAAAATCATGATTAACTATATATAATAAGTGTATGTACGAGTGTAAGCAATTAGGTTATGGTATAGCTAAATTCTTTAAAAATAATTAGGTAGCTTTACTGAAGTTCTTTAGTTCTGAAAGCACCAAAAATTGCTCTGACGGAAAGATAACTGGATTGCGGGACGAACTTAAATTTGCCGTTGGAAAACTATTGTCCCGGTTTATTGATCTAGGTCGTAGTCAGTTAACCAACAGTAAATGAGTTTTAATCGCTAGAAAAAACATTGTGGTGTAATTAAAATTTGTCTTCTTTTATTTTTTCCTTATTTATTGTTCTATCAGAATTTGCTTACTGCCAAATTTCATGATTCTAGGTCAACTGGAATTGCCCTATATTTTTCGTTCCCTTGTGCGAGTAAAAATATGTGGCATAAACGATCGTATCTTGTGATTGCGTCCACTTAGAAGTGTGATTTTTTTGTTTCTATAAAGACAATTTCAAATTACATGAAGTATTGTGGTCTGTAGTAACAGACGAAAATGTCTCATATAATTTTACGTCGATACCTCTTCACTTCCCTTGAAAAAGACAGACGATCAACGGAGGTATCCTGAGGTTTCTTTTTCTACAGAACCCTAAAAAGATTATTTTTCATTTAACATCTCCTAATACGTGTAGAATGGCGGAAGCTATTCATGAGAAAACCTGTAAATTGGTGGTAATACAGTTTTACTTGAAAATTTGAGGCAGTTGTTTAAATTCAATACTATAAATAACTGCAAAGTTTTAGTGCTCACGTAAGGAGATCATATCTAGATATTTTTTTTTATATTTAGGATGATAATGTATGCAATACTGCTGGTCTGGTTGTTTTCATTTGCATTTGTATATTTGCATTTGTATATTTTGAGGACCGGGTTGGGTAGTAACTCAATGATCATTGCAACTACCTAGAAAGTCTAATGTAGCGTTTTCTTTGAAATCATTGCCCTTTTACATTGTTGTAAGCATTTACATACTCACTTTTTAATTTTTACCAGTATGAAAATATCGAATATAAATAATAAAACTTCATAAAAATAGTAAGTAATTGGACGCTCGTGACTCTTGATGTAATGTAGATCTAAAAATGCTAAAACCGTAATAGGTTAATATTTGACTGATATTTAAATGTTTATAAAGTAGTAATATAATCTTGTTACAATATAGATACGTCTAAAATATCAACACCCGTGTCGACAGTTTTGAATCACGTACTTTATTTAAATGCACATATAAAGTAAAAGAAGGTTTTTTTTTATTGGAGAACTTTCTATTAAAGCGACAACCGAAATTCGGCTCTGATTGCAGCAAATACTATTAAAAAAAACGATCGAAATTCAAATAGTTTCTAGAACGTTTAGTCGCAAGGCGATTAAAATTCGGCCTATAAAGGGGTTCCAGATCGGGCTAAACGGTCAGTGGAGGTAGTTGAAATGGATGAAGAGGGAGAAGAAAAGAAAAATTGAAGAAAGTGAAGTGAAAAGCGTAGTGTAGAGTGTAGTGAAAATTGAAGTGCAAGTGAGAAGAAGTATACCGGCGTACGCAGAGGATTGGTGCGGCAACAACCTTTACACCTATAGCATAGAAGCTAAATCATAGATGTAAAGTGTTACTGTATGTACTGTACATTAAGATTGGTGCTCAACGTTTGGGTGTCGTGCCTGGAAGGCGCGTAACTGGAGAATTGGTTCGCAACGAGAGAGTCGTTGCACCTGTAGTAGTAGTAAAGTCAAGATTTGAGCGGTAACGGGAGGGCACATTTGGGGGAGTATTAAAGTTCAGATTTAAATAACCAGCGTTTCAATCCAATCCCTAGCTCGTAACAATACATTAATAAATAATTGAAGAGTCCGATGTTCACAGCAATTTAATTAAAGATGAAAGCGAGCAAACACAAATATAAGCCAATGAAAACCTAAATAAGCGTATAAAATTTTGCACTTGAATATCTTCTTCATTTTTCCTCCTTGCTTTCAATGGACGCGGACTACGGAATTCATTGTGACAAACATTCATCAACCATTGTACAGTAATGTATTGCGGGCATTTCAAAGTGAGCACTATAGTTTAACGTCACTCGTCTATTCACTGCTAATTTCTTTCATTCATACTTTGGTTACATACAGGCTGATGTTTCATGCTAATATTAGAGATATTAAACCATTAATTTTCACATTTGAAATTTCTCCTTGTACAGTATTTAAAATTGTACACAGTTAATAATAGTTTTGGGTAAATAGCCCCTTGTGTTACAACTTCCCATTGTTATGCGAATACTATTACCAAGTCGTCTTCTTATTCTTTCTCTTTCCCACACCCCTATGGGGTCGCCACAACATGAGAATCATGTTGATCGTTGAGCCACTCTCACATAACAAATTTTTTATACCTACAAAACAATTAATTATGTGAGAGTGAGCATAATACTTGTCTCGTGTGGAAATCAAACCCACGAACCACTGCGCCGAAGCTAATGGCTTAGCAACTACGCCAAGTTATGTTATTAGGTACATAAACCAAAACTGAAAACTGGCCAGAGAGAAATATTTCATATTTAAGAGTATATGAAAGTATATGAGTATGATGAAACCGCATATCCACCCGTTCTACGTGTAAAAACATACACAAAAGGAAACACAGGTCGTGCTTAAGTCGAAAGTGTTGTTAAACTTATTAAATGAAACTACTTTACGGATTTTATCGCGTTTTTTATTTTAATTTAAATTCCCGACGTTTCGAACCCTTTCCAGCGTTCATGGTCACGGGACAGACTAAGTTGTTAGACGTCTTGATGTCATAGTTAACCCCGGCTACCGTCAATTATTTTGTTTATTTTTATTCCGATCCACGCAGAAGGAGCTTATGGTATCTTGAGGTCTGGCAGTGTTGGTGTGCTTGGATTTAATTTTATAAATTATGGGATCCCAAGCAGATGATAAACTCCAACCATCTTCTCTATTGAAATTAGGATGTTTCTTTATTTCAATAGCCTCGCGGATCATCCTTGGAAGGAATCGGTGTTCTTTTGCGAGGATTTTCGGTTGATCAAATCTAATGTAGTGGTTGGGGCCGTCTAAAATATGATCACAAACTGCAGACTTCTTCAACCGTCGGTGCTTCACGTCAGCTATGTGTTCTTTAATTCTGGTTTTAATTGATCGTTTTGTTTGTCCTATGTAAGAGAGCCCACAATCGCAGTCAAGCTTGTACACTCCTGGATCTTGTAGAGGGATATTACACTTGACAGATGGTAAAAATTTACTTATCTTCTTCGGTGACTTGAAATATGTTTTAATTGAAGCACGCTTCAAGATATAGCCAATCTTGTCAGTGACTCCTCTGACATATGGCAATACAGCAGGCACTCGCTCGACTGTGGCCGGTTTCACTCGGTCACTGTGACGCAGGCGCGGGATTTGGAGCTTGCTGTCACGCAGCACTTGCTTGACATTGTGTAGCTCAGCGGCCAGGTGTTCCTTGTCACAGATCCCTCGTGCTCTCTGTAACAAACATTTACCAACAGTAGCTAACTGTGAAGGGTGGTGGTGAGAATCACCATTTAAATATTTATTTGTATGGGTCTCCTTTCTATACACAGTATGGCTCATGGTGTTGTCAAGATTTCGGATGATGACTAATACATCTAGAAAGGCTAAGGAGTTACATGTCTCTAATTCCATAGTGAATGTAATTTTAGTGTGTAAGGAATTGAGGTGGTTTAGAAATTCATTTACTTTGTCTGATGGTAAAATTGTGAAAGTATCATCTACATACCGCTTGTAAAATCTAGGTTGAACGGGTGCTGTTTGAAGGGCCTTCTCCTCAAAGTCTTCCATAAATATGTCTGCGACAATGGGAGATACTGGGCAGCCCATTGCTACACCATCCAACTGTATGTAGAATTCTTCCTTCCACAATAGATAGCCAGATGTGAGGCAATGTTTGAGCAGTAATGCATATTCTATAGGCATGTTGTTCTCCTTAAGCTTTCTAGTAACTATTGAAATACAGTCTTCTATAGGTAAGCATGTAAATAAAGACTGTATGTCAAAGCTAACCATAGTTTCATTGTCAGCAAGATGTAGGTGGTTAATCTCACTGACAAAATGGTATGAATCTTTAGTGTACGCCTTTGTATGTCCTCTGAGTGGTGAGAGGATCTTAACAAGATGTTGGGCCAGTCTATAAGTTGGTGAGTCGATCTGGCTGACAATTGGGCGCATTGGTTTTGTGAATTTTAGGTAACCCATACAATTAAAATTAAAATAAAAATCGCGATAAAATCCGTAAAGTAGTTTCATTTAATATGTATAATATTCGCGTAAAATCAAGAAAACAATATGTTGTTAAACTTGTTTAATAATTCAAGCTTTAGATTTTTGAAAGGAATGATATTTTCAGAACTTTAGTTTGCCGTTTTATTTTATCTTTGGAGTAAATCGATATTTCTAAATTTGGCGTGTGCCAAATATAAATTTGCAGGGCCTTATTTGTAGGTCAAAAGAGAACTGGTTCGTTGAGAACGACTTTAAATTTTATCGCTTACTAAAAGTATTTACACGTTAACAGAATATATTAATACAGTATATTAACTTATATATATGCTCGTTTGTCTGAAACATTACATATCTTTTATCATAAAAAAAATTTCATGGACATAGAATTTTGAAAATTCAAAAAGTTCTGCTTATACTGCCAGTTTTAAAATCGAAGTCAGCGCTTAGTTTATCTGCTATCGATAATAATTTGACGAATCAAGATTTCATAAGAATGCAGACTTTTCTATGGATTGTTAAATAATAACATTAATAAATAATTTTACTCATTTGCCTTGTGATATTGCGTTACAACAAGAATTACTTGTACATTGGGAACCCAGACAGATTCTTATTGGGACAAGCCACATGAATCATGAAACATCATCGCTGTTTTATACTCCATCTATAGCCGTTATTAATTATCTTCTTCTTAACCAATAAGGCACGGTGATGTTTAAAGAATAGACATTACACGAAAACAAAAACTTTTTTTTAATGTGAATAGTTGCCAAACGAGCAGATGGTTCACCTGATGGTATGTGAATACCGCCGCCCATGGTCATCTGCTACACCCGAGGGTTACAGATGCATTGACAACCTTTTGAAAATTGGGCCCATTTGGGCCACAAAAAATAACTAAATACCTTATTTTGTAATAGACAATTCATAATATTTTTTACAGAAAAGGTTGCCAAAGAAGTAAGGCTCTTTTTAACCGACTTCAAAAAAGTAGGAGGTTTCTTAATTCGACCTTATATATTTTTATTTTTTTATGGGTGTTCGCGGATAACTTCGTCGTTTATGAGCCGATTTTGATGATTTTTTTGTCAGAAAGGAGATATCCCAAGGGCGGTACCATAATAAGGAAACCCGGATTGACGATGGTATCCCAGAGAAATCGAGGGCTATCATTGAATGTAATAGGTATTAACAATGTTTTTTTAATTTTCTGATTGAAGTCGGTTTTTTTATTAAAAATTATACTTACTTATGTAATTCGATATACTCGAGCAACCTGAATTCGATCCCCGTTGCCGACACCAATGAAATTTTTAATTTTAAGTGCTGCTTTATCACGTGCTCAACAGTGAAGGAAAACATAGTGAGGAAACCTGCATGTTTTCGAAATAATAACGAAAAAAAATATTTGAAAGTATGTGAAGTCCGCCAATCCTCAGTGGGGCCGCGTGGTGGACTATGCCCTGTACGTTTTTCACCTCTGTAAGTGCTTGTTCACGTAGGATCACGCGGGCGCGGTAGTCGTTGCGATCTCGTGTTCACGTTAGCCGCCAGGCGTTTGCGCGAGTGTGACGTGTTTTCAGAGGTTGAAAACATGGACGACAATCTTTTATTTTTAACCGAATATTCATACCTAAAGTGGAAGATGCTAAAAATTAGAATTGGTGGGCAACAAATTAATAAAGAAAGAGAACGGTTTGGTTAATTTTATATTATATATAGTAATTTGATAGAACATCCTTCAAGATTTTTTTGGATATAATAGAATGACTGTAAACTGTTTTGATTACATACTCGATTCAATAAGGAGTGTCATTTCAAAAGAAGACATAGAAAAACGTTCATTTCTAGCGATAAGTTCAAAATGGTTGAACTTAGCTGACGTCGCGAGCACGCACAAAAGTGTCAAGCGTTTGATAATAGTTTAACCGCCGCTAGTTTGCCCGCTACTTATACCGCGGGTGAATTTCGTACGTGAACACTTGGATACCAAGTCATATGTTTGATATTTCGTGACCGCGCCCGGGGCCAAGAGGCCTCGCCCTGCAGTGGGACATTTAAAGGCTGTTACTTTATTCGTATCCGGTATTCAAATGTTCGAAAGATACTCAGTCTGTTGAAGAACAGGGGTTTTAACGTCTAAAACTCTCTAAGTGGCTTCCTAAGGTACGCTGGTAGCGACTTCGGGATCTCCTACGGAACGCACCAGTTCCCCTCCGTACTGCGCAACATTTTGATTTTCCGCAGATTTGAGGCTAATATAAGACCACTTCGTGTTGCCGCCCCTATCGGGTTTACTTGATGAACCCGCCCTGATCTTCCATAAACCCAGTCTTCCTTACAGTCGCCTTTCACGACATACAGGGGATACCTTAACCCTATTCTAATAGCAAGACTACTGGACCTATCAGATAGTAAGCAATTATTACCACACATGTACAATCGCAACAGGTCGTTTGGACAAGAGTGGGTCCTCTGTTATACGTCCCCGCTTTAGTCAATCCAATCATCCATAAATTTATGGTGTATCAATTTATAAAGAATTATGAATGTACGTATATGTTATTCGAACGACATAATTTAAAATAAAAAATTACACCAAAAAATATCACCGATTGACATCGGCTTAATTTCAACTTGACCGCAAAAGCGTAGCGGCAACGCCGAGTGCTAATCCCTTCAAAAAGTTTCATTAAGTCGTCTTTGCGGTACTTAATTATTTGAAATAGAATTTGTATATTTTTTATTTTTGTATTTTAATATAATATAAAAAAGCTATAATTCAAATCAGTAAGTACTTAGTTACCTAATGATTAATTAAGACCAATTTGAAATCCATCGGCATTAACATTCAGTTTTATTTTAGTAGTAGTATTGGTAGCAAAATAAGTTTTGTACGAAATGGATAAAGGCCAATTTACACGGGGCCAGTTTCTTGCCTGTTGTATACAATTAAATTGAAGCACTAAATGAGTTGCATGGTCTAAACAAGAAATGGTCTAAACAATTATTGCGCGCAATTTATTGCATTCAATTATTGCTCTTGTATGTTCAAGAAAATGGCATCGTGTAAATGGGCCTTTATGCTTACAATATTACTAACACAAGTATAAAACTAAATTATCTTAATATGTATCTTTCAATCTCTTGATAGAAATAACTAAATGATGCGTAAAAATAAAACAATCCATTGCGCACATCCGATAAAGGAACTAATTCAATGTAAGATAAGAAATGTACAAGAATTTTTTCACCCTATCCCGTGTTCCCGAGGGATTGTTGGGGCGGTAGGTTAATTTCCTGACCCACTTTGGCCGTTCCGGAGAGTGTCTGTGACCAAAAGATAATAGAGCTGGCGACGTATTAGTTTGATTAAATCATTTACGTGATTCGCGGGTGTTGTGTTGCCAAATAAAACATCTAGTCACAAAAATGTGATACTTTAAGTATTACATTATATATGATAAGTATATCTCACTATCAATCGAATAGTGTGTTGGAAGAACAATCCGGTGAGGCTCTATTGGTAGTTGTTGATTTTAGTGGACTATATTTATTAAAATTAGGAAAGAATAATTTAATTCTATCATAAAAAATAAAGACATGTCTATTAAAATGTGGATCGTTCAATGGTTTAACAAGAATTACAATATTGGCATCACTCAGAAAATCTATTAACACATTTTTAATGCTGCAACAAAATAAAGTTTAAAGTTGTCAACACAGTGAACAAGCATTTAAGTTTTTTTTTTCATTCCGAGGGGGTAGATAAGTTACAAATAGTAACATAGTCGCCGAACATCTGCTTGAAAGGTAATTTTCCAAGATGTCATATTATGTATTAGCATGTGGAGGGTGGTTGAGAAATAATTATTAAAACAGTCTTAACGCAGCGCTCGTCTTTAACTCACGTTCCCCGTGCCCCTACACATACTTTACATGGCGCAGTCGGTATTTAAAAAAGGACTAACGAAAAAGAAATTATGAGTAATTAGAAGTGAATAAATAAAGAATAAACAAATAAGTGTAAAAGTAGTACAAAAAGTGAAAGAATACGAACAGTTCGAAGTACAATGGAGGCAATTTTACAACCACCGCAACCGTTTATGTTCGAGAACAATCTAGTGAACGTGACATCTGGGAACTTGAGTAGAGAGTGGGACAGGTGGAAGAAAAGTTTCGTTATTTATTATGAAGCGTGTGAACTGAGTAAAAAAGATCCCAAAGTACAAATAAACATTTTACTTCACATAATCGGTGAAAAATGTAGGGATGTGTATGATCAGTTTACGGGGAAATGTGAAACGGTTACCAAAGTATTAGAAAAGTTCGATGATTTCTTTTATCCGAAAAAGAATTTAACGGTTGAGCGGCACAGGTTTTTCATACGAGATCAGAGTGAATTCGAGACGGTCGAGCAGTATGTGTTCGAACTAAACAAAATAGCGGCGAAGTGCGAGTTCAAAGACTTATGCCAAGACCTAGTACGAGACAGGCTAATATGCGGACTAAAGGACAGTTCTTTGCGAGAACGCTTGCTAAGAGAACCCGATTTAACGTTAAAAAAGGCAGTGGATATTTGCAATTTAGCAGAATTATCTCGCGCTCAAGCCGTAAACTTGAAAACGGAAATTTCAACCAATCACCACATTTATGAAATATCGGACGGAAACCAAGGAATAACACCACAACATGGAGAACTTGATATGATAAAAAAGAAACATCAATCGTCACGAGCGCAGCGTTCCAGGTCATCGCGCGCGAGAACGGTTGCACAGTGGTCGCGCCCAGGCCCGTCGGGACAGCAGGAGCGGTATCAGCACTCACGCGGTGTTCGAGGAAATCAAACTGGTCCAGGTCAACGAGAGGAGAAGAAGGGGTCGTATACACCGACGGCAACGTATCGTAGTTGTTTACAATGTGGTAGAACCCATGCAAAGTTTAAATGCCCAGCATATGGACAACAATGTTTAAATTGTAAAAAGTTCAACCACTACTCGAGGATGTGTGGAGTCTATGAGGTGCGCGAGGACTCTTCCGATCAGGTAAATAAACATTTCAATAACATGTGTAACGACTGGCTAGCCTGTGTGCAAATTTGTGGTAGAAACATAACCTTTAAATTAGATACTGGTGCTGACGTGAATGTGCTCCCTATGAATAAATTGAAAGAATTAAACATTCAACGATCTCAGTTGACAGGTACATCCTTAAAGCTACAAGGTTATTCAGGAGGTCAGATAAAAGTAATAGGCAAGTGTTTTTTAAAAGTGAAATATAAAATGAACACTCATATTCTACAGTTTATTGTGGTCGAGTCGGATTCGGTTCCAATTTTAGGCAAGAATTCATGTGAGAAGCTAAACTTAGTTAAAAGAGTGTTCACGGTAGAAAAGAAAAATGTAATATTAGATGAATATCCAGACGTTTTTACAGGAATAGGTTGCTTGCCGGGAAATTATAACATCGAGTTAAAAGAGGATGCTAGACCAGTTGTTCATCCACCAAGAAAGTTACCAGTAGCATTAAAAGATAAAATTAGGAGTAAATTACAAGAAATGCAGACTCAAGGTATTATTGCTAAGGTCGAACATCCAACGGATTGGGTAAATAGCATGACTGTGGTCAAAAAGCCCAATGGTGACCTGCGGATATGTCTAGATCCCCAGGATCTCAACAAAGCCATTCGTCGTGAGCACTTTAAGTTACCTACCTTAGAAGAGATAACTTCCAGTTTATCGGGGGCTAAGTATTTCAGTACTTTAGACGCAAAGCATGGGTTTTGGCAAGTAGCATTACATGAATCGAGTACAGATTTATGTACGTTTAACACGGCCTTCGGTAGATTTAAATTTCTTAGGATGCCATACGGCATTTGTTCTGCGTCAGAGATATTTCATAGAAAATTGTATGAGCATTTTGAAGATATGGAAGGAGTTATACTATTTGTGGATGACTTATTGATATACGCAAACTCTAAAGAAGATCATGATAAAAGGCTAAGAGCCGTACTGGATAGGTGTAGGAAGATAAATATCAAGTTAAATCGTCAAAAATGCAAAGTTGGGTTAAAAGAGTTAAAATATTTAGGGCATAAGATTACTAACGCTGGTATCAAACCTGACGACAGTCATATTTTAGCCATAAAAAACCTTCCTACACCACAAAATACAAAAGACGTCGAACGATTTCTAGGTATGGTTACATATGTTGGTAGATTCGTTCCAAATTTATCTGAAAAAACATATATTTTACGAGAATTGTTAAAGAAGTCAGTAGAATGGCACTGGGATCATCGGCATCAAGAGTGTTTTGACACTGTAAAAGAGTATTTAACGAATCCTCCAGTCCTGCAATATTATAGTCTCGAAAAACCAATAGTTATTTCCGTAAACGCCAGTAAGCACGGTTTAGGCGGTTGTTTACTTCAAAATAACCTACCAGTGTCATATGCGTCAAAATCACTGACAAAATCCGAGCAGTCCTATGCACAAATAGAAAAAGAATTATTTGCTTGTGTTTATGCGTGCGAAAGATTTTATAGTTATATCTATGGACGGAGCGATGTAACAATAGAAACGGATCATAAGCCGTTGATCAGTATAATAAATAAACCGTTAGCAAATGCACCCGCGCGATTGCAAAGAATGTTATTAAGACTTCAACCGTACACATTTAAATTAGTTTACAAGCCGGGTAAATACTTATTCATCGCTGACGCGCTATCCCGTGCAGTTGCACCGGGCACGAGCGAGAGGTCCGTGCCGCGTGACGATCTCGAAGCGCAGGCGCAGGTATGTGCGCTGACCACTACCAATCCACTTACAGATTCTCACTTTTTGGAAATACAAAAATATACTAAACAGGATGACGAGTTGCAACAATTGTCAAAAATAATCAGGTCCGGGTGGCCGACTCATAAAAAAGAAGTAAGTGCTATATTAAAACCATACTGGGATGTAAGAGATGAACTAACTGTAGCATTTGGAATTGTTTGGAAAGGAAATCGCGTTGTTATTCCACGTTGCTTGCGGGCAGAAATGCTTCGAAAAGTTCACATAGGACACTTAGGTATAGAAAAATGTAAGCTAAGGGCGCGCGAGATTATGTACTGGCCAAATTTAAATTCCCAATTGTTAGACTATTTATCGCGCTGCCAAGCATGCCTCACATATCGGAAACAAAATAGTAAGGAACCCCTGATTCAACACGAGGTGCCCAAACGAGCGTGGTCTAAAGTAGGTGCGGACATTTTTCACTATGGAGGAAAATCGTTCTTATTGCTAATAGACTACTTTAGTAAGTTTATTGAAGTGACTAAACTAAAAAATTTACAATCTGAATATGTTATAAGTAAAATGAAAAACATTTTTAGAAGGCACGGCATTCCGGAACTAGTCATGAGTGACAATGGCCCAGAGTTTGCATCCAATAGTTTTAAACGTTTTTCGGAAAATTGGAAGTTCCAGCATGTGACTTCATCGCCAGGATATGCTCAAAGTAACGGTCAGGCCGAACGTTTTGTGCAAGTGGTTAAAAACATGATGCGGAAAACTAGTTTTAATAACACAGATTTAAATTTGGCGTTATTAGAGTACTCAAACACTCCCATATCAGATAACCTTGCATCCCCAGCAGAATTGTTATACAACAGAAAACTACGGAGCATACTTCCATGTCCACCTTCATTATTGATGCCAAAAGTACAAAAAGGTGTAGCTAATAAGTTAAAAGACCGTCAAAATAGTCAAAAATATTATTATGATAGGAGAGCAAGACATTTATCAGAATTATATATAGGCCAAAAAGTAAAGGCCAGATATAATAATACTTGGGTCGCGGGCCACAATTTTAAAACGATTTAATTCGAGGTCATACATCATTAAATTGCAGTCAGGAACAACGTTAAGGAGAAATCGAAGACATCTTATTGCAGATTCACAAGATAGGGTTGACACTGAATTTTCGAGCGCACGATATGATGACATAATAGTTGATACGGATAACGCACAGCTGATCCAAACGGCCGCGTTCCCCCACGCGCCCGCTCAATCCCCGCATTCGCCCAGCACCGGTTCTAATTCCAATGTCATTCCTGTAAATAATACTTATCGAACTACTCGTTCTGGCAGGGTAGTACGACCTCCTGATCGGTGGGGATTTGCAGCCGCGTCGTAGACTCCAAACAATACTAAAAGTTTTCCGTTTGTATACCTAAATAAGTGTTAAGAATTATCTATTTTTATAAAGTATTTTTATACAATTATTTCAATGCATGTAATTGTGTTTGAAATTTGTGTTTATTTTTCTCATATTGTTATTTTATTTTATTTTATAAATATTATGTATTAGCATGTGGAGGGTGGTTGAGAAATAATTATTAAAACAGTCTTAACGCAGCGCTCGTCTTTAACTCACGTTCCCCGTGCCCCTACACATACTTTACATGGCGCAGTCGGTATTTAAAAAAGGACTAACGAAAAAGAAATTATGAGTAATTAGAAGTGAATAAATAAAGAATAAACAAATAAGTGTAAAAGTAGTACAAAAAGTGAAAGAATACGAACAGTTCGAAGTACAATGGAGGCAATTTTACAACCACCGCAACCGTTTATGTTCGAGAACAATCTAGTGAACGTGACATCTGGGAACTTGAGTAGAGAGTGGGACAGGTGGAAGAAAAGTTTCGTTATTTATTATGAAGCGTGTGAACTGAGTAAAAAAGATCCCAAAGTACAAATAAACATTTTTACTTCACATAATCGGTGAAAAATGTAGGGATGTGTATGATCAGTTTACGGGGGAAATGTGAAACGGTTACCAAAGTATTAGAAAAGTTCGATGATTTCTTTTATCCGAAAAAGAATTTAACGGTTGAGCGGCACAGGTTTTTCATACGAGATCAGAGTGAATTCGAGACGGTCGAGCAGTATGTGTTCGAACTAAACAAAATAGCGGCGAAGTGCGAGTTCAAAGACTTATGCCAAGACCTAGTACGAGACAGGCTAATATGCGGACTAAAGGACAGTTCTTTGCGAGAACGCTTGCTAAGAGAACCCGATTTAACGTTAAAAAAGGCAGTGGATATTTGCAATTTAGCAGAATTATCTCGCGCTCAAGCCGTAAACTTGAAAACGGAAATTTCAACCAATCACCACATTTATGAAATATCGGACGGAAACCAAGGAATAACACCACAACATGGAGAACTTGATATGATAAAAAAGAAACATCAATCGTCACGAGCGCAGCGTTCCAGGTCATCGCGCGCGAGAACGGGTTGCACAGTGGTCGCGCCCAGGCCCGTCGGGACAGCAGGAGCGGTATCAGCACTCACGCGGTGTTCGAGGAAATCAAACTGGTCCAGGTCAACGAGAGGAGAAGAAGGGGTCGTATACACCGACGGCAACGTATCGTAGTTGTTTACAATGTGGTAGAACCCATGCAAAGTTTAAATGCCCAGCATATGGACAACAATGTTTAAATTGTAAAAAGTTCAACCACTACTCGAGGATGTGTGGAGTCTATGAGGTGCGCGAGGACTCTTCCGATCAGGTAAATAAACATTTCAATAACATGTGTAACGACTGGCTAGCCTGTGTGCAAATTTGTGGTAGAAACATAACCTTTAAATTAGATACTGGTGCTGACGTGAATGTGCTCCCTATGAATAAATTGAAAGAATTAAACATTCAACGATCTCAGTTGACAGGTACATCCTTAAAGCTACAAGGTTATTCAGGAGGTCAGATAAAAGTAATAGGCAAGTGTTTTTTAAAAGTGAAATATAAAATGAACACTCATATTCTACAGTTTATTGTGGTCGAGTCGGATTCGGTTCCAATTTTAGGCAAGAATTCATGTGAGGAGCTAAACTTAGTTAAAAGAGTGTTCACGGTAGAAAAGAAAAATGTAATATTAGATGAATATCCAGACGTTTTTACAGGAATAGGTTGCTTGCCGGGAAATTATAACATCGAGTTAAAAGAGGATGCTAGACCAGTTGTTCATCCACCAAGAAAGTTACCAGTAGCATTAAAAGATAAAATTAGGAGTAAATTACAAGAAATGCAGACTCAAGGTATTATTGCTAAGGTCGAACATCCAACGGATTGGGTAAATAGCATGACTGTGGTCAAAAAGCCCAATGGTGACCTGCGGATATGTCTAGATCCCCAGGATCTCAACAAAGCCATTCGTCGTGAGCACTTTAAGTTACCTACCTTAGAAGAGATAACTTCCAGTTTATCGGGGGCTAAGTATTTCAGTACTTTAGACGCAAAGCATGGGTTTTGGCAAGTAGCATTACATGAATCGAGTACAGATTTATGTACGTTTAACACGGCCTTCGGTAGATTTAAATTTCTTAGGATGCCATACGGCATTTGTTCTGCGTCAGAGATATTTCATAGAAAATTGTATGAGCATTTTTGAAGATATGGAAGGAGTTATACTATTTGTGGATGACTTATTGATATACGCAAACTCTAAAGAAGATCATGATAAAAGGCTAAGAGCCGTACTGGATAGGTGTAGGAAGATAAATATCAAGTTAAATCGTCAAAAATGCAAAGTTGGGTTAAAAGAGTTAAAATATTTAGGGCATAAGATTACTAACGCTGGTATCAAACCTGACGACAGTCATATTTTAGCCATAAAAACCTTCCTACACCACAAAATACAAAAGACGTCGAACGATTTCTAGGTATGGTTACATATGTTGGTAGATTCGTTCCAAATTTATCTGAAAAAAACATATATTTTACGAGAATTGTTAAAGAAGTCAGTAGAATGGCACTGGGATCATCGGCATCAAGAGTGTTTTGACACTGTAAAAGAGTATTTAACGAATCCTCCAGTCCTGCAATATTATAGTCTCGAAAAACCAATAGTTATTTCCGTAAACGCCAGTAAGCACGGTTTAGGCGGTTGTTTACTTCAAAATAACCTACCAGTGTCATATGCGTCAAAATCACTGACAAAATCCGAGCAGTCCTATGCACAAATAGAAAAAGAATTATTTGCTTGTGTTTATGCGTGCGAAAGATTTTATAGTTATATCTATGGACGGAGCGATGTAACAATAGAAACGGATCATAAGCCGTTGATCAGTATAATAAATAAACCGTTAGCAAATGCACCCGCGCGATTGCAAAGAATGTTATTAAGACTTCAACCGTACACATTTAAATTAGTTTACAAGCCGGGTAAATACTTATTCATCGCTGACGCGCTATCCCGTGCAGTTGCACCGGGCACGAGCGAGAGGTCCGTGCCGCGTGACGATCTCGAAGCGCAGGCGCAGGTATGTGCGCTGACCACTACCAATCCACTTACAGATTCTCACTTTTTGGAAATACAAAAATATACTAAACAGGATGACGAGTTGCAACAATTGTCAAAAATAATCAGGTCCGGGTGGCCGACTCATAAAAAAGAAGTAAGTGCTATATTAAAACCATACTGGGATGTAAGAGATGAACTAACTGTAGCATTTGGAATTGTTTGGAAAGGAAATCGCGTTGTTATTCCACGTTGCTTGCGGGCAGAAATGCTTCGAAAAGTTCACATAGGACACTTAGGTATAGAAAAATGTAAGCTAAGGGCGCGCGAGATTATGTACTGGCCAAATTTAAATTCCCAATTGTTAGACTATTTATCGCGCTGCCAAGCATGCCTCACATATCGGAAACAAAATAGTAAGGAACCCCTGATTCAACACGAGGTGCCCAAACGAGCGTGGTCTAAAGTAGGTGCGGACATTTTTCACTATGGAGGAAAATCGTTCTTATTGCTAATAGACTACTTTAGTAAGTTTATTGAAGTGACTAAACTAAAAAATTTACAATCTGAATATGTTATAAGTAAAATGAAAAACATTTTTAGAAGGCACGGCATTCCGGAACTAGTCATGAGTGACAATGGCCCAGAGTTTGCATCCAATAGTTTTAAACGTTTTTCGGAAAATTGGAAGTTCCAGCATGTGACTTCATCGCCAGGATATGCTCAAAGTAACGGTCAGGCCGAACGTTTTGTGCAAGTGGTTAAAAACATGATGCGGAAAACTAGTTTTAATAACACAGATTTAAATTTGGCGTTATTAGAGTACTCAAACACTCCCATATCAGATAACCTTGCATCCCCAGCAGAATTGTTATACAACAGAAAACTACGGAGCATACTTCCATGTCCACCTTCATTATTGATGCCAAAAGTACAAAAAGGTGTAGCTAATAAGTTAAAAGACCGTCAAAATAGTCAAAAATATTATTATGATAGGAGAGCAAGACATTTATCAGAATTATATATAGGCCAAAAAGTAAAGGCCAGATATAATAATACTTGGGTCGCGGCCACAATTTTAAAACGATTTAATTCGAGGTCATACATCATTAAATTGCAGTCAGGAACAACGTTAAGGAGAAATCGAAGACATCTTATTGCAGATTCACAAGATAGGGTTGACACTGAATTTTCGAGCGCACGATATGATGACATAATAGTTGATACGGATAACGCACAGCTGATCCAAACGGCCGCGTTCCCCCACGCGCCCGCTCAATCCCCGCATTCGCCCAGCACCGGTTCTAATTCCAATGTCATTCCTGTAAATAATACTTATCGAACTACTCGTTCTGGCAGGGTAGTACGACCTCCTGATCGGTGGGGATTTGCAGCCGCGTCGTAGACTCCAAACAATACTAAAAGTTTTCCGTTTGTATACCTAAATAAGTGTTAAGAATTATCTATTTTTATAAAGTATTTTTATACAATTATTTCAATGCATGTAATTGTGTTTGAAATTTGTGTTTATTTTTCTCATATTGTTATTTTATTTTATTTTATAAATGTTAAATGGATTTAAAACAAAATAATTGTATTTAAAACTGATATTATAATGCAATTTCAATTTCAAAACAATCATATTTCAATATAATTAAATTTCAATATAATTTAAATTCAATTTCATAATATATTTAATTATAATTTTATTATTTACAAATTAAATATAATTCACTTAATTTAAATATTATAGATGTAAGCCAATTAAGTTTAATTTTTAATGAATGTTCAATACATTACTATTATTTTATAAATAGCAATGAACCAATGGTATATTTGTTTTATAATTATATTTAATGAAAAAAAAAAATATGGAATTTAAATGAATATTTAAGGCATGTTAATGAGTGTTTAACTAATATTTGATATCAGATTATCTATACAAATTAATGAACTAACTTAAATTCAGGTAGTACTTAGGATATATATACATTTTCTATCATGATTCTTGAAGGCTGTACTTAAGTATATAACTTGTAAATCTATCTTACTCATCACGCCCATAAGTATTGTATATGTATAGTGTTAGTTTTTTTTTTTTTTTTTTTTTTTTTAAAGAAAAAGGGAATTGTCATATTATGTATTAGCATGTGGAGGGTGGTTGAGAAATAATTATTAAAACAGTCTTAACGCAGCGCTCGTCTTTAACTCACGTTCCCCGTGCCCCTACACATACTTTACACAAGAGATCCAAAAATAGAAAACATATTGATGTATTCACTGGAATTTGAACTTTAACATAGCGGGTCTTTATCCCCACAAAATCCCATGACTGCTCTTGCGGCGGCACTCAGAGATTTAACTTGAAATTCTACTTGCGAAGTACTTATCAATTTAATTCTTTTTAAACAAGAAATTAACATGAGTCAATCGCCAATTACATTTCTTTGAATTCAATTAACATTTAGAACATGCTATTTCTGTTATAATGTTTACTGCACTTAATAACAAAGTAAAAATCTATAAAAATAAATTAGATCAAAGTAGGTCTAAGTATGACCAAGAGACACTTCAGCTTCATACTGAAATTACTAACTTAAATAATATACTTCAAACAGTAACTGCTAAATATATAACATCACAAAAACAAATACAAGAGAATATTCTATTAGCTGATAATTTATTAGATCTCTGCAATTATAGCTATAATAGATTCAAATCATTTACAAGTAAAAATACATAGCAACTAAATCATCAACTCAAAATATATCTGATGACATAGGAAGTGACTTGGTCATATATAACAAACAGAATCAGAAACAGAAGGTTATAATTATATCAGATAGCTTAGGGCAAAGTTTTGGTTCTCTACTTTCAAAACATATTAATAATGTATATAATATAAGTTCACCCAGTGCAAGTTACTCAAATAATATTAATTAAACCTCGACATTAAATTTCAATGTAAACACTATTACTATTATACTGCTTCATGGGGATAGTTCTTCTGTTAGGAAACAGGAAATTATTAATAATATGGAAATATTTCATGACTTACACAATAAGACTAAGTGCAAATTTATAATTTGTTAATTTCCATATTCCTCTTTCCTTACAGAGGAACAAAATAAACACATAATTATATAGTCTTAAGACTATATACTCGTATAATACAACTCACCGTCATAGTGACGTTTTCTTTTATTTTGACATAAATCGTTTTATTAAGTCTAGTTGTAAGGTGACTAAAAATACTTGGTACTTTACTTGCCATTGTATTATAAGAAACAAATTGCTACTTTAGTAGCATATAATATACAAAACCCAGTTGTAAATTGTACAACTAAGAATATTTCACTTAGTAATCATTTTTCAAAGACCAATGTCAGTTTGAACTAAACATTGAGACAACACCTAAGCCACTTACATTGAATATTGTTCATCAAAATATACAATGCAAGAGCAATATACAAGGTGCCAAAGAACCTGAAATTGAACTGTTTCTCAGAAAATTTAATATTCATGTCATCTGCTTCACAGAGACATGCTTACATAAACATTGTTCTATAGAATTACCCTGCGTTGAGAGTCAACAGTATATTATAGTATGCGTGTATCAGCCCCCTTTAGGTGATTTCGATCAAAACAAAATTACTAAAAGGGAACTTAAGATCAATTGTAGACCAGTCACTACAAACAAAATAAATTCTTAGTAATTAGATATAAAGTGGCACAGCATATGTTCTGTAAAGATATAGGAGTCAACCCCAATGATTCTTATTCAATGGTTGATTTTCTCATATCTTCTTATAATGATACTGATACTGTGATTTAAAATCACGCATAATTACTAAAAATTCAGAATTAAAATTTAGTGACTGTGCAACATTGGGTATATATAAAAGTAGGGATTCACTATATGAATTATATAATATGAGGCAGTGGAATCACGATCTTAATTTCCATCAGCGAGTACAAACGTTTTCTAAAATATTTAAAAAAGTCCGTACTCATTAAAAATCTATTTATATACGAAATAGAATTCTAAATTCAAATCATAAAATAAAAGGAACATGGGACATCATTACCAGTATATCTGGAAGATACAAGATATTCAGGGAACCTATAAAACTTATCATAGTGTAACTGAACCCCCCTTTTTCTTATATACATTATATATAATTATATACATTTTTGCCCCGTTATACGAATAAATCATATAACATCATTACGTGACCAGGATAATTTATTGATCTTTCTATAGGATCTTTCTAAAGGTAATAATTAGCCGTATGAAATATAATTGTGATCGTCATGTTCGGTAGGACCTTATTTACATTGTGTTTATTTAGTAACTTGATTCTTTTAGGTCTATTTTGGATAGATAAATATTCACTAGTCGTGGTATAAGCCAGAGATAATGTTAGATTGCTTTTTTATTAACTACTCCCTCTCACGCTTGTAAAGGTCAATTTTACATACCCGAGATACAAGTATTGCAAAGCTGTTTTACCAGCATAAAGAGGGCTTGGCCCCTTGGCAGTGCGTAAGCACAAACTTTGACCGAAGTCGCGCATGTCAATGCGTGTAAACGTCATATAAGCCGACGACAAATCCAGTCTTCGTGAATGTACGTCAATACGGTTTTGGGCATGTGTTAAAGATCAGGCACTCTGGCCCTATGATATAATAATAAGCCCTCCGTAAGCGCCACCACTTTTGCCCGATCGCCGCGAATGCAGACGTGATTGTTAAGTGTTTTGGCATCACAACCAATTACAAGGTTAGTACGACATATCGTCGCAGAGCGCGTTATGAGTCACTGCTCACCCCAAGGGTATGGTTAAAACGTTGCACAGCATCGCAGCAGCCTTGAGAGGTTTTCTCCCGCCAGCTACCATCCACATGAGGTAAACGCATATGCTCCACCAACCATTGCAATAGTCAGATATAGCCAGTTGTGATTTTTATGTTTAGCCATCAGAAGGGTTTATAATTGGCAACATATATTTATTTGTCAGTGTCTCTGACGTTGAGTATAATGTATTTTCGATGAAGTTTGTCTCACCCACCAGCAAGTTGCCTTAGTTCGTTCAAACGGTGGGAACTTTACTGAGATTCGTTAATAATGTTAAAACGTATAAGGAGGTCAGACAGTCTGCAGTTCCGTCATCAGGAACCCGACTTGGACAAATCTACTGAGATGTGCATCAAACCGAGATGCAGACTCGGCCATTATGAATAGCGTCGTCTCCCAAGCAAATGTCGCAAGACGCAGTGTCACTAAATGGAACATGCATCAATACAACTATCGAAGGTCAAAACGCCATCATACAGCCTATCCGCATACACAGCAGACATCATCACCTCGAACCTCCGTCAACCAGAATCATACGATGCAATGATATTAGGCGCAGATCACCCCGCAACTACCACAAGACGCATTACTGCATATAGCCGCACGCATCAATGTGACTATCGCGTAGATGGCACACCCGAAGTTGATTGGAGTTATATTGGTGTGGTACCAATATAACTCCAATCAACTTCGGCTCCAAAGTTTAGAATACACTCGGAACACCCGAAGTGTTCAAACATACTCTTTCACGATCCGAATGATAGTCGACGTATCATAGCGTAAACACTAAGACGCAAACCACCAACGGACCCCCACCCCAGTCAAGTAATAGCCAACGTATCATAGTGGAATACACTAAGACGCTAGCCACCACCAAACTTCCCAAAATCAGATGATCAGTCGACGTATCATAGTGCAACACACTAAGACGCCAACTACCACCAAACTCTTACTATGCCGAATGACAGCCAACTTATCATAGTGATGGTCACTAAGACGCCAACTACCACCACCTAACGATGATATGTCCACCACTCAAGACATATCCATTCATGGTTCCACGTTTACCGTAGACCATATCGTCGCACAGAAGTACCATGCAACTTCATAGTAATATTTCTTATAAAGTCCCAAGTCATTCATTGCTCTTCATTATATTTATATATTTTTTCTCTGAGCCTTCACATATTATCACTTTTATCCATTAGACCTTACTTCCATCTTGGTATGGGACGTTCATACAATATACTTTGACTATAGTACTAAGAGTCGCGATCGACCTCTGTACTTATATATGTACGATCGTACAATTGTGTCCCCGCACGGGACATAATACTTCCCTTAGAAATCACTAATTATGGAATTGTATTTTATTGACATAATAGTGATCGTATCTTGCTATATTTTTAATAAATATCCTTTTTTGAGAATTTTAAACGATTTTTAACTATTTTTAATCAATTTTTGGTAATATCATTTTCGCATACCAACACTTGTATTCCTTTAATTTATGTATACATTATTAACTTTTATTGTGATCAAACGTTCTTAAACGTTTTATTTTCATCTTAATTGATCTTTATTATGATTAATTAATAACAACGTTTATTATTATTAATAGGGCGTTACAATAGGTAATACGCCCATAACATCAGACAATGAAATTGCAAATAGCTTCGAAAATTATTTTACAGAAATTGCAGTTAATGTCACATGCACGTTAAAATCTTCTCCCACAGCTGCAATTAACGTATTGAAAAATAATTTTACCTATTGTCGACACACTTTTAAATATAATCACGTTAGCTTTGAATTCTATTAATCTTAAAAGTACCGGGGATTTATGGAGCATGTCCATAAAATTAATGACCACAATAATGCGATATATTGCACCACAACTGGCTTACATTTTTAACAACTGTATAGATTCTGATTTCAGGTGAACCGCAATTTCATTTGCCACCATCTCAAATAAAAAAATAAAAAACATACTTCAATTGTGTAAGAATTGAGACCATAAAGTATAAACCCACAGCGCCATAACGCATCACCAACGCACGCAAATGTACACATATTTAAGAGTTCAAGCGATGTAACAACAGTATTAAATTGCTAATTATTTAATTATAATTCATTCACCCCACTTAACTGACAGAAGACACTTTACTTACAGAAGGTGTACACTTTTTTTACATAAAAACAAATCTAAATCTATTTATTATTTTTGTATAAACGAGAAAGAAACTCATGAAATCCTTAATTCTTATTTAGAATTTGAAGACTTTAGTAAACTTTACTGGTCCAAAACTTTTTCTGAGTAAAAGTAATCAAAAAGGAAAACAAACTTTTATTAAAAATCCGTTGCATGTTTTATTCGAACGTATTTAGTTATTCCTATTCGCAGGGAAGCTAAGGAGTGGGCCATGATTAAAAATTCTACAGTCACATGGTTATACCTTGTGAAGGTTAGAGTTTACCTAGGTAGGTTTACACAACAATGTTCACTGTTGCACGATTAGGCGGGTCCGTCCGGGTTGAGGTGTTACACTTCTGCGTTTCGTCTGGTGAGTGAGGTAGCCGGGGCTCACTTTATTTAAAGATGGCACGCATTTGCAACCCTATAGGTGTTGCAAATGCGTGCCATGTGTCTATTGGCGACGGTTGTCACTTAAAATCAGGTGAACCGTCAGCTCGTTTGCCACTGTCTCACGCAAACAGTAACAGCTGACATAATCATGTTTTAGCTAATGAAGTGGTTAATAAAGAACATGCGTGAGTAACGGTCTTACAATGAAAACAGAATCGAGATTGTGTTTTCAATATCTTTAAACCTTGCTGTCATAATCTGGTAAAACTGACAGATAATTAAACAAAAATTAATTAATGCAAAGTTCTTGACGTCTTCTGATCGAAATTAAATAATAACAGCAGCTCTTAGCATCGTGATCGTTACGTGGTGCTAATAATGGGGCGATTATCTTAGATATTAGATAAATGTGATAACATTTATCCTGTTATTAATAAGTGTTTTCATCATTTTAATAAAAGTTGGAATAATTTCAAAGTAATTACGATTTAACGTTATAAAGCCTTACAAATTTTGCATCGATACAGCATCCACAGTTTGTTTTCGTTTTCGGTGAATTGCACCCTGCTCTTAATTGTTCATCCCTCACTAACTTTCAGCTACAAGTAATTATTATCAAAATACTAATTGAAATAATCTACGATATAAGAATGTTTAGGTATAAAATGTTTAAATTTCTCAAATTGTCAAAAGATTTAATTACGAACTTTTATATTTTTGAAGTGAAAACTGGTACTGGTGGAAAGGCACACTGGGCAATTTTGGATTTGGATGGGGAAAAAAAATAAAAATAGGTTTGCGTCACCGACCAGTTAATGTCGCCTGTTTTGACATTGACATTAGCGACGTTAGAATTGTGATATCATTTGGATTTCGAATATTAGGGCTCTCTAGAACAAATTTTACTTGTTCAGTTCAAGTTCAGTCAAAAAACAGATTTAAAATTAAAAAAAATACAGTTATTCCAAATTTAAGTTTTCACTTCTGTCGGCAGTTCCCGTAACTAATTCCCCGTATCTAATTGTACTAATTCCCATTTTCCGCTCCTACGGAATATGGGAATTTAAGCTTTCATTTAAAAATTCATAGTGATTCTAAAATAACAATATTCTGCAAATCTGTCTTTGAATAACACTTGTGTTCAATTTTCTCTTTAAACGGATATTGTGGTCTGGTTGATGAATTCTCAAAACAAAATAATATCCAACGATTATTTGGGGACATACCTATAACAATGTTATATTCTATTATTTATAAATTTATTATTGGAATTAATGGGAACATGTTATTGTTTGGAATTATTTTTATACTTTCTTTTGCTCACCAACTGATATACTAGCCTGTTTTTTATATTAAAGATTTACTAACTTTTATCTCCCACGCGAAAGGATAACGGCTTACCTATTTTCAATTCTTCTAAGAAACCGCGTCGTATCGTATTCATAAGATAATAATTGAAGATCGATTTGAGATCACGAGTCAATGAATCAAGCACCGAGCACTATGTGGGCAATATTTTTTTGTTCCATGAAATATAATGTTTGATAAATAATTTCATTATATTTTCGTTATTTAACAAAAGATTGTACTCTGAAATAGAGCGACTTTGTATAGACCATAACAAGTTATGCCAGTACACCGAACATTAATGACTTCAACTAATGTACAATAATTGAGTAAGCAAATGTGCATACATCAAAAATTTAATAATGGCAAAGTAACCGTCAGTCAACTAGTAATTTATTTCGCGATAGTGATAAAACAACTCGATGATATATTGGGTTTCAGTGAGTATATCTAATAATTGGACACTTTTCTGTTTTACGACTACTACTTTATTTTAAATATTTAAAAATTTAATTCATAAAATAAATAAGTAGTACCGTAAGCCGCAGGCCGCACTTCTCAATAACATCTGTCGTAGCAACACTAGGCCTGCCCGGGTTTAGCCAAGAAACGGCTGGCTGTTGTTAGCTCGAGACTCGCCCGAGTAGTGAGGCCACTACCCCTGGGCTCGTTATTAGACAGGCCAAGTGCCTGCAACTATATTCGTTGAATAGTCACGTAAAAGCAAAATCAACAGTGTATATGTATCCCACTGCTGGCCAAGGTCTTCTTCTGTTCAGAGACCTAGTCAATATAAGGGCATAGTCAACCACGCTACCCCGCTGCAGGTTGGAGGACTTCCCATATATTTGAATTTTTTTTAATTATGAGTTAAAGTTAAAAAAAGTTAAATTCTCTGAATGGACCAGAATGATTCAAATAGAAATGAAATTTGAAAAACCATTTGACAGTTGGTTAGTTGACATCTACGATGATCAGTGTTTCAGAAACCGGGCGTGAGCTATCACAGCTCAAGGTTACGCAAGGTACAACACAATAGACAAATGTATTATATATGTTATAGACAAACTAATTGTTACAGTGTAATTAATCCTATTGTTCTACAATAATCATCTTTTCCTAACAAGGATTATTTTGTTCAAACTTTCAAAGTGACCCGTCGTGTATTGTAAACACTATCTCATTTTTCACAGAAGACCCCGGTTCGAGTCCAGATGACCTATTTTCAAGTTCCTTCTTTTGTGAGAAAAAAAAAAAAACAAAAAACAACCTAGTAAAGCTATGTCATTCAACATAACTTGAAAATACGTCATCTGGACTCGAACCGGGGTCTTCTGGTTTCGGGACCACCCGACCGGACATTTAAAGCATATATCTATGTAGCAGCAACAAATCTTTATATTAGCTGATTGTAAAAATGAGATAGTGTTTACAATACACGACGGGTCACTTTGAAAGTTTGAACAAAATAATCCTTGTTAGGAAAAGATGATTATTGTAGAACAATAGGATTAATTACACTGTAACAATTAGTTTTTCTATAACATATATAATACATTTGTCTATTGTGTTGTACCTTGCGTAACCTTGAGCTGTGATAGCTCACGCCCGGTTTCTGAAACACTGATCATCGTAGATGTCAACTAACCAACTGTCAAATGGTTTTTCAAATTTCATTTCTATTTGAATCATTCTGGTCCATTCAGAGAATTTAACTTTTTTCAACTTTAACTCATAATTAAAAAAAATTCAAATATATGGGAAGTCCTCCAACCTGCAGCGGGGGAGCGTGGTTGACTATGCCCTTATATTGACTAGGTCTCTGAACAGAAGAAGACCTTGGCCAGCAGTGGGATACATATACACTGTTGATTTTGCTTTTACGTGACTATTCAACGAATATAGTTGCAGGCACTTGGCCTGTCTAATAACGAGCCCAGGGGTAGTGGCCTCACTACTCGGGCGAGTCTCGAGCTAACAACAGCCAGCCGTTTCTTGGCTAAACCCGGGCAGGCCTAGTGTTGCTACGACAGATGTTATTGAGAAGTGCGGCCTGCGGCTTACGGTAGGCTCCCTTCGACGTCTTCACAGCAGTCCATTAGGAGTACAGGCATTTAGTGGTCCTAGATTGCGCAGGTTTGAATATGGCCCGTTATCCGCACAGTCGAATATACAACGCGCTATACGGGCATAAACTCCGAGATTGTTTCCATTTAAAGGTCTTCTGCGATGAGGTCTTTCATGAAGTAGTGCTTCGCTCCAATAATTACACGAAGGGCGAGGTTTTGCTGCGCCAGTAACCTGCTTTTCTGCGTGCGTCTGCTTTTCGTAGATCAGACGGTAACGAATGTATCTTTTGTATATTCCTAGCTTGATTTTAACGGTATCTTGGACGCCAGCAAAAGGTATAGTTTCACTCTTGCTGCTCTGATTTGTTGAATCAGGTGTCAATTTTCAGGGACCATTCACAGCTAGCGGTCCATCCGGTATCCAAGATATGTTATTACGTTCCAGATGTTAATCACCCATCTGTCGTGGATCAAAGCCGGCACAGATTTCGTCCAGGGTCGCCCTCGGAGATTGGAGCTGATATAGGGGTAGGTTCCTTCTCCGTTTCTTGTCTTCCCTGTCATCTTCACCAGCGAATGTCTGTGACGGTACGATTTAAACGCGTGGTGGCTTGGGGGGCGTGTTGATGATTTTGGCATGAATATGCGCAGACTCATCAGCTCCTTCCACAGCCTGCTGGCCGTCCCGCGGCCTGGGAATTAGGCTTCTTAGGAGCAGGATATGGGATTTTTCGGGAGCTAATAAGTTGCAGTGCAGCTACCCGGTGCACCTGGATTTAGGAGTAGGTGTGAGCATAAGTGTATATGGGTTTAGTTTTCATCGTTGCACTATTACGGTAGCCTTTTTGGACGAAAAAGGCCGAATAACGTTGGCTCGTTAGTTTAACTTAATCACTAGATTTTATACATTTACATTTACTACATTGTCTTCAAGCGTCGCTACCGCGAAATCCCTTATGCCTAGGCGTCTCGATGCTAGCGGACATGGGCTCAAAGCCTAACGGAGTTCGACAAAATAAGGCATCGTTACGGCACTTCACTAAACACTATTTTAAGATGCAAAGAGCTTCCGTCACATCGAATCGATTCGATTCATTTATACACGGCACCAGAAATACCTCGGTACACAACAAAATGAGTATTTTGAAAAACGAAATAGAAAAAGCTTATTTGAAAAGGAAAATAGTACGAAACTCTTCTTGGTTTTTCATTTTCCCTTATTTGTGAAGATTCTGTATTAAGAAGTTCTTATAAAGTTTTCACTACAATAGATGTGACATCTATAGAAAACATGAGAGCTTTCTTTTTTACTCGAGGCATTATAATAAAAAAGTTAAATAGTTTGTCAGAAAAAGCTGTTCATGCACTGTTGATTTAAAAGGTTGTAAATTGTGGGAAGAAAGATTGCGATAGACTACTTTATTAGTTTTTGCCATCAATCATTCAATCTTTTAAATTGAAAATTGAAGAATGAAAGGTTAAAATAGCTTCAAGAATTCGATTAGTCAGTATTATTGAATCTTGTACTAAATACTTCATGCTGTATTTTGTAGTATTAGCATGTGTGGTACGATTTCATAAGTTTATCCATATATTATTATGACACTGTGGAAGAGCCATATGTCAGTTCCTAGAAAGCACCCCGGCCTCACAGAAGGTAATAGCGCTTTAAAGGAAAATGTAATCTTGATCTTGCTTCATCTGGTGAGATACATAATGGAAGTAAAAATGAAAGATATTTAAGTAGTTGACAAAACAACTTTATCTAGGTGTTGGTAATGTCCATGGTCTTGGATGACTTTCTTTTTCTAAGTCACTTATGCTATTTATCACTTCAAAGCACTTGTAAATGACCATAATGCGGTTTATATTTTGATATGTTGTGTTATGTTAGCATTGACTGCCTCGTTCATCGCACCGCCTTTGAAAAAAAAAAGAATATTATTCACACTTAATAACATTAAAACATGTCCTAGATGACATACCCACTATCAGACTTGAGCGTCCTAGTTGGCAACGTACACCAGCCCTCATTTCTTTTGTTCGTCGTATCTTAACGTTAAAATTGTACCGAAACGAACGCCAATAGTCTCTAAACAGTCCGCATACGAAAATATTATTTCATTGTAAAATTAGCGTAAAGTGTTTGGGAACCTAGTCCTTATAGCAGTAAAAGTCGCTTTGATAATAACTACAGCACAGTATAAAAAACATTCGTTCGATTTTTTTTTTTCACAATGTTTTAAACAAACCGAATGTTTGCTACAACTAAGTTAATTTTAAAATTTCCTACGAAAGCTGCTAATATAACCAACAAAGCAACAATTGCTGAAAGCCTACATACAACCCCTTGTTATCACCCCCGTGTTTAACATTAATCCCGCACTAACTTGTTGTCTCACCATATCTCAAAACGCAAGCACTCCCTAATACAATACACTTTAGCTTGAACTGAAACTTGTGTAACGGGATAACTTTAGTAAAAGTCTCATTACTGTTCTAAAACTTGGATAACTTTATCTTCTTTTAATGCTTCGGAAAAGTTTCATTAAAAAACATAATTGTACTCATTATATAAGACACTCGTTTCTTTGATAAAGATTTTTAGTAAGCTACTTATCTCTGGAATGTTTTCTATATGATTATAATTTAAAATTTTCGATCGTTGCTACTTATTGACATCTGCTTAAAATTTATATGCTTCAGAGCTTTGCTTAAATAGCGTGTTAGTTCTTCATTAATACAAAAATAATGTACTTTTAAATAGCATGTTGGCCTAGCAGTATTGGAGTGGAGTTTAAACCAACACGAGCTTAAACTTCATGGATAGGCCGAACAACAAAGCACTATAATTTGAATTTCTATGGTTGCAACACTAATTTTGTGTTTAGGGCTAGCGGTTCTCACTTTCCACTGAACTTCATCAGTTACCATTCATTTAATAAAACTTTCCCGTAACAGGACAACGCCGTTGCTTCGAAGCGAGATTTTTTTGGCTTGAGATGGTGTACCACAGCACAATACAATATTTTCTAAGCAATTATCTATTTATTTTAAAGTTCACGTCATACTTACATTGGAAGATCATGCCACCCAATGGTATAAACTATCGCATTATATGGTATAAACTATAACTATTAACAGTGCTCTAACACAGTATTTACGAACGTAATACCTATCCACTTAACTATTACCGCGTTCGAAATATATGTCGATGATTTAAATGTTAGTTTCATTTTATGTCCAATGAGGATCACAGGTGTTTAAAATAGTTAAATTAACGTACGAGAGGAAATCAATTATCGTAATAACAAGATCTGTAGATTCATATATTATTTGGACAAGTGTCACGGCAAAAGTGGTTTTGTTAACGAATCTCCTTAGAGCCGCATCCCTCAATGCCGCGTCTAAGTGCTCACAATATTTCACTATCCTCGTCATTAACTACAACCGAATACGGAGCGTAGATAAATAACTGGCTCCAGCAAAACAAACACATTGAATTAATGATCTTCGACGAAGCAAACAAGTAAATTTCCGGTGAGAATTATTTACGACATCAACTGATTAAATTATATAGTGGCTATAGTTAGTATTTGTGCAAGTGGGATGAAAAAGTGTTCGACAAGTTCGGGAATAATTTGACCATGCAAGGGTTCTGCACCAAAAGGAAATTGACACAAAGTACTCTTGGGAATGGAATCATTACCGTTTGTCAATATTGACGGGCCGTTATAATCGGCCATTCACGCGCGTGCATTGACAGACGCCTTGCTATTGATTTCATGAGTCAAGTATATGGTAAACAAGAGACACTCTAATAGAATCATCAACATAAAAAAATAGTACAGTTTCTGTTGATACCTCTTAAATCACAACGCTTTAAGGATTTAAATGAATTTATCAAACACTTTGCCATTTACCTATCTTTTAATTCGGACGTATAAAATTTGAGCGTACTTCGTACAGTATGTTCAGCAGTAAGATGATGATAGTAATATAACGTTTGGTATATGTAATTTTAGATAGATTTAATCTTATAAATATTAGATCAATAAAGATTGTACATTCAATCAAAAAATATATAAGGTTTTACCAAGCATATTAAAGGTCGATCATTCCTACATTTATATAAAGCTGTATTATTAAAATTTGCCTTACATTAGATATAATAAGTTGTAAAAGTTTTTACAAATTGAACAGTTCGTGCTTGAATCTTTCATTATCTTGAATTCATGATTGCTATTATTTTAATTATTCTGTGAAAAATATTATATTATGCCTATATGAAGTATCTTTTGCCTAAATACACACTCCTCCGTGCGTGGAATATTTAAAAAAGGTCTTCCAAGGTTTCGCTTAACGCATTGATCTTTTTATATATAATTCTTCTCACAATGCAGTTCCCTACAATATGTTTTTTAAATATTTTTTTTTATTTATACGTTGTTATCGGATTTAAGAAGTGTGACGAATATATCAAAATATGCGCTAATGTAATGCAATAAATAAATGATATGTTACTTGTTGGCATATTAGATCTCATGCCATCTCAATGTAAAATATTTGATACAGTTTTATATTAGGCTCCTTATAAATACTGGGACATAAATTTATTATTTTTTATATTGATTTCGTTATGTTTAATACTATTACTATATTTTTTAACTTGATAACTAACTGCATGGCAATTCAATTGCTAAAGCTAAATTTGCATGCTGTTAAAGAGCTAAATAGGTTAAAGCGACAGACATGTACCTAAACATCATTGTAACCCTATTTATAATGCAAATAAATATATGAATTTGAATATTATTGACTGACTGACGACCCGAATGGCGTAGTGGGTAGTGTACCTGCCTCCAGGGTGTGGGTTCCATCCCCACTACTGGAAAAATATTGTGTAATGAACATAGTGTTTTTCTAGTGTCTGGGTGTTTATATATGTATAATATGTATTTATTTACAAAAGAAAAGTATGTTTAAGTATGTTTATCAGTTTTCTCGTACCAATAGTACAAGCTTTGCTTAGTTTGGGACTAGAGAATGTTATGTAAAAATGTGTCCTAAAATATTTATATTTATTTATTAGATATTTGTTAAAAACATAACAATAAAAGATTTCAAGTAAAGAACGATTTAATTTAAAAAAATATATTTTATTTTAGATTTTCATTAATGTTTAATATTTAAGAAAACCTTTTGGGAAGATAAATATAGAAATATGCTTCAAATCTGTTTTACATGGGACATGTATTCGTCTTCAACCGTCCCCTTTGTATCCGTTGCTTTGTTTTTGTACGGAACGAGGACAAAGCAAAAAAAACCACATTGCGGTATTTACAGTTCTAAGTAGGGATGATATACTATGTTAGAAACACATGATATTTGGTAAACATTTTATTAATAAGGTCTGGAACGAAAACACATTAGATCGGTGATTAATTCATAGTTACATTTATTGTTACGCTGTAAAAAGGTGTATTTACATATAGGTTTGTTTGGCAATATCGTTTCAATAAATCTCTGTTCTTGATGATCACAAAATACAAATACACTTCAAAACATAAAATGATTTATATAGAAATCAGTGCACAAGGTTTGAAATGCCTGTCACAATCATTTGCAGATAATATATCAGATTCCCGACTCCACCAAACAGAAGAGATCTGACATTTTATTATTCGCTTCGATGTCCCGTTAACATCGAATGGATTTAATGTTATTCGTTATTAATACATATTTTTTTCTACCACGCCCTTTGTAAGATGTCCAATCACAAAATCTGAATATCATCACATAGCTGATGTTGAATGGTAAACATGATTGTGGGTTATAATCTCAAAATCATGAGTTATTTTCGGACTTTCTAATACCGGGTCTTAACAAAATGAAAGGTATCAATGTGATAGTTAGTTTCCATACAATCTATAAAATCATAGTGCGCCGTGGTAACAAAATAGTGTACTCGCTACTTTATAAATCGTTAGGAATAAAGAGCGATCAATTTGAAAAAAATATATGTCCAAATTACAATTTGCAGTTACAAAGCGCAGAACGAGAACAGTTTCAGTCAATGTACTAGTTTAAAAAGCAGCATATATTAATTAGTTAGTCAAAATTTTATAGAAATTATACGAAAAATTATGAGTCTATTTTTATTACTTTATTTAAATAATGAACTTTGGCGAACCTTTACTCGAAAATAGTTCTTAATACAAAACCCGTGATAGATCAGAGTCCGGGCGATTTTAATTCAGTGTTGCGTGAGCAATCTGCGTTTAATTCTCGATGCAGATACTAATAAAAATTTTACGATTTTAAGTTCTGACTCACGTGTTCGAGGGTGGAAGAAAACATCGTGAGGTGAGGTGATGTGCAGGTTTCCGAACGATGTTTTCCTTCACCGCTTATTTTAATTACATTATAGCTGAGCGCCTGGACACATTACGTGCGTCATATTTTCTCTACTCTCAGGGTCGACTGGAAGAGAATATTTATAAGCATTTACTTCGCCTTTTGTTTAGCGTTAAATTGGGGAGTAAACAATAAATTTTTAAACAAATAAATAAAAGTAATAAAAATATAATAGTGACACGAAAGACATGCAATATTCTAGATTAAATTATCGGGTATACTGGCAATATATTAAGGAAGGGTCATGTGAAAAACAAAAGTAAGTGACAATTACATATTAGTTAGTACTGGTGCTACTCTCTCGTAATCTGCTGCCCATACTTGATGGCTACAGGAGCTTACACTTTGCAGGGCCGATATAAAGAATGAAGACGAAAGATATAAGAAAGAAGAGATATTATAAAAGTAGTATAATTTTTATTTAAAACTGGCATGTTTTCTAAATCATCATAATAGCCAAACGTAGAGCTATTTTATTATGACTGTACATAAATTTTTGAGAAACGTTAAACTTATTGGAATTTACAGTTAAAATAGTAATTTTATCAGTTTAGAGAGAAGAGAGAACTTACGAGTTTTTTGTTAGAAAAATAAAAAGCTGTTGGCGGTTAAAACAGCTAAGAAAGTTAAGAATGGTACGAAATTACATCAATAACCACTTTATACCACAGATTAATGATTAAATTTCTTGTTAAAATTAGCCCCCATGTGCAATATCACATCGGAGAGGTAAGTCGGTAGTAAGAGACCGCGTCTCTTCCTAGTTATAATAAAAAGAGCACCAACCTCGTATCTCACTAGAAAACGCAAGTAAAAATAAACTCTCTATGGAAGTGTTAAGGGCTAAAACCTCTTATTGCACGATACAAGTTTGTCACAATTTTAAAAGATATGCTTAAAATGTACAATAAAATCATATCGCAAATATATTGATAACATCATTTTATATCATATCCATATATAGGAGCAATAATAAAATAAATAGTAAAACAACGATAATATATATAAATAGTTTATATCAACATCGGAAAAGGATAACTAATTTAAGTTGTGTGTTTGTAACATAACATAAAATTGTAATGAGAATAAATAATTGTTAATCTATTTATTTTATTTTATTTCGAATCCGTAACATATTTCTAATGTTCCAATGTATTCTATACGGAATTGGATCATTACCAACGTTGAATGGAGCAGAAGTCATCTAATCGAACATTTGTTCTTAACAAGTGAGTGCTTCTGTATTAACGGGTGCTAGCTAAGTTACGAGTATAATAGGTCTTGCTTTGTTAACCTATAGCATGAATCGTTCGATATTATACAAACTGTTTACAATGTTTTTTTAATAATAATAATAATACAAAATGGTCACAAAAAAGTGAAAAACATGTAATCATGAAAACATGTAATTAGAAGCCCTATAGCCTACAATTGTGTTGTAAATACAGTGTTTTATTATACATACTCATTTTAATATTTTAGTGTAAAGTTTGTTGTTTATAATACTGAACAAGTAATACATTAGATATTATTGAAAACTTTCCAAAAATACTCATTAGTATGAGAAATCAAAGACTATATTATTTATATAGAAGTAAATTCCTAATAACCGATCTTAAGTTTGATAATGTAATACACTTGCAAGTCAATGTATTGAAGAAAATAACTAACACGGTCCTTTATTTTACTATTTACAACTATTATGTAGGCTATAACATGAAAATCATAACGTTAATAGATTTCGCCATTGTCATACCGGGAAGAGTATGTTTTTCTCTTCTAAATAAGAGGACGTCTTTATTTGTATTGGGAATAAATCAATACCCTTCCACTTTCACCTTATTGAGTGCGTTGTGGGACAATGATATACGAGCCGCCGGTTACAAGCAAAAATGTGACACATATAAGAGTTCTCAAAAGGAAAATGTCATAGGCACTACCCGCTGAGATTGGAATCAACGACCTAGATCACAAGCAGGATAGCGTAGGCTACTCCTACAGTACTTTTCTTTATAGCTACAGATTTGAGAAGAACATCAGTTCAGCTAAAGTTATGTAAGATGCCATAAAAATTCCCGTTTCTGTATTAACTCTCTTTTTCCTGCATATTGATGGTCTACTGATATCCGATATGTATGGGTACGCAGATGTCAGTTTAGTTGTGGGGATTTACCAGCTAAGTGTTCAAGTCAGTAGGGTTTTAATTCTGTCCCGAAGGGAGGCCATCGTAAAGCGTGTCAATCTCACAATGTGTGCAGTGTCCATTTGAGGCGATGCGATCTTGTAGGATTCAATTCTACCAAAACCCAGGCGTAAGACACGGGCGCAAAAAGGAGCAACTTTTTCCGAATTTGTACAGCAAAGGCGTGGAACATTTTGTCACTATTGCTATTCGATTATAATGTGTGTCTTCAAGGCAAGAGTGAATAGGCTTTGAAGGCGCTGTATGCAGTGAATTTTTAACTATTTGGGTGGTATGAGGAATCAGAGGAGGGGTCACGCCGCTTAGCGGTGCGCAGCGCGCGAGTTTCGTCGACGCGCCGCTAGAGCAAGTCATTCATTACCTAGTGTATGTGTAGTGATGGGCCGTAGGATACTATCGATAGTATCATAGAAGGCTTTCGAAAATGTACACATATGATCCCTATAATATCTTTTATAGACCATGATTGTATTTTACTTTTATATTATAATAGGAATAATAATAAACAAACAAATATAAAGTGTGAGAAAGCAATCAACAACTTTAGAAATCTTCTTCCTGTTTATTATTATTTTTTAAGTAATTAAGGAAAATTACTTATAATTATTATTTTTTGTTTTTATGGTTTATATTGTGATTTTAAAAAAATGGCTCATAAAATTTTTGCAGAATACAACTTTTTTTAATACGTTATTAAATTTTAATTTATCCTTTAAATGTTCAAGACTTACTTAGTTATATTACAACTGAAATGAAATTTAAAAAACTTTCGATAAAATCCTTATTTGTATCGATAAACGATAGCAATTATAACTAGACTCGAAATTTTGTTACTTTGCACAGACCTCGCGTAGCCTGTTGGTCCGAGCGTCATACACAACAGTAAACTATTGCTGTAGTCCCAAGTTCAAACCACTCATCGAGTGGAGTTGTATTTCTTATATTATTTTCACTTTAAATTTCTTAGCCAACTAATTATTTTGTTTTTATTTTATAAAGCGGCTCAATTTGGGAAATGAACAAATTATAAAATAATTATTTTTCGTGTACAAGACAAATTTTCGTTTTAGGGTGAACAATTAAATAAATTATTAAAAAATAGATGCTGTTAAAAAAATTGAATATTAAAAGTTGGTTTATTTACTGATAGATTGTTCTCCAACTGTTTCAACTTTGAAAAAATACAATAATATTTCGTTGTAATTATTTATGAAAATAATAAAATGAACAATAATTAAATGGTAATTAAGAAATACTTCCAAATAAGAAAATCAACAATAAGCACAACAAAAAATTTAGGGATTTGAACTCAATCCATAAAGAATGATGGTCCTATACACTATATGTATAGGACTGATAGACCAATCAATCACGAGATAAGACATTGAAATTATGCTTTAAATAAATTAATCAACAACTGTTAATACATACAAATAATTTATAAATACGAAATATGTGAATACCTATATAGTTTTTATTTTCGTGTTTTCGAAGGTCCAATAAAATTAAATCTCTCAATAATAAATAAATACGAAACATATTTCGTAACGGTGAGCGGGCGATGAGCGCCATAAATCCATCTAGCAAGGCGCCTCAGCGCTCTCTGTTCAACGTGTGGAGTTGGAAGAGAACCGAAGCAACGCCGCGGTGGCGCGGTGTTTTGGCCATCGCGTTCGAATTAATTTTAATGAATTAAATAAATATTTACAAATATCTTACTTCAATCAATAAATTAAGAAAACAGTCTTTTTTATTAATATATTCTACACCACTGATATTAATTTCATTAAGATTCGTTTATTTATTATATCTATTTTTTTATTTGAATTTCACGTTTAAAGGTAGGTTCGTGATTTTTTCTATCGAGAAAATATATCGAGAATATGTTTTGAAAACAATGGTCCATTAGAATCTAAGATCAAGATATATATATATATTTGCTTCTATAAAATGTAGAGATTTAGTTATTTTTTTTTTGAAAAACCTATTTTTACTGCATACAGCGCCTTAATAAGCTAGTGCTTTTACCATCTAAGATTACATCATATTTTCCGTCAAGGGAGATAGTAGTCAAGGACATGCTTGTTTATGGGTAAAAAAATTAAAAAGGCCATAATTTCAATGGATAAGACGATATGTTGCTAATCGGCTCCGGAGCCTTTCATTAATAAAATTAAATCTAGGCCCCATACCTAGATCTTATCATAACACAAAATTAATAAAATATAAACTGATGGTAGCTCGGGTTCAAATATATTCAGATGTCTTATGTCTCCACCTGTTCGTGACCATGAATGCCGCAACGTAAGGTATTAAAAATAAAAATAAGTGAAAGGAATCCGTAAAAATATTTCATTTAATAATGTGTAAATATAGGAGAATAATCATTTCTTTCTATTTCAATTATTATTTCTGGTTTGCATATTTACATTTACATTTATTAATAATTTATTCGCATCATTTCTGCCGGCTTAAATAATATTACATTCATTGGTTCAAAATACTATTTGTAAAATTTGCGTAAACAATTTTCATTTTCATATTCGTTAACATTCAACCAAGCAAATCTCAGTACTTGCCATAATAATACAAGAAGCGTCATTATTTGAAACGGCAAAACGCAAACAATCAAAACGTTTCTTTCAATCTTCTTATTCCAATTTCCTTTGTAAGTCATTTCCGTTTTTCCATCTGCTAGTCCTCTTCAATACGAAACCGCTGGTTAAGCTTTCATTTTCAAATACATGCAATGTTGACGATTATTACATTATTTATGAAATGGGTTCACAAATTAAAAGATTTTATTCTAAGGACTCACTCTAAGGGAAGTAGGACGACCACGTTGTGTAGCTAATTTTAATCAGAGTGTAATTAAACGTTAATATAAAATTGAGCAAATATAAAATGTAAAAAGAATATTTTTGTGATAAATAAACCTGTAGTCATTTAGCTTACTATGAAAAGTGCTAAATTATTAACATCTCTGTTTTAAGTCTGCTTCCTAGAACGAATTGCTTTTTTATTAATTCTATAGCAAAAGTAGCTTCTATGACTTTCCATGAAAAAAAAGTTTTTTTTTTATTATGTCATGAGTTGTACTGAGTTCTTTGAAGTACATAAAAACTATGTTCGCATGGACAACTATGAAATCGATAATTCAAATTCAAATATCTTTTCACATTTTATGAAAAATCTAAGGCCACCCAATATCATACATAACACACACATAGTTTTAGTAGTGTTAATAAAAATTTAAGATGCCAAATTCTCGACCAAAAATCGATCCGAAAAATTGTTAAACGTTGATTAAAATTTCACAAGCGAGTCCCAAGCAATGTTTAACAAGTACAAAACGTTCTGTGTAAAATTTGTTTGATAACTGACCCTCCGGAGGGAGTTGAATTCAGCTAAATGTAATGGGTTAATCAGGAAAGTAAATGACGAGGGCTGGTGTTTCATTTGTCTCGTTTAATAAATTGAAGCAAATTTCAAAATTACTTCTGTCCAATCGGAATAACTTATGTTTATTAACATTTATATTAAGCTCTCCATTTCTTGTGCTACTGATTCCATTATTATTTAATTTTAGATTAGTAACAATAAATATTCATAATTTAATGCAGCATGCTCATTTTATGAGTACAGATTTTGAATGTTCATTAGGTAATGTAAAGGAAATAACTCAAATTTTGTGTTTATTTAATCTTTTTCATCATCAGAGTAAAATTAAAAATATGTATAGAATATCTGCACTTTAAACATATTTATTGAGTAAAATAGGACTATTTTAAAAATTTTCTTAGTCCTTAAATAATACTTTAAGATATCGTAATTTTATAATGTATATAATGTTTCTACAATAATATTTAGTTTGATTTGAGCTGAAATCCGGTCATAATAAGGCCATAATAGGGATATTGCCTCCGTAGTCATGTTCCGCCGCAAAAATGATTATTTATGTCCCACTTATTTCATTGATTTTGTCTATTTCTGCAATTTCCTCGGTTTAATAAGAAAGAATTTCGCTTGAAAACTAATTTTAACTTTCTACAAAAGGATACCTTTACAGACCGTTTTATTGTCGACAATTGTGGTAAAAATGGTACATTGTGAAACGCTAACAAACGTCAATAGCATACTTATTTTTGTTTCATGGGTGAAAGCTGACTTTTAAACTTGTGTTGAGGTTTTGTTTAACATATTCATGTCGTATACAACTTAAATAAAAGTAGAAGAACATAACGGACTCAAGAACACTTCATTTTAAGTAGACATTGAAAAATTACTAAGCACTTGATTGATGGAGTCTGCCGTGTTCAAAAACGATTCGGGGGGCTTAATTTCTCTGTCGACAGATGACGACGGAGGCAGTGTGTGTGATGGATCGGGTTTTGTTAAAATAAGGCTTCATGTCAGAATCTGATACGGGGATATGCTTTCTAGCAATTGACTGTACTGTAGTGTAAAAGAAGGTCGGGTCGAGACATTTCAAATAATAACTATTGCTTCATGTTTAAATGACATTTAAGTTTATTTTTTTATGTAAGAAGGTGGCAATTATTTGGTTTATTAATATTTAATCAAAATTTAGATACTATGGTAGGACCACGCAACAGCCTCGTTGCATGAATGGGCAGGCTCGTCCGGGTAAGTATCACGACCTCACAGAAGACCGTGCCTAAAGTGGAAGTAATAAATACTTTCATGTTTCATCTGGTGAGCGAGGTAGCCGGAGCCTAATTTGCAAAAGGTTGTCAACGCATCTGCAACCCTTGGGGGTAGCAGATGTCCATGGGCGGCGGTATTTACTTAACATCAGCAACTTTTCATATTAAAGATAAAACATGCATGTAAGTAGTTCTTTCGCATATTAAAAGTAAATTGTTGGAAGCGATACTGGAATATATTTAATAATAAAATTAACGATATTATTATATAATATTATTATTATTTATTTACACAACCAGTACAAAAAAGTAATCACGTATTAAAATAACATTAACAACATTATAAAAAATAAGGTACAATATTGTTGAAGTTTGACTCCTGTGCTAGGTCACTCTGAGTTACAGAAGTCATTTAACAATTTTAAAATCCCAGGCCACTCATATAGTTTCGCGAATAAAGTTTTTATGTATGAGGCCCTGGCTGATTATAATTATTATAAAAACTTTAATTATTTAAAAGTAAAAGAAAACATTGTTCAAATTTTAAGTATATCTCCATATTTTTTGCAAGCCAAATTGAATTATCATGTCTCACGGAAAAATAAATCTGCATCGGAAACATTTCCGTGCGATGATTTTTTACAATTTAAAATGTGGCTTAAATTTAAAGTTTTTTATAGTGCTAATCTCTGCACTTAAGATTGAATATTAAAACGTAGAAAAAGTACGAAAAGATTGTCGCCGCTATGGGAATCGATCCCATGTCCTCGGCTGCCGTAGACGTGGGTTCGAATGTTAAAATGTGGCTTACAACCGGACAAGTCGTTTGGTAGACTCCAAATGGCATTTATGGGTGAAGGACCTTGAAGAGCAACCATCTACCCTTGGCATAACGAATTCAAAGGCCGTTTAACTCTGGGGGATGAACAAAGAAGTGTGCTTCTATCGACGGATGTTACCGAAGAAAGTGTGCTGTCAGTGAAAAATTTATTTAGGATAAATTATAAATTATAAATTTATTTAATATTCAGGATACATCGCAAATTGGTTTTACAAGATTATATATGAGCTCCTTCATGTGAGGAGGATAGTTTCACGATGGGTGCCGCACAACCTTACCGAAGCTCAGCAGGCCCTGAGTTTGTATTGTTTAATGAAATAATTATTGAGGGGGACATTCAATGTTTCACTATATATTTTAAATTATTATAAAAATCTGACATTACTCTCTCTTAGATTAACAGTATGCAAAGTGACGAGGGACACACGATCATAGACTAATATAGAACACACTGCTAGTGATGTTCGCTATTCAGTCTATGACACAGAGATAATTAGTAAATTTGAAGCAGGCTTATCTCGACGTGTTAACGACATTCTAAATTCTAGGGTAGGCTCGCCTCGGCGCGTCTACGATATTGTGGTGTGTGGTGACGAATCCTAGATTTATGAATACGATCCAGAAAAAAGAATCGTCAGTCAATGATTTAGCTGTTTCAAAACGAACCAAAGACCATAAAAGTGAAGCGATCGAAACGCACAGGGCAAATTTGATCGCTAGTATCTTCTCTTTGTCTGTTATTTTTATTCCATTACGAATTCAATACAGAATCAACACCGTATGGTATGCTACAAAACGCTTGCCAGAAGTCGTTACTGTACTGAACCACAAGTGACCGAACACCGAGCTCTGGGGAGTAAATCTCTATGGACAAAGCGCTCTCGTAGTCAGATACTAAAACCAGGGACTTCCTGGACGCCACACCGGTCAGTCTTGGTTCATTGCAGTCCTGATACCTTTAGACTTCTTTTTACTCCCCAAATTAAAAATCAACTGAAAGGGATACAGTTTTCATCGCCGGAATTCGCGCTAAGAGTGTTTGAGAACGTCGTAGAAGAGGTGTCTGCGGCGGACTGGAAAAAGTTACTCGAAACTTGGTTTAAGTTATATCTGTGCAGAGTATCCAACGTATATCCAAAATTTCACTACAATAGGCTATTTCAAGTATAAAGGTACGGTATACTATCAGCTGTGCGTGGTGTTAAATAGGTGCCAAAATAGAAGAACTAAACAAAGCTTATTAGCTAATCTGCCCCGTGAAATGTGGTTAAAGTTAAATTGGATATAGGCGTACGGAGCACGTTTGATCAACGAAGAAGAAAAACGAACACGCGTCGTACACGTTTAGGGCAAAATATTCCAACATTTTATTTTCGTTTAATACAGTTATCTGCGCACAATTACTTTGCAAACAATATTTAATCAACGAAGTGGAGGAGTGATTAATAAGACTCGTGTTCACAAACACAGTTTTGGTGGAGAATTACGAGATGTGTGTAATTCATGTTTCAAAGAAATACGAGTAAAGTTAGAGCAATCTTTTACCTGTAACTTTTAACTACTCGTACATATATATATATATATATATATATATATATATATATATATATATATTACTGTCGGTAACAAATTTGCCAGATACAGAGTCGACATAATGTTTTGTAAAATAAAAAATTTGTTGCTAGTGAGATTAAATAATTTAGATCATTTGCACCTCTATTGCATAGCCTAAGAAACCCCAACGAATTATTGGCTATTTAGAACAGTAACAGTTGAAACTTTCCAAAGTAAAATTTAACGCTTACAACGTTTATAAAGAACGATTCTTATTTTGATGAAATTCTTATTTTAAATCGTACAAAATATGGGTGGGTGATCATAATATTTCAATACAAAAATACTATTATATTTTTTTATATAAATAGGCATATTATTTATTATATTTCAATAAAAAAAACAATTGCGCAAAGCTAGTTAAGCTAAAAAAATTGAATTAGTTTATTAACTCATATTAATAGAAGTAAACTTTATTTCGTATATAACCTCTTGCATCATAGTTTACTACGATCTCGGAGAAATTTCAGAGACCACACGTAGGCGTTATTGGAAACGACTTTGCTTAAGCCAGCCGGGGAGAATTTATTCATGATGAGTCCAGACAAAGGGTTGCAGAAATATTTTTCCTTGTTCGATGGATGCCGGATAAAAAGCGTTTGGATAGCGTAATGTATCCTTTTGACGTGACGCCAGTATGATGTTGCCAATGATCCCTCGGCATGCATAATTCATTTAAAGTTTATGCAATCTCTTTAGGGTTCACCTTGATACCTAGAAACAGCTTATTATGGTTTACTACGTAGAATGACGGCTTTTATTAAAATCACATGCCAGTGACTATCAATTTAGTAATCAATGGTACCAATTATTGAATTGAGATGAAATTTTAAACAAGCAACCTTGTTTTCCGTTTTTAAAACTAATTTAATAGATGAATAGACATTTATATTAAAACATTTACGTATTAGAGACACCACGTATTTAAGTTAAAAAGGTAATTTTTTCGTTTAAATTAATAAAATAACGTTATGTTACTTGATCAGGAGCGTTAACTACTATATAAAATATATAAAATAATATTAGATAACAATGCGTCGATTGACCTGAATAGTTGCAACACAACTTGCCATCAAGTCCATGGCATAATTAGTTTAACCAAAACTCAGTTTGCTCTCTCGATAGTTTTATACATTCCATTACAGCGGAAACTCATAAGGAAATTAATATTGTATTCAAACATTAACGATTTATAAGATGATGGTCCAATGATAAATATTCAGGTACTTTTTTATTTTATAGTTCATTTCCATAATTTAAAAACAGTTCATAAGTTAAAATACTTAGACCGGCTTGAATATTTCGAAGGTAAAAAAATTAAAACACAGTATTCAAACTTACAGTTCATGTAGCATTTCTACATGTTTTAATTACAGTTCATGTAGCATTTGAGTACTCGTCATTTGGAGTTAATATGAATAGTTTAGTTGTAGTGGTAGAGTTAATAGTTGCTCGAATGATCCCTTCCTTTCATGAAGTCGAATCTCAAATTATGCAGATATTTTAATTTCACACTTTAGTCGCTTATCCGCAAAAAAACTTTACAATTAGTGAGTTTACCGCTTACAAAGAAAGTTACCAAACTTCCCCCAGGCCATTAAAGCGTCTTTTAGAATCACTGAGAGTTGGCAACGCGCAAGTTTTAATGTCTTCCGAGAGAAAATTCTCTTTTGTTGCGATCACGGTTGGTTGGGCAAGTAAAAAAAAAAGATAGATTGATGTATGGCGCCGGCCGTACACAAAAATTTCAATCTATGATTTTTTCCTGCTTAACTTTTGTTTGGGGAATCACACATCGTTTATTTATAGCGATGATCGTTATTCAACATTTTTTTTTTAATTTTCACGTATTGACTGAGATTCTGTTTCATTTAAAATATTCATTACCATCTATGAGTATTTTAAGTCTTAATTCCTGACAAGTTTTTGTTTGATGTGGTTTGTGTGAATATACGGGACAACCTCACAGATCTATTATAATTTATTTAGTATTATTAATTTTGGTAATCAATCAGGCTGGGTATTAAAAATCTTTTTCGAAAAAGCAAGTTATATTTTGTAGGGATGATTAAATTCCAAGAAATAAACATTTATTGCACAAACATATGCCACATAAAGATTTTACAGTCAGAACATTTTAAGTACTTACATTTCATTTGAAAACAAAAAAATACGATTTTAAAAGGAAAAAAAATAATAATTGTGGAAACACACAACACAGATAATTATTATTAGTTGCGTGTGGCCTATAAGGCGGCACTCATCTTATTGGTGCATTCGAGACTACAACGCTGGTTTTCAGTGGACCTGGGAATTGAGTGATCTACGGACGTCAATACCGCCAGTGATGGGCTAATCTCTATATTGAATAGACTAACTGGTGCTCATACACAAATACGTATTATTGAAAAATCATGATGGTGTAACCGGAATTTTTGCATTCTGAACCACCATCTTTTAATTGTTACGATTTGTAGTTCACGCTGCTTTCATTCGGTTTGAGAGGCGAACTAAAGAAATGTTTGAGAATGTTAAAAAGATTGGTGAACAGTCATTTTATATATATACAACGTGTCGTTACCATCGCGACAATAAATGAACACACATATAGGGGACAACTTTTTAAAGTTGTATTAAACATTTAAATTCTTTAAACATCAATATTTACAGAGTTATTAAATTTTCCAAAACAAAGAATTTTAGAACACCCTTACCTATAAAAGCGTAACGTAAAGTTCATTTGTAAAGGTCACAAAGCATATGAATGGGTTGAATGAATTTAAAAGGGACAAAACATACTGTTAGAAGGAGAGGCTTGTAATACGACGCTGTGGCGCGAGTTGTATAGGTGTTACAAATGTTAAATTTTGTTTCTTTTCTCTTTTCTTAATTAGTTTGTTTGAAAAATATTTTTTTTAATTATGGATTTTGTTTAACGTTAATATTTTTTTATGATTATTGGCAAGTAGCGTTATTCGTGTGTTCATTTATTGTCGCGATGGTAACGACACGCTGTATAAAAAAGGAGATATGAAATGATAATTCCCGAATCAGCTTGACGTTTATAAAGATTTGAGGTAAGATTATTTAGCATTCCAAAAGGGTTTTCAGCTTAGATATACTGGGGTGTCCCAGAAGTAGAGACAATGAAAATGTTTTTTAATGAAAAATTGTATGTCAACAGTTATGTGTGTCAATATAAATTATGCATAATAATAATAAAAATACAATCTATATCAAATTTGCTGTTGCGATGCCTTTATAGCCGATTTTTCTCAAATTAATGCTTGCACGTCTCATGACTACTTTTCCAGAAGTTGTTGCCACTCCGTTTGGCTAATCTAGCCCATCTTTGTTTGATAGATGTCAACGCTTTTTTTATTCCTTTTTACATAGAGCCCAAAACATTTCGATGAGGAACATTTGGAGCATTGTTTTGTTTCGATATGAATTCGACGCTCATAGATTGCAAATATTGAGTGAATTCAGACTCGTAATGATACGAAGCCATATCCGGCCAGAATACAACGTCTTCCCTCTGATAATACTTGTCTATGAACGGTGTTAATTGATTCATAATACACTCTCGAAGATATATTTGTGCGTTCATAGATCGTGTACAGATATATGGTTCGGAAACATTGCCGTCTGTAGCTTGCCAAAGCAGATACTTCTTAAAAAATTTAGCCTTTATTTTATCTTTTTCGCTGTAATCCACCTCACCACGACTGGTAGCGTGGAAATATTGCTTCCCAGATTTTTTTTTTAAAAACAAAAAAAAAAAACATTGCTCTTACTTTAGGACAACATTATCCTGTGTTGTAAGGACATTTTACAAACATGAATTTCACGCGGACAAACACCCAGATGCGAAACAAGTATCTGTGGGCCACACAAATATTTGTCCCGTGTGGGCACCCAACCCACGACCCCCGACGCCGAAGCTAATACCTTGGCATCTACGCCACGGAGTCATCATCATCAATGTCAGAGGAGTCAACCGGTACAGAAGTTTCATCATCAATTATGAGATTTTTTTCAAAGTTTTTTGGTAAACTCGACGGCAACCTCGCTTAGCACGCACTTCTTGGCCTTGAAGTACTTTGAAGGGACAATTTCACAAAAGCCTTCATGCCTAGATCTTGAACTTTAATTCTGGATATGCTTGACTTAGATATTTTCAATTTGTCCGCTGCAGTCCTCACAGATGTTGAAGGTGGTTCTTTAAAAACCTTTTTTTATCTTATTTTATCTATGTTTCGATCAGTTGCTATGGTACGCCTTCCCGGAATCTTCTTAAAATCAGTCTCTACTGATTTTTCATACCATATGATTATATACAAGTATATATTATTCTTGAGAAAAATGACGAACTGCCTCGGATTTTCCATTATTCAGATAGTACTGAATTACTCTTTTTGCAAACGATTCTCGTTCGTTTCACTTCATGTTAGAAAAACATCGACAATATTTGCAAAACCGTGTATTTGACAAATTTGTTACCGGTGCATACCATGGCAACAATTATTTTCTTTTTTGAAAACCTTTTTCTTGGCCGATATGAACACTCAGTTTTGTCTCTTTACTTATGGGACACCCTTTAATCAACAATTTAGATACATAGAGGAAATAAGTATATGCGCAAGTAGTAGTCATCAAATAACGGTTATAGGCTTATAACCCAATTTGCATTTTCGTTGGATGAGTTACAAAATCTTATTTCTATAGTAAAATTATGAAAAGGAAAATATGAAAATAAGTGCAAGTAAAAGGCAAGTTATGGTTTTTAAAAGAATGGAGCAAAAAAGAAAAAAAGTATATTAAAACTAAGCTTGCATTAACAATACAGCAGGAATAACAGATATGACAAAATCATAATTTTGTCTTGACCTGTATGTATTGAGTTAAAAGGTGGCATGGAAAAAAAGTGCTCAAATGCAATTAATTTCGTAGAAGAACATTCATTAATAAACTGTTCCCAATATAGATATTCCTGTAAGAAAAATCGAAAAAGAATGTTGTAGGAAAAATCTAAACATCACCGGAGCGTCGGCAAGTGATAAGTACAGAAGTTACCAAAAATGACTTACTGTGCGATTCAAATGATTCAAGAATGATTCGATGGAAGATAAAAACATATCGAAGTAATTTGCGGTACATTGACGGAGTTAACAGTATCGAAATCGGATGATTGTTATAATTGCTAACTTTACATTTAATTAATTTTGATGGGGGCACACAGCAGTACACAGAACCAATGGACCTCCCCATTGGTTCACAAGCAGAAGCTGCTATGTGCCCATTACTGCGTCACAGAAGAACAATGTAGAGTCCTAACCTAACCAAAAGGTATTTTTCATTCATTTTATAAGAAAATACTCGTTATAAAAACATATTTAACTGACACAAACATAAACCCATAACAGTTTTACCATGTATCAATATTATCAATCGACTATACCACGATGTGGCGTGATATAGTCTCTTTGAAACATTATCTGTGGCTCTCGGTAAATGTATCCGAGTTTTCAAGAGTTAAGAGAAAGTAAAGTATCAGCCTATACATGTCCCATGAGTATTAGGGCATAGTCCACCACGCGGCCCCACTGCGGATTGGTGGACTTCACATATCTTCGAAATATTTTTTTTGTTATTATTTCGAAAATATGCAGGTTTCCTCACCATGTTTTCCTTTGGTGCTGGCACCGGGGATCGAACTCAGGTTGCTCGAGTATATGAAATTAAAGGCGAGCGCCCGGACATCGAGCTATTACGGCTCCATTGTGCTATAATATTAAAAAAATATATTATCGGTCCTTATCTGTTTCAAAATCTCTTTTAAATTACTGAAAACAAATATGAAAGACTATCGCCCGGTTTCTGAAACACTGATAATCGTAGAAGTTAACTAATCAACTGTCAAATGGATTCTCAGCTGTCATGTAATGTAATGTTTTTTCCAAAAACCGGATGTAACTGCAACTTTGTAATAAATTTAATTTCCGTCCAAGTTAAGAAAGATATGACTCATCGAAAAACTGCGCAAACGAACATAACAGTGGCGTAACCGTCCGCAATCGATCGACTCCAGACTTATCTTGAATTTGTATCAATTCATTGCAACGGACCGTTGACATTGTGCTTTGGAGGAAACAATTTGTATAACTCTTACTACGGATATAATTTGTAATATGGAATTTTTATTCACCAAATTTTAAACAATTATCAAGAGACGTAAAATAAATATGTTTAATTTTTAATATTTAAATACGATACACATATTTTGTGCTTTCATTAATACGTTTTGAATTAATATAATTTATGTAAAACAAATTCGAAGAAATACGGAAATATAAATCTACAATTGCGGCTAGCGAAAAATTTCCAATTTTGAAAAGCGGCACGGGCTATCAAGAAGCTTGGCCACTCCTGTTCTATACATTACTACTACCATAAATGTAAAAAAGTATGTCTTTGTGACCTACATTTTGCTGAAAATTAAAACAAATTAATTTAATAATACATGTGCATGTTTAGGATTATTAATTAAACACAATACATATCTTGTGTTTAATAATTCTAAACGAGGTGTTGGATGAAAACAACTGACTTTTACTTTTAGGACTCTATCTCTGATTTTCGCGATTATTATTTCTTTTTACTTTTTCAATACATGTCTTGTGCTTATAATTGATAATCCTAAACAAGGTGTTGGATGAAAACAACTGACTTTTACTTTTTGGGCTCTATGTCCGATTTTGAATGAATGAATGAATGAATGAATGAATGAATAAATGAATGAATGAATACACTTTATTGCACGCCAAAAATAAAACAAACAAAAATTAAAACTTAATGTAGAAGTGATGGGTACAATGGGCGGCCGTATTACTAAGAGTAATTTCTTCCAGGCAACCTTTTCGCAATTATTTCTTTTTACTTTCTCCAGTTAGATTTTAGAATAGCACTATACAAAACATCTACAATCATAAAGCGTTTAAATTTTGTTTAAAAGTCATAAAATTCCCTCAACTTGTGAGTTGTTGATGAAACTGTCGATAAAAACATCCGATCAAAATTAAACTCGAACTTATTCAACATTATATCAACGTCTTTTAATTATAATATTAGCAGCATTCATTGCTATGCGGATGTCAGTACTGCTGACACTTTATAAGTCGGCTGGGCAAAAATTCTTCAGGAATGTACCGATAGTCGGCTAAACTTATTTGTGAAGTCAAGAATTTGTTAGGCAAATTCTCGGAATGTGGCCGATAAAACCTAGTCCAATTTAACTCTAAGAAGCCATCAGTTTGATCGTTTACCGCAAAGAAGAAACCCTTCGTCATGTCTTCCTTCTTTGAAAGCACTTCCCCCGTTGCCACTGATTTGACTGGAATTCTTAGAGTTATCATATCGAGCAGTGTCCAATTTCGCAATCACTTGGCACAGAAATCCAAACTGGCATCTAAACAGCTTAGTGGTAGAGCGAGGTACTATTTTCTGCCATCCCATCGCCTGTAGCTTTACAAAGCGCAAAGTCTTCCGCATATGGTTCTCATCTCTGGGCCGGGGCGGCCCAATTCCAACTCTTTTCAATTGACTTTGCGAAGAGATGTTTCGTCTATTTACGTTTTTATCGAATCTATGACGGGGAGTGCTCTGTGGAGTTGTTCGGATTAATACTTTGTCTAAGGCTGGCAAAGTATTTGTGACTTGTCTGGTGTTGCGAGTGTCCATGGGTGGTGAAGAACATTTGCCACCAGGTGGTCTGCCAGCTCGTCTGTCTCCTTTCCATAAAAAAAATCCACAGATTCCGCTGAGTTTTAAGTTCTACTATTTAACCTATTGTTTACACGACATAGTTTAAATAATTGTTAAAATTGGCTCAGTGATATTTTTAAAGGCATAATGTTTTTAACCTCAAAAAACTAAATGAGCAAAGTGAAGTGGGATGAATGTATAATTTTATTCCTTTGTTTCAGATGATGTGCCGAATAAATCATAAGCAAACAAGAATAGATATACAATTGTATAACGAATGGATGAGGCGGCGCTAAATGGTGCTAGGACTGGCAATGTGGAAAGTAGAAATGCAGACGGCCTGCTTTCTTGGTTATCGAATGAAAATTGGCCTGATAGTTATCATCATCATGGTACTTGGATTCTTTAATGAGAGTCAAGGTAAGGTAAACTTAAGATCTTTTACACAAATGTTTAAAATCCTTCTTTGTTTGTTTGAAATAATTATGATGCTCTGTCATTCATTCAGTTATACAGAAACTTAGGAGAGAATCTGTTCACATGGCTAAAGAAACAGAAAGAAAGTCACAAGCTGCTGTGGAATGAAATTGAGTAAATACGCATAGCGGGAGTAACCATTTTAGTAGAAGTCTACTGATATGTTGAACATTCTCACGACGTCATTTAAAATAAGTTGTAGAAAAATTGTAAAAAAATAAAACATTTTGAGAAAAATTTAGAAAAATATACGAAAAGTATATGACGGCTGTGAGGAATTGAACCTGAGTCCACCGGAATACATGATATTCCTATATATATATATGACTGACTAGCAGTCTTTTTATCTTTAAGGTATTTACGTTAACGTATCATAACCACATCAAAATTCCCGGTAGTAAATTTTGTGTGTTTATCAGTCCTGCTTGAAAATCTTTTATGATCGTATTTACATAGTAACGCAGAGTTAAGTCGACTTTTTAAGCCCAAGATTGCACTCCGGCTCGTTATTAATGAAACTGGCTTAAGCGAGGAAGCCTCACACGTACCGACCACTTGACCTAACAGCCTCATACTAAGCCTCTTAAAGTTTTAAAACGAAAGTGTTATTCGCTGAGAAAACTTGGCGGGCTTGCGAGGGAATTTAAAGCGACTCCTTTGACTGCAGCTTAGATTATGCTAAATCCATGCTGCCGGCAAATGAAAGTTAACACCGTTAATGTCAAGCTTATAAACGTAAAAGTGCGACGCGTTCGTGTTTCACTTTTCATTACAACTGCACAATTCTTAAAACTTGCTTCGCAAATTTTTTAAACACAAAAAGGATTTTTCACTTCTTTTTCATTCAACACTATCCTCGATTTTCAGTTTTTCGAAGCTTTACTAAAGAGTTGTGAATTTATTTAGTATTTGGTATGCAAAAATATGATTTATCTAATTTCATAATTACACTCTTGAGGGTTACGTACTTCAAAAGGTAAAAAAGGAACCCTTAAAAGATCAATCTCTTGTCTGTCAGTCCGTGTCACCGCCGATTTTTTAGGAACGGTTGGACCTAACAAGTTGAAATTTATACCAAATACTTAAAGGTCTTCAGTTCCTATTAGTTGTATAAAAATCAAGACCCCGAATCAATACGATAAAAAGATATAAGATTTTCGCAAAAACTTAGTAATACTAAAATTTACCTTAATTTTCAAATTTCTGTATTTTTAGAAATTTTCTCTTTTTAACTATTTTTAACCGAATTTAGAAAATTCGAGTTCAGCAAGGTCTTACGGCTCAAATAAAAGTTGCTTGCAAAGGCAACCAATAACAAGCTTTTGAATTTACCTATACATTTTGCAACATTTACCTATAGTTCCAAGTTAGTTAATTAAACTATTAATTAAAAATTGCATTTAATGTCTTTTTTAAAAACAATGAGTCAAAGTCAACCGGCATTGGAAGTACACTAAAAATGTTATTTCTATTTGTTACGGTAATGAAGTATAACTTCTCACGTGCTTACATAAGTACACACATATTTTTTTTTACTGATTTTAACATGTCTTTTCATATGTTCACAACTCATAAAATTATTTACTAGCTTCTGCCCGCGACTACGTCTGCGTAGAATAGCCTGAAGGCGAAACATTCAGACAAAAAGACAGATAAGAAAGATAAAGATATAGATAAAATATGTATATAAACTATAGTCTATTTATTTTGATGTATAAGTTATAATTATTATTGCAAAGTTTCATTAAAATCCATTCAGTAGTCTTTGCGTGTTAGCTACAGTAAGGACAAGGATTTGGTTTTAATAGATTCACTAAATCCTAAGTAAGGATTGAATCCTTACTAATATTATAAAGGGGAAAGTTTGTATGTATGGATGGATGTTTGTTAATCTTTCTCGCAAATACTACTGAATGAATTTTAATGAAACTTTACAATAATATAGCTCATACATAAGAATAAGATATAGGCTATAATTTATAAACATATTTTATGTATATCTGTCTTTCTGCCTGAATAGTGCTAGTAATATTATAATCCATCAATTAAATCAAAACTTCGCTTAACGTGTATGTAACTCACACGGATGGATATTATAATATTACATTATCATATGATAATTTTTGATATTTAGAGGATATCAAGTCTCAAACTTATGTTTCTTATTTCCTATAGTTATAAACCTATAGTATCAATGATAAAAATTCCTGAATAACCTACTTGTATTTTAAGTCAATAAAAATATTTTAAACGGTATTTACTTCTCATTAATTCAATAAAAGAAAAAAAATATGTTATCGGCCACCACGCTCAAAAAGTGTAACTTAAATTATTTCGGATTTGTCACGTTTATTTTTAAATTTTATTTCTCAACGTTTCGAACCCTTTTCAGCGTTCGTGGTCACGGGACAGACTGAGGCGTTAGACGTCCGAATGTCATAATTTAACCCGGGCTAGCTACAGTTTTTAATAATAAAAGTACCTACTAACCTACGGTGTTAATTGTATCTTGTATTGGAGTGATGGTTCGTTTGGGCCTATATTTAAATTTATTGACGATAGGATCTAAAGCTGATACTGGCACCCAACCATCTTCTATAATAATATTATAAAGGCGAAAATTTGTATGAATGGATGGATGTTTGTTACTCTTTCACCCAAAAACTCCTGGATAGATTTTAATGAAACCTTACAATAATATAGCTTATACATCAAAAATAGGCTTTAATATTTAAAGACATTTTGTGAATTGTGCAAAATATAGGTAATGATAAGTGTCAACTAAGTAGTGTATAGTAAAACGCTCATTGTAAATTCTCCTTGGCCGCTCGGGTGAAGCCGCGGATAACAACTAGTATTCTTTTCTAAGGATCTGATGGTTGAGGCGACTTAAGGTGTGCTCAAAGACTATAAGTTTTCATAATAATAAAAGTTATGATTTGAAGCGACCTTAGACATCGTAAGAAAATATGGACCGAATCTACGCAAATACTAAATTTCATGAAAACCGCTGGAGCCGTTTCCGAGATTCCAATTATATATATATATACATATATACAAGAATTGCTCGTTTAAAGGATAAGATTATTAATTAACAAAAAAAATAAAGGCACAATATCGATTTAAATTTAACGCAACAACTATTTTTACAAATATATTTGAAATAAAATTTCACAAAGCCTTTAATAGAAGCATTAAACGAAAAGTACTTTTTGTCATCTTAACCTCAACGCAAAAAGGGGTCGTTCGAGCCCCAAAATTGAGGAGATTCACCTGCCACGTCCCCACATTAGAGCTCAGATGTTGTCGGAGGCCCGAATAATTTCTTAATCAGGCTGCCTTTGTTTACGCTAATTGTGTCATTTACTATTCCATTTGGGACTGCAACAAACGGACTTCTGAAAAATGTTAAATTTTTAATGAGTCAACGCATATGCCATCTTTTTAATTATTTCTTACAGAATAAGACACCATTAATTATTTATAAATGTAAAATTAATGATATAACTTTGTTCGTAGTCAAAATATATAATAATAATATTGTTTAAGAGCAAACTGTGTATTGTATTTTTTCATCGAAATTGTTTACGGATATGAATAGCAATTCTGAATACAAATGCATATTCTAATTAACGACCTCTGACCTTTAAACGTTATCGTTTAGAGGTCATTTAATTAGAATAAATAAGTATGTCCAGGTTAAAATAGAATGATTCAAAGATCTCAGCTAGGTCAAATTAATTTCAATGCAATTCATTTCTTTGTACTTCCAAGCTAATAAACATTTCGACATTAGTTGTTTCGTATATTAATTACCATATTTTCATTTCCTTCATAATATCAGGTACTGCACACTACGGAGAGGACAGTATCGGATCATTTCCCTACTTTGAATACACTGTGCCAAGGAACGTCACTACCGTCGTTGGTCAGACTGCATTTCTACACTGTAGAGTCGAACAGCTAGGGGATAAAGCGGTAAGTAATATTATTGACAATAATTGAATTTCCTTGTCCCACCGTTGCTCCCAAGATTAAATTTCATTTAAGTATTTAAAATAAACAATTTAAATGTTTAATACAACTTTAAAAACTTATCCTCTATATGTGTGTTCATTTATTGTCGCGATGGTAACGACACGCTGTATATGATTATTGAGCTATTGTGCGTACACATAATAACAAAAGAGACGTTAGACTTGCATGTATATTGTCTATAATTATGTATGTTTATGTTATAGGTATCTTGGATACGTAAAAGAGACCTCCACATACTAACAGCTGGGATTTTGACATATACATCTGATCAGAGATTTCAGGTAAGTAATTTTGTCGAAAATAAAGACCGTAATTTCCATTTCCTTTTTATTATTTATCATAGTCTATACCTACTAGTTCTCATATTTAAACGTAAGCTTGGCGCTGAACATTTTCGTATTTTACTAAAATATATTATATAGCAAAAATGCAAGCTTTTTTCAAATATTGTTAGTACAACTTTCAATGCTTAAAATTTATTCAAATATTCAAATAGACGCTTATTCTAATGAAACGTCGAATTTTACATAAAAATTAAAAAACTGCATCGGTTTGCAAAGCACTTCCTTAGAAGAGATGGGCAAGAAACTTAACAAATGCTCTGTTCTAACGAAGATCAGTTTGAAATTTAACATAGGTATAATAGTCTTATTTTAGCCTACGTGATAATTAGTCTATACATTGCCCTAGTCTAGATGCTTTAGCTATAAGTTTGCGTTTAAATTGATCACGTGGCAGACTTAATACCGACTATGGAATTTTATTATACATGAGAACTCTTTACCCCATGAATGGCGTAGTTAGTTTGTACTTATTTCAAGTATTTAGTTTAGTCTGTAACTATTATTTAGGTAACAATAAAGTTATGTCGAACATATAAAATATTAAAATAAATGTATTGAGACGCTTACAGGTGATTAGACCGGATAAATCTGAGAACTGGACGCTACAGATAAAATTTCCACAAGAAAGAGATGCGGGCATTTACGAATGTCAAGTAAACACTGAACCAAAGATGTCATTAGCATTCCAGCTAAATGTTGTCGGTAAGTTTTTAAATGTACTGTAAATTTATGGGGTATTGTTATTATTACGCGAAGACTTTACTGGAACCAATAGATGTGTCATTACTTTCATATTTTTGGCGAAGACATTTATTAAATACAGCGATATAGTAAATTAATGCTAGTGACTTTAAATAGGTATTAATAACATTTCACATATACCCAAGAATTTGGTCACCATTTTACGACGTAAATACATAGAACGGAATAAACAATAAGAAAAAAATTAAATAATTGATAAAAACCATTAAGATATTTTTAGGATTTAATTAAGAAGCAATTTATTTAAATTACTTTACAAGACTGGGAAAAAGTTCAAAAGTTATTCGACAAATTGAATTGATTAAGGACAATGTCAATTGAAGGTTACAACAAAAATGCTTTCATTCGTGGGATTAAATGTTGGTTATAAAATTTGTTTTCTACAGGCAATATCAACGTTTTTTCTTGCTTACAACATAAATGAAAGCTTTGCATAGATTTTTTTTTTTTTTTTCATTTTAATATCCAAACAAACACCGAATTATGAGGATGAAAAAAGCAAAAACAAGGCAATCTTCTTCGTAATTTTCTTTAGCCGTTTCATCTTACAAATTTATGTACTGGCAAAAAAGGTCTTTGTTTGTCTGAAATTTTTAGTCTCAATGAATTTCACTACCACTTTTACCGTATTGTAGTAGTTAATTTTAAAAAGTTGTTTAAAATTTACATACATATTATGACAAGAGAGTAAAAAATTATGGAATGTCCTTGAAATTATTAATTTTAATTTAATATAAACAGTAAAACATGTAGTATAATAGAAAGGAATATTAACTATTAACAGTCTTAAATTTAATATGGTATTTTCTGAAAATTTACCTTGAAGTAGTAGAAGAATTTATTTTTGAGCGTTGTGAGGTTTAGGTTCCGTAGGTCATCGATAACTGTTAGGGAAGAAAGGTTTTCGAGTGGCAGCCTCGTACTGGCCATCGCAGTGTAGGATGACCTTCCACTAGATGGAGTGACGACCTGTGCAAATGTGCGGGAAGTCGATGGATGCAGGTGGCTCAGGATCATACTTCATGGCAGTCTATGGGGGAGGCCTATGTTCAGCAATGGACTCAAACAGACTGAAATGATGATGATGATGAGGTTTAGAACACTTCATCGTTTTTTCGACTTTTTTTTTATGTGAAAAGTTGCCACAAAGTCTGATACAAGATAAAATTCGCTTTTAATGTACGTTAAAATAAAACAAATTATATTTAAAAGCTGATGTTCAACAAACGTTCAGCAATTATTTTAGGTGTTTGGTCTTGAAAATAATATATTTAAATAATAAACAACAATTGTAATGATTATTTAATAATTTTTATATAGCATTAATTGTTTCCTTAACAGAAGCCAAGGCGCATATTCTAGGGCCAGCTGATTTGTATGTTAAAACTGGAAGTGCTCTAGCCCTCACGTGCATACTCAGCCAAGGCCCGCACGATCTCGGAACTATATTTTGGTATAAGGGTTAGTAATGATTCTTCAAATTATTTCATATCTTTATAAATTTATAATGTTTCCAATACATAAAAGGTTGTTTTGATACGCAAAGAACTTACAAAACGTCAAAAATCAAAGAGTGCGTGTTTAACGTGCGAAGCAGCCCAATAGTTGTAACATTTACCTCATGTTGACACAAAAATGAAATATTTAAGAGAAAATGATATCGATTGATCGATCGAAAATGATTTATTATTTTTACAATCATTATTAATTAAAAAAAGTCCGTTTCCATAATATGACATTTTTTACCGTGTTTTTATCAGCATTGTCTAGGTTGATTTGACACTGACACATTAATTCAACCACATAAACTCTGAATGTAATTCTAATTCAAAAAAGTAAAATAAGCAATTTGTTTATTTCAGGATCAAATATAACAGAGTATAAGGAAGTGGAAGGGAACGAACTAACCACATAAACTATGAACGACATTATAATTAAACAATGTAAAATATTCAATTTACTTATTTCAGGATCAAATATAATAGAGTATAAGGAAGTGGAAGGAAATGAACTGTCAATGGAGCCGAGGATCCGGCTGATGACAGAGTGGACGGAGCAACTGACGTCGCGGCTCACGATCGAAAAACTGACACCGAGCGACAGTGGCAACTACAGCTGCGTACCAACGATGGCGGAGCCAGCTTCCGTGAATGTTCACGTCATTAACGGTAAGTGACCTATATAACCCTATCAGCCGCAGCAGTAGGAAAATTCTCAAAAAGTAATGACTTCTTGAACTTAATTACTCTTAAATGTACTATGTATACTTAATGGAGCACGGATAGTAAGTTGCATAATATCTATTCAAAATGTGAAGAAATAGATATGTACTAATAACACGACATATCTTCCAGTTAAATATTTTTATTGATTTAATAACAAAAAATTGAGGGAAAACTGGCAAGATAGCTTTATCATTGAAAAGGTTTGTCCTTCCATAATCTTGTACTGCAAAGAAACACACGACCAAGTATAATAAAAATAAAAATATACACGACCTTTTCCACAATTTCAAGATTTATAGCCACGACTTAATAAATAACGAAATCGTTCAGTTCTTCTGATCGAGCTTTTCCACCACTACGCTTAGTTGTTATGAGTTTGTGTCAACTGTGCAAGATATATCGTGCAGTTTACGCTCGTCAAAAGCACTTGCTCTTATTCTTGTTTAGTTAGAGATTGTACAATTATGTTGCAAAAATGTTTGATTACCGTCTAATCTAAACTTCTCTGTTACGAAACAACCACACCTGTAAAGAACAATATACGCGTCCCGTTAAAGATTATATGTTCAAATACAAAAGTACCTTGTATGTGTGATAAAGAGATAAAGAATTCTTACGGAATATGGTTATAACAGTTGGAAAAGTTGCATGATTTTGTAATGGTAGTAAAATTTTAATCACACTAATGTATGTGAAGTGAATGTTCATATATTTAAATTAATTTAAGTACACGTAATTGCTTAATTAAAGTCAAACATAGACTCGAATCGTAAGGCACCCCAAATTATAGGCATCATACAACAATATTTTATTAAATATTTGACTCTGCACCTAATAACTTGTTTGTCTTACCAGGAGAACATCCAGCGGCGATGCAGCACGGTAATGCAAATATAGCTTCCCCATGTGCCCTTTCCGTCAATCTATTCATCTCGTTGTATTGTACTTTAGCAACTCTTTACACGAGTACCATCGACGGCTTTAGATGAAAGTTACACAATGTATCCTTATCTTAAGGCTAACGTCTAATTTTATTGTATCATCAAAAGGTGTCTGATTGTATTTGTTGTTTTCCACTACCGCTACTTTTGATTTCTATAAATCGCTTTACCGTCTTATAATGCTCGTTTTTTCGGACACAGAAACTGCCTATTTTCCTACAAGATTTTGCATCTGTTTATTATTACTAGTGTTTTTATATATCATAAAGACCTATACAAAATGATAAATCTATGTAAAATTTTAAAGTCAAGGTTAGATTATGAAATGTAGAAATGAATCTTGGATTTAGTAACACCTTTACAGTGATAAGATTTTTTGATACTCAAAAGTTGTTTTTAACCTTCTCGTTGATAAAACTGTTTTTATTGATGTTTAAAGAAATGGGAAATATGTTTTAGCATAAATAGACAAATCAACTACTTTTTTTTAATTTACTTTGTAGTATTCACGTACACCATGGCAGGAAATCCAACTATTTGTTTTGCCATAAAATTCTTAATTGAACGTATTGTTACTTGAAAAATTACATACAAAATTAGCAATAGCGAGTGATAATATAAAAGAATTATGAAACACACCATTATATTGAAACAGGAGAAATTCATAATGTTTTGCACCGTCTACGGTAAACTCTTTCATTTTTCTTATTTTTCATCTAACTATTTTTTTTTTAAGTTGACAATGTTCTTTACAGTGCTGTGATTAAATTTAGTCGAAAATGTTCATAATACAATCAAACCAAGATAATATGAAGACCAAAACTAATTAAAACTAAATTTCAATATTTGCAAACGATGAAGAGAAACGGCGTGGGGAGATCGCCTAATGTAAAGATATACTTCAAATTTGGATTTGACCCAGCGATTTTAATATAGTTTAAGTTTTTTTCTATTTTCTGTATTTAATTAGTGTTACATTTTCCTCTACGTTCTTTGTAATGAAAGAAATAATTTCAGTCACTTCAAATATAAATTAAATAAGAGCAATCATATAAAAGCTTTTTACTTCAACGTGCAGTTTTTAAATGCTTTTACATTTAATATCTTTCCTTTCCTGTCTTTCATTATAGTTTTATGATTTTGAGATCGCCAACATTATGTTATAATAGTTTCATTTCATTTTTATGATATTATATTTGTGTGTATATATATATATATATATATATATATATATATATATATATATATATATATATATAGTAATGACAATTTCCAAAAAAGGCATGACGTACGATATTGTTACTACTACTAAACCCATCGAGTCAAAAACCTAAGATATTTATATTTTAAATTAATTTTGATAGAAATGAAATAAACGTTTATAATATATGAAAACCTCATATTTCAGTTGAATTAGTGAATGTTATTGTCGTGATAATTTATTTATATTGCATAAAATGCATCAAGGAAACAAATTTCTATACATAATTTTGGACACGATTTGTTATTCACACGAAACATCTTTATTATTACTATGTATGCAAAAACGCACCTTTGAAGTTGATTTTAGATTTTCTTAGATTGAAATCATTTATGTAATAATGATAAATATTATAAATATATGTCTTTAAGGTTGGTTGTATATAACATTTTGTAAATAACGTATGTAATACATTAACTATGAATTATTATTAATTTTTAAACATTAGAATATGTTTATTCGGAGATTTAATTTAATAAATAATGAATATAGAATTAATTAAGAAAGAAAATGTACTATAACTTAAGGAAAACTTTGACAAATAAAGATAGTAATTAATACATTAGCACTTTCATTTAAAATTTCATCGCTAGTAATATTTTTATTGGGAGAAAGTGGTAAACGAGCCATCTCGGATGTTAAGGGATAACCGCCTACCCATGGACATTTGCAACACCAATAGGGTTGCAGATGCTATGCCACAGGTGTGGCCTAGCTACCTCACTCATCAGACGAAATGCAGAAGAAACGTAGAAAAGAAAGAAAAAAACAACGTAGTCAGTGAGATTGGGTTATTTTTGATTAATGCTATTTGAGTTCATGATTAGTATCCTGTAGTTTTGTAACTCTTTAGGCGGTATTTTTAATAAATAAGACAAAGCGGAATAGTTAATAGTATTAACGTTGCTATATAAATCTTTGGCATTTCCAATACATTTATAGGTTTTAAATTGAAAAAATTATCCTAAATCTACAGACTGTAACCATTACGAGTATGTGGAAACAATAAAAATTTTACCGTTTTTCCAAACTTGTATAATTTTCTCAATATCCACCAATATTCTTATTACCGTACCAAGTCAAGTACGCACTTCTAAAAATCTCAGTTTAGATCTATTTTTACATATAAATACTGTGACAACTTTGTAAAGGCAAATTATTAAAGTTACATTTTCTCAGAGTAAATTCCTGAGAAAGTATAACTTTAACAGGGGCTCGCTCGTCACTTCCGCAATCGAAAAATTTTGTAACCTAATTACTGTTTACATTAGACGCCCTTACTGTGTTTAGATTAGATGTCCACAATATACTTCATGAAATCTATATGTCACATTTTAATTCTATATCATCTATTATGTGTTTATCTAGTATTCATAACGTTATTCCGCTATAGTTAAGTAGTAATGGAAGCCCATGGACAAATGCATTACCGGCCTTTGAGGTAGGATACACAAATCTACCATGATACCGCTACCTGAGGTTTGGCTAAAAAGCCACTGCGGCTGACCATTGTTGAGCTGAGAGTTCGTCAAAGCTATAAGGTCAGCCGCGAGACTTTTTACGAGACATCCAGTCCCAAACTTCAACCACTGAGGTAGGATATTATGTACTCGTTATTAGTGTAGTATTATATAACTGCGTAAAGTTTATGTTATATAAAAAATTGTATCAATATAAGATTTATATAAAAATCTAATTTTATATTCAGCTGTTCTTCAGAGTATATTAACGATTTGACTCGGCACTCAAAAGCTGGGTGGAAGCTCTACAAAATTCTGAACGTATTAGAAAACAACATATTTACCAGTGCATGCACTTGCATTGGAAACGTACGATTTAACCATTTGTAAGGCCTCGCAGAGCTGCTAGGTAACACCAGTGCGTGACTAATAACATGATTACAGATTTATCATGCAACGACACGGACTGTGTATGAATGTAAATCATGAACTCAAATTGTACCAAACACGCAACAGTCCTGTCTATTACTGATTGAATTATATGGCTTGCTTTACTGTGTGGTCAACATTATTGTTGTTGCCACTGAATAGTCAAACAACAGCTTATTTAAAATGAATAAAAGTGGTAACGATTTTCGTACCAAGTTTTTTGTACTAATTTTCGGTTATCAGATTAAAAGCTGTTGATTTTTCAATACTACTAGTTTTTCGCCCGCGGCTTTGCTCGCATTGAAGCCCTTAAATAAATATCTTTCAACCCTTAACAACATTTTTCTACAACTAAAAAATAGGCCGTGTCCTTTCTCAGGCTCTAGACTATCTGTGTATCAAATTTCATTTAAATCGGTTCAGTAGTTTTGGAGTGAAAGCGAGACAGATAGACATTTTCATACTTTCTTTACTTTTTATTAAATAGAATTACTTTCGCATTTATAATATTAGTATGGATTTTACATAATACCTAAAACTAGTATTGCCTCTCAGTTTTATTAAAAAAATTGAGACCTGTAAACAAAATGATTTAAATGACATAGTTAAATAGCTCATCCCACAATTTCCACTAGTTGATTTTATTCAAGTAGTTTCCAATACTTTCGAGTACCTACTTTTTGGTATATCCGATGTCCTACACCATTCATGTTTCATTTCATTGCCTTTGCATTATAGTATTGACCTAGATTGGTACGATACAGTTTTTAGTTGTAAACAAAATTCAGCAATATATAAATTTCTTAAAATACATTATGTATATGAAAAACGTTTAAAAAAATTATTTAATACTCAAAGGGGATGACGGAATAAAATATTATATTAATTTGAAACTAAGTTAAACCCAGCTTGTCGCAGAACCTAGCTTAAAATAATGAAAAAAAAAAGCGTTTTGGTAATAGACAGGCGTGAAGTATTGTTTTTTTATGTAAGAAAGGGACAAACGAGCTGGCGGTTCACCTGATGTTAAGTGATAACCGCTTACCAATGGACATTTGCAACACCCATAGGGTTGCAGATGCTATGCCACCTCTTAATAAAGTGTGCCCCAGCTACCTCACTCACCAGACGAAACGCAGAAGTGCACACTTCTACTTCACGCCGATCTTGTGTGAGGTCGTGGTACTAACCCGGTCGGACCTGCCCATTCGTGCAACACTTTTGCGTGGCCCTACCCCGTGTTATACTTCTACGTTTCGTCTGGTGAGTTAGATAAGCGGGGCCGACTTTATTAAAAGGTGGCAACGCATCTGCAACCCTATGGGTGTCGGAAATGTCATATGGCGTCAGTGTTCACTTAACATCAGGTGAATCGCCATCTCGTTTTCCATCTTCTCACATAAATAAAAAGATAGAAAACCAAACAACAACTTGGGTACAATATGGTGTCACTGGCTAATCAAAAATTTTCCTTTTTGATCATAATGTGTACTGCCCACGCTTTTGTATGATAGTTGGAGATTGGAAACATTAATTTTAAATCAAAATTTATGCACACATAGGAGTATAATATATGTATGAGATGTGCTTTTGATTTGTCGGCCATGGAATTCAGTCCAAATTATCAACAAGTGCTTGTAGTGCGTCTGGTCTAATGTATTCGGTATTTAGAAAAATAAACACTGAGAGTAAAACTTTATCTCATTTAGAACCATAGCGGTAAAGAACTCCAATCGCAGATTCAGCAACTTTTATGGTTTAGAAACACAAAGTGCCTTTTTATGGCGCCCCGTACTATTTCTCCAAAAGTTTTATCATTACCTTGTTATTAAACCTATTTTGGGTCGTGTTCGTACTTCATAAAGTATTATGCAATATACATAGAAGACCATAAAAGTTAAAAGCAAGATCTTGCTACGGAATATTTTATGGCTTATTTATGTACAGCCACAAAAACGAACAACTGAAGTGTATCCCTTAAATATTTATTTTTTTAATAAACAATATTATATGGCTAAGATTCTTATTCTTCAGAAGGTCGTTTTATATACCAAAATAGTATTTATAAAACTATATCTTTAAAAATAATTCTGTATTTATAACAAAGCTGAAAAAATATTTTTGTGTGTGAGAATTCACGATCCCTGGTGCCTGTCTTTTATATTTATGAAAGAACAAACAAGTTTTCTACGAGTACTAAACCTTTTTAAATACTTCGTCTGTTCTTCTATCTTGTGCTTCTGAGAAACTGTTGTAGTACAAGAAATATTTCCCCGGGAAGTGTTCCCAAGTTGCCAACTTGTAAACAGCAATTGAAAAGAAAGCTTTAGATATTCCATACAGTATAACTTCTATAAAGTAAAGTAACATCCTATATACGAGTATGTCTTAACATATCTACGAGATATTTTCTTTTTATTATTATTTTGAAAATATGCAGGTATCGTCACGATGTTATCCTTCACCACTGGGCACGTGATAAGCACTTAAAATTGACAGTGGTGCCGGCACTGGGAATCGAACTCAGGTTGCTAGAATATTTGGAATTAAAAGCGAGCGCCCAGACAATATCTATCATTTTACTTACTAATAGCGTTGTGATTTTTTTTTTCAATCAATTATTTATTTATACTGTTAATTGCGTAAAATTATGATTTTAACAAACGATTATATTATATCATATCAAAAATTTTGCTTATTATCTCGGCACTATTTTCAACAATTCACCTGAATTGTTGAACACATTGATTTAAGTTTGCCGGCATAGAATACCAGGGCAAATCACCTTGCACAGCCGATCCCTTGGGAGACGAAAGTCAAATAATGAAGACCAAATCACTTTCAACTCCAGAATATCGTTCAATACTCACTTCGAAAACGTTAGAAACAGCTACGTTCGTTTACGCCCAGCTCTATAATCTAAGCAACCCTTCAAGCAAAATAGCTAACATCTTTGGTTATATAAAATTTGTGTACTACGTCTCCGATCCTTAACGCTTTTACAAACATCAAGGTCATGAGGTCATAAGGGAGCACTTTAAAAACCTAACCAAACAGTACATCGAAAGTGCCAAATTTTCCAATCCTCTCATCCTAAACACAATCAAATATTAACCCAATACAAACGCGACCGGCAGTAGCCACCAAACGTCCTCGTCGAGTGGATAGAGAAAGGGGGCGTAGGTGTGTCGTACCCACCGAAAATACCACATTTGCTCATAGTGCTAACATACATCAACGAAATACAAAACACTGCCGCTATATCACGACGGTGTTTTCGCTAAGAAAAAAAAACTGTTATTATATACGTTGTCTTTTAAAAAAACGTTTAAATATTGTCATTATGATTAATGAGTTTTTTCTTTTATTTTCTTATGAACACGAATAGACGAACTTATAGAACACGAATATTCTTTACATCCTTTGTACATTATATGTTAAAGCAAGAAGCATAAAATAAGAATTTCATATGTATATTTAAAAATTTGTTGATAAATAGACGAAGTTTTTCGCCGTGTTGAGGCTTTTAACCTGTGTCCTTCGCGATAAGCGCCCAAGGGTCTAGCCACTCAGAGAATGGCTATGACAACGAGGAAAATATCGATTAATTTCATGTAGTTTGTTTTTTATTGCAATTTTTAAGAGTGATTGGCGTCATCTAGTGTATTTCCTTTGCAACAACCGACCACTATTTCATATAACATTTTACAATTAAGTATTTGAAAACTAGAAATGACACCTTTGCTATTCAAAATTCGCTTAAAATTATGCATATTGCTCCATCATTTTGTACAAATAATGTAATTGAAAAGTATAAAATTAAATATAAAGAGATAACATCTTTGCGTGTATAAAGTAACTTAAATCGTAAGAGATGAAGCAAACATTTTTTACTACGACTGCCTCATTGGAATTTAGTATCATACGCGAAGGAAAACAATGCTTCTAAAAAGGATACTACATCACAACCGAAAGGGAAAGGCACCTGCTACCGTATATAACGTACACTTTTATGAAACATAAAAGTCTGAGAAGTTTTCACCATTTCACTTATTCATCTATAATTCATGACGCTTTACAGATAAAATAACAATAGAGAAGAAACTAACATTCGTATATCTACGACTAACTTAGAAACCAGAATTTGTTCTCACGGATCTCAAAATTAAAATTTAATGTAATCAGATATTATTTAGGTTATTATATTATTTAGATTTATTAAATAATATGTAATTTTAGATATATTAAATCTTGTAAATATTATATCAACGAACTGTATGATACAAATCAGATATCTAAAAGCAGCTACTTCATAACAATTTTTTTTCTTTAAAAAGAGCCTATACCTATATCAAAAAATTAAATTGTAAATATTTTATTACTTTTATCATTTACGTTCATTTATTGTCGCGATGGTAAAGACACGCTGTATAGTCTGCCAATATAGTCCAATGATGCGTCAATGGTAGTAAAGCGGTAGTAAATAAATAAATATAAATATTTTAGGACACATTTTTTCACAACCTTTTCTAGTTTTCAAACTAAGCAACGCTTGTAATATGGGTACTAGAAAACTGATAAACATACTTACGGGCAGGCTCGTCGGGGTAAGTACCACAACCTCACAGAAGACCGGCGTAAAGTAGAAGTGTGCACGTGTGAAGTGTGTGTGTGTGTAAGTATGACAAATACTTTCGCGTTTCGTCTGGTGAGTGAGGTAGCTGGAGCCCAATTTCAATAAAGTTTGTCAACGTATCTGCAAACCCTCGGGTGAGCAGATGTCTATGGGCGGCGGTATTCACTTAACATCAGGTGAACCGTCTGCTCATTTGACAACTTTTCACATAAAAAAAAATATATTTACATATCTAAACACCCAGACACTATAAAATACACGAATACTAGTAAATAATACAAAGTATATGACTGTCAGCAAATTACCAACCCGACACAAACGCGAACGTCTACAAGCGTCGCACGCAAAAAGTCCTCATCGCCTTTGTCGAGGAAGGGGACTTAGATACGTCGGACCCATCGTCGGGGGTCCCGCCAGATAACACCCACAGCTAGTGTAACAACACCCGCGTTCCAGGACGGCTATCACCGCCCCCAGCCACCGAATAGCTAAAAACACAGTCGACGGCCATCGGGGTCCTGGTCCGAACCGCAACCTCGATGGCCCTTGAGATGACATACCATAGTTAAACGCGCGCATGAGCACATGCGCGGCCCTACTCACAGCAGAGGGCCCAAACCTAGGCTCAACCCTTCTAGCTAGCCCACCGGTTCTGCGTCAGATTAAGCTTTAATAGTCTCGGGACTGAAAGCAAAAACATCAGTTAATACAAGATACAAAGTATTATTGCCTTTACACGTTATATTTATCGAGAGTTTATTAACTGGATGTGCTCAGAAGGAGATACATACATTTATAGGGTCGTAGTTGTGCCTGAAGATTCGATTGTTTATGCTTCAGCAGAGAGCTGCAGAGTACAGAGGTACTCGACTATGACCTAGATGGGCTGTAGATGTTGGTGGCCTCAGTGTGACGCAGTAAACTGTAGCAGGTAAACACGGAAATGGTAAAATGACCTCGGCACTTGTGCGTTGTTATTGTGGTAAAGAGTAAATAAAGAAGGTTGCCAGACAACATAATGTTTCGTAGATCCGCCCAGGCGTAGTTTGTAGATGTGATTCACCCTGACGTGATTTGTTGGTTTGATTCACCTAAACGTGATAAAAGATTAACCGTGATACCCCCTACCCACTAAACGTGATAATTGATAAAAGCACAATACTAGAACCTGATCGTTCTGAGGATCCCAGACGGCATCGCAAAGCGGATAGGAAAGGAAACCTTAATATACCTTTCATACATTAACATTTATCTAATGTAGTAAAGTACTTTTATAATAAATATAAAAACTATAAGCTTTTCATAAGCGAGTCATAGGTTTAAAGTCAGGATTATATTTTTTTTAATTACCCTAAGAAAGTGAAAAATCACTAAATAGTTTTCAACTGATGTTGTTACTGCAATAAGCCCGGTGAAGTTTTACTTTCCATGTGATTTTCTTTTTTTTATTTTGGTCGTATATTTCCCTCATAAGCGAACATCACGAGACCGCCACCGTGATATGTGTCAAGTGAATGTCGGGCCCGAGACTCTAGGACTCGTTGCCGACGCTTTCGTGACAAACAACAAACTGGTGAACTGCTTAAATCTCACCCCTCGACGAAAAAAAAAAAAAACGAGCTATACTCCGCGCCTATTAAAGCCTAGTAATATAATTTTAGTTCATCTTGATCGCTTGTCTCATTATGCCAATCGAAAATATTTGATATTATGAAGCCATAAATATTTCAATATTTTAAAACGATAAACCAAGTTCTGATGTTTTCAAGAAACGTAGGAAGCAAATGCAATAAACGCACTCGTAGTTCATGTACGCTTACAGCCACGAACCTTACAGCAGGTGAATAGATACTTATGTGGGGCCATAACTTTTGCGAAGTCAATTTTCTTTTTATCTTTATGACAAGTTAATTTCTTAGTTTCTGGGACTAAAACCTACGTCCTTAGATTGTAAAGTACAAGATGCCAGCTACTTGCAAATCATAATATGAAAAGTTTTACAAGCCTTACAACCAATACAAATATGGTTCATTAATAGGCCGAGGCGAAGCCCAACTGGGTATTTATTTTGAATATCTCCTTTTTTTTCTCATTTTTCACTGCATTTTGACACGATATTTCCCTTCTTCGTTATAACCGTGACTTATTACTTTTAATTTCTAATATAAAATGCGTCAATTTTAATGACAACATGTACGTTATCGCAATTAAAACATTAAAGTGATCCATAGAACTCTGCAACTTTTTTTTTATGTTGTAATGTTGCAGGTGCGTTACTTTTTATTGTATGGTGCCCCGGCTACCTCAATCACCAGACGAAATGTAGAAGTATTACACTTCTACTTCATGTTATTCTGTCAGGTTGTGGTACTTCCCCGGTCGGACCTGTCCATTTGTGCAACATCGAAGAATGTTGTGTGGCCCTACTACAGTTAACTGGAACCCTACGGTTGTATTATACATTAAAAGTAAAGTAAAGTAACAGCCTATACATGTCCCACTGCTGGGCAAAGGCCTCCTCTATGCAGAGGGTATCAGGGCATAGTCCACCACGCGGCCCCACTGCGGATTGGCGGACTTCACATATCTTGGAAAATTTTTTTTGTTATTATTTCGAAAATATGCAGGTTTCCTCACGATGTTTTCCTTCACCGCGGAGCACACGTGATAAGTCGGCAATTAAAGTTAAAAACTTCATTGGTGCCGGCACCGGGGATCGAACTCGGCGAGTGCCCGGACACTGAGCTATCACGACTCTATTATACATTACAGACAATCAATTAAAGGTGTGAATATAGGAAGAACGGCCTGTGACCTGTGCAATACTGGCATATAACAATAAAGACATTAAGAATAAGAGGCTCTAGAAATAAGACGTGATTTCTAGGCATTGTAAGTGCCTTTTTTTACCGTGACAAAAATGCTTTATGGATCCCTTACCACTTGACCGGGGAAGTGGAAGGGGTATTTGGGAGGTATTGGGGGTATGGGTAACCATTAAAAAAGCCACGTTGCACCTGTCTCTGTCGCATCGGCCGGAGACAAGGGAACACGTAGACGCAATCTTCCGCGACCCTGGCGCGATTATGGCCTTTTTGGGGCTTCTGTTCTAAATGGGCCTGCGCCAGTGCATTTGGCACACCACCCCTCACGAGCTCGTCATTGAGCGACAGACACCCCCAAGCAATAACAATAAACGACGAGATGGTATTGTCATGACTATGTCAAGTAGATTTTGATCTGACTACGTACTTAAGTATTCACGTTGGGTAATCTTAATATTATTTAATCCAAGCGCACGGTGACAGCCAAGTTTCGATGAACATCAGACTAATGAGCACATTATTATGTACCCAAGATTATATTAAGTTTCCTGAGGTGAAACTAATCAAGCCCCATGGTTGTGTTATTGAACCGGCCTAAGTAGTCATAGGTAGTATTTTCCTAAATTTATTCAGGAAGCTTATATAATGTCGAGTATTTTTCGACTGTTATTTACATTAAACTGCATTACTCTCCAACTAAGGTTCTTTAATTATGTAATGATGCTATTACATTTTATAACACTATCAACTTATCAACAAGTTTTTGACAAAGACTTGTATCAACGATTAGTACTTTTATCCTAACCAATTTTCATCAAACAAATATCTGTCATTTGGTCTAAGTCGTCTATTCCTTTCGGAATCCTTCATATCCCGTTTTTCAAGCTTCATCTCAAATTTTCCAGCCTATATTTGCTTAACTAAAGATCAATGACACGTTAATAAGGTTTCCTTACACTTGTAGAATAAATCAAAATCAAAATCAAAAATATATTTATTCACATAGACGCTTGCGCGTTCTTATGAAATGTCAAAAATTTTACATAAAAATTAATACGTTCGTAAGTTACCATCAGTTCGGAAAGCAGTTTCTGTTGAGAAGAAACCGGCAAAAAACTCAACAGTTGCTCTTTTTTAAAACGATTAGTTTACAATATAATAGAACAAGTATGTCATTTTAGCCTACGTGAGTATCAACAGCATTAACCCCACACATTGGCGTCGTCAAGATATTCTGCAATGGTATAATATGCCTTAGCCATAAGTTCGCGTTTAATTTTGCGTTTAAATTCATCTAGTGGCAGACTTAATACCGATTGTGGGATTTTATTATACACGCGCACACTTTGCCCCATGAACGATCTATTTCCTTTTCTTAGACGAAACAATGGTGTAATTAATTTGTCCTTATTTCTAGTATTTACTTTAAGTCTGTCACTATTCTTTAGATAACAATTAAGATTATGTCTAACGTACAAGATATTACAATAAATATATTGGGACGCAACAGTGAGAATATTAATCTCTTTAAAAATAAACGCAAACTACGCAACAGTGAGTATATTAATCTCTTTAAAAATATACGCAAACTATTCTCTCTGGTGAAGTTGCGGTACAAACACTAAACTTATTTTATTATGAATTTAATTGAAACTGAGTCTTTTTATTGTTTTCAAAATAAAACTCACGTAGCATTTCCTTGATAACGCGTTTACTATTTCGATTATTTTTGTAACTGAGTATGTAGATACTTATTTATTATTTAAATACTAGTTAATGACTGTATCCAGTCTTTATTTAAAGTATCTATTTTATTTACACAATATAAAAGAAACTACTACCTGCAATATATAAAAAAATAACGGGAAGCAAGTTGGCAATGCTTAGAAAAATATTTCAAAACTATGTTTTAAGTCTTGCGCTGAAGTGAGTGTGGAGCGTCCTACTTTTGCAAACAATCGCCTGTGGGTGTAATTTCTGAGCTAACAAGCGACAACAGTATGTTACTACTCTCTCTAGTCACAGTGAAGATGTTTTCATTAACTCCGAAAGCTTCTTGCGGTTCTTTAACGTGTTAAGAAATAAAGTTAAGGAAAAAAAATTAAAAGAAGCCACTGAAAACGACTATTCAAAACGATTCGTCTAAGGAAAAAAATAAAAAAAACACTGAAAACGACAATTTGAAGCGACTGTAAACATGATTTGCCAAAGTTTTTAATTTTAGTAGCGATATTCAATTCAATGACCGCACCATAAAACTCTGTCTCTTTGAATAATAAATTTTAAGTACCTGGAGGACCGATCTTTGCTCGGTTTTTTTTTGGTGAATCGTGTATTTTGGAAATAAAAAAAATAAAAAATAAAGAAAGCAATGATCTGGTAGGTATAAAAAAAAGTAAAAAAACATAAGTGTGTAAATGATCGTGACACGAACCGCGGCCTTCTGTTTCGGGGCCGCCCGATAACCGACCGAGCCATTATAACATTTTTTTCAGTGAAATTTACCGTCATTTTCGAGTGAGCTTTTTCATTCCCTGAAAACAGGGATAAAAGGATATTTTGTAAAAATGAAACCTAGTTAGATCGATTTTTCGCTCACGAATCTACGCACATACTAAATTTTATGAAAATCGCTGGAGCCGTTTCCGAGATTCCGATTATATATAATTTATATATACAGCTTGTCGTTACCATCGCGACAATAAATGAACACACGTCTAACGCTACTTGCCAATAATCATAAAAAAATATTAACGTTAAAAAAAATCCATAATTACATCCAAACAATATTTTTTAAACAAACTAATTAAGTAAAAAAGAAACAAAATTTGTAACAGCCTATATAACTACAACTGACTGATTCATACATTCAAAGACTTTTTCATTCGTTGTCACAGCGTCGCGTTACAAGCCTCTCCTTCTTACAGTATGTTTTATCTCTTTTTAATTCATTCAACCCATTCATATGCTTTGCGACCTTTATAAATAAACTTTATGGTACAGTTTACACGTAAGGGTGTTCTAAAGATACCTTTAAAGATAACGATATGATACGAAAAGAAGAAGTAAAGATACGAAAGAAGTAAAGATACGAAAGAAGTAAATATACGAAATGATGAATTAGTACAAGAACGCTGGACAACGACCGTTAGCTAGCTCGTCTGGCGTGAAGTCGAAGTGTTATTATTACGATCTAACTTTTGCGTTTCGGCTGGTTCTTCATTAAGGGGTGGCAAATCAACTGCAACCCTACCGGTGTTACAGATGTCCATGGGTTATCACTTAACATCAGGTGAACCGCCAGCTCGATTGTCACTTTGTCACATAAAAAAATAAACGCTGACATTGTAGCAACCTTTTTTCACAAATAGATTGACGTGTCGTGCCGGACAGTTTTACGAGCCAAATGTAATTTTATTGTTTCTATAGCTTTTTAAGGAGTGTACCTGACACTACGTTTATAAATTTTTATAATATTATGTTTATATAATGTTACACTTCGATTCGTTCTTTTTAATAACAGTATTTTATATAGTTCGTTTCGAATTGTGAAAAGGGTACCGTGTCATTATTATAACTTTTAGTAAGTTAGTAAACGTAAAGACATGGTCCGATACACAGATGCAGTAGAACTTAAATTTCAATGAATAATTTACTTGGAACCTGACCTGAGATCGGAAGACAATTCGAAAACTGTTAATTAAAAGAAGAAATCGAAAAATTACGTAGCGGCTAGTAAATCTCTTAAGCCACTGGATATAATTTGTGACAACTGAAAAATTTGTTGATTGATGAACACAGATGACACAAGAGAGAGAACACAGATGGAAGTTATACGTCCTTTGAATCGTTAAGAAAAAAATGTAACAGTGTAGTTAGATACGCTTGCACAACGACAACGACATGATGAAGTTGCTTACAAAGCGTCCAACTTCACGGTATTACCTTGATAACCAATAAAAACTTTTTGATATTTACCTATTGAAGTGAATTTTGTTACATACCCTCTATGACAAGGTCTAAGGTTAGAAAATAGTCTAATAATAAAGTATCAAACATGTTCGAAATTCAAAATATGTAGACATAATATTTCTGCAGAATATCAACTTAATAACAAGTTTCTCAAATCCCAAGACCCTCGTTTCAAAAAGACGTGTCTTGCCAGATCACCGATTAAGATTCGAATACCTTTATCCATGGATTTGTTTGAAACGTTCTCACGACCCTCTCCGCTTGATAGATAAGCCGAGAAATAGGTTTACAAATTTCAATTTTAACTTATATAAGCTTCAGAAAATGGAATTCGGAGAGCTTAATGCCTTATACTCAAAATATATTAAGAGCCTTGAAAGAAATTAGTTCAAAAATGATTTTTAACAAAGTCAGCGATGATCCTGTTACTATAACTTTTTAAATTTTAATAACGTGTAGCAACGACTTTTTCTTGTATTGATGAATGTTGAATACATATTACGCATAGGACTAAATTAAGCTCCGTGTCATAAACTGTTTATGTAAATCTCGTAACGTTCATTCAAAAAAATAGTTGATGCATCGTATAAAAGTTATGTCAAAGAGATATATCTTATAAAAAAAAGTTAATTATCTGCTAAGTTATTTACTAAAATTTCGTTAATCATTAAATACCATTGCCATACACGAGTATGGATACTATGTGTATTGCAAATGGTTAATGTAAAAAGGCCTTAAAATTGGACCCCTTTTGCAATGTTCTCAAAATTTGTTCAGCCCAATTTTCAAAAGTTTGTCAACGCATGTGCAACCCTCGGGTGTAGCTGATGTCCATGGGCGGCGATATTCACTTAACATCAGGTGAACCGTCTGCTCGATTGGCAACTTTTCACATAAAAAAAAGAAAGTAATTTTTAAGAAACTAATAACGTGCAGAAATCGAATAAATTTGCTTCTGCATTTACAGTTTCACAATACAGATTTTCTACAGTGGTAAGGCCACGCAACTGCTTCTACTGTTAGGCTCGTCGGGGAAAGTACCACAGGGTCACAAAAAATCAGCGTGAACTGATTATGATTTCGCAATTCGTCTGGTGAGGTAGGTGAGGTAAGCCGGGGCCCACTTTTTAATAAGCTTGTGCACTCATTTGCGGGTTGCAAATTCGTGCACAACGGTCAGGTTTCCTTTTTGGAAATCCATGGGCGTGGTGTTCACTTAACATCAGGTAAACCACCCGCTCGCTTGACAGCTTTTCACATAAGAAAAAAAACTATAAAGTTTTTTTTTGTTTTATTAATAAAAATTAAAGCTTAAAATCTTAGAGATGTACAGAAATAATTTTTTTATTATTTTTTTTTGTACGTGAATCGTACGTATTCATATAGTATTCAAATACGTCGCCGACATTCAATTTAAACCGAGTGGCGTTGTTTTTTTCTTATGCGACTGACGGTGAAGTTTCACGAATCGAAGTCCAATTTTCCTGTTAACGTCGTTGCGGTAAACGTTTCTTTTTTAATCTAAATTGGAGTGTCTGTTTCTTATATTAAAATAACCCCTTTTTACTAAATGCATATGGATGTATACACGGTACATATACCAAAATAACATTTTTTACAATTTCAATGGCGGTCTGTTTGTTCCGGCTAATCTCTGAAATGGCTGGACCGATTTAGACGGGACTCTCACTGGCAGATAGCTGATGTAATAATGAGTAACTAAGGCTACTTTTATTTTAAATTCCACGCAGACGAAGTCGCAGGTACAGCTAGTTAATAATAAAGGTATTCGTTTTCATTACGTTTAAGTTCTTACGAAGTACACTATAGATAGCTTCCATAGAAGCTCTATTGATGAAAAAGAAACTATACTGATGATAACTCGACTTTAAATTTGGTAAAACTAATAGATTTTTTTTTTTATGTTGGCTTAAATATGCCCCCGTGTAAAATTCCAGACTTACGTGTGCATAATGATGGGCCGTTTAGATATATACAAGCAAAGAAAAAGCATTCAGCGTACTTGTCCTGCATTGAAGCTCGACACCGCAAAGCTCCGGATATCAGCCTCAAGAAGAAAGCCTTTAACCGGGCCGCTAAGTCCTACAAAAAGACGTTGCGGCGAGCTGGATTCGACCGTATTCAACAAATCGGCTCGAAGCTCTCTGCCCAACCATCTAGCAGCAGAGCTTTTTGGTCTCTTGCCAAAGCGGTCGAATCGAACTTCTGTTGGCCATCACTGCCTCCGCTAGTAAAACCGGATGGATCACTGGCACATGCGAGCAAAGAGAAGGCCGATCTATTTGCTCACAATTCACGTCTGGACCCTGGGAGCAATTCACCACCATCACTCCCTCATTGCGAAACCTCCATGATGGAGGATAGTATAAAAACCGTGAGGTCTTAAAAGCCTTAAAGAGTCTAGACGTGAAAAAAGCTAGTGGACCAGACGGTATAACGGCGTTAGTTCTGAAGGCTTGTGCACCCGAGTTGTCTCCTGTTCTGACACGTCTATTCCGCTTCTTATTTGAGACTGGAGTAGTACCTAAGTCCTGGAAGCTGGCGAATGTACAGCCCATTCCAAAAAAGGGTAGTCGTGCCGATCCTGCCAATTATAGACCAATTTCAATTACCTCTATACTCTGGAAGACTATGGAGCGTATATTGAACGCCCGCCTCATGGCGTACCTAGAACACAACGACGTTCTCAGTGACCGCCAGTACGGATTTCACCGAAATCGGTCAACCGGGGACCTTCTAGTGTACGCCACTCACCTTTGGGGCGAGGCCCTCAAGAACAATGGTGAAGCACTCGTGGTTTCCCTAGATATCTCGAAGGCCTTTGACAGGGTCTGGCACGCCAGCCTCCTCAGTAAGCTTCCAGCGTACGGCATATCTTATGGTCTAATCGATTGGGTTAAGGACTTTCTGAGTTAATGGTCTCTCCGAGCTGTAGTCGTCGAAGGCTGTTCATCCGAGACACTGAAGAAAAATGATACAGTTCCTCACTGGTCCGTCCTTTCCGCAACTCTTTTTTTGCTGCATATCAACGATCTGCTCATGCCTGGTGTCTATGGGTACCCAGACGACAGCACAGTTGTGGAGAGTTACCAACCGAGTCCTCGGGTCAGTAGAGATCACACCCAGTCCGAAAGAGAGGCCATAGTAGAGCGTTTGAATCTTACATTGCAGGCGGTCTCTGAATGGGGCGATGCCAATCTTGTAAGATTCAACGCCTTCAAAACACAGGCGTGTCTTTTTTTCGCAAAAAGGAGCCCTTTCAACTTGGCTCCTACTTTCCAGAATGTGTCCTTGGAGTTTACCGACCGCCGTCAGTATTGGGAGTAGAAATATCCTCAAACCTCAACTTTAGGAGGTTCATTGAGTCTAAAGTCAGGGCTGCTGCAAGGAAGTTAGGCGTACTTGCAAAGGTGCGACGGTACTTCACGCCAGGGCAGCTTCTTGCTCTGTACAACGCTCAAGTCCGATCGTGTGTGGAGTACTGTTGCCATATTTGAGCTGGGGCTGCAAAATACCATCTGGCTGCCTTGGACTCAATGGAGAGCCGTGCGGAGAGGCTCATTGGTGACCATAACTTGGTTAAAACCAACATCACTACCCTTGAGCACAGGCGCAGAGTCGCCAGCCTCTCGGTTTTCTACAGGATACATTTTGGAGAGTGTGCGTTGGAATTACATGATCTTATTCCTCCCGCCCCTTTCCATCATCGGACAACCAGGCGTTCGGCGCGGCGCCATCCTTATGCTGTCGATGTTTTTGAATTAAAAAAAAAAGATACCTACTATTAGAGAATTTAATATCAAGTTATCAAGAAGATTATACCATAATGATCATTCGTAATTTTGATCATTATGGTCAGTTGATTATACATTTTTGGTGCGTTTTCATATTTTTATTATAATCCCTGACTGAATTATCGCCACTTGCCTTCAGGACTTTTAGAGTATTTAAGCAAGGCGAATAATATTTTACATAATTATGTATGTATATGAGTCATGAGTCGTGATAGCTCAGTGTCCGGGCGCTCGCCTTTAATTCATAATACTCGAGCAACCTGAGTTCGATCCCGGTGCCGGCACCAATGAAGTTTTTAACTTTAAGTGCTGTCTTATCACGTGCTCCGCGGTGAAGGAAAACATCGTGAGGAAACCTGCATATTTTCGAAATAATAACAAAAAAAAAAATATTTCGAAGATATGTGAAGTCCGCCAATCCGCAGTGGGGCCGCGTGGTGGACTATGCCCTGATACCCTCTATATAGAGGAGACCTTTGCCCAGCAGTGGGACATGTATAGGTTGTTACTTTACTTTACTTTTATGTATGTATATAATACATGAGTGAAATTACAACATGTAAACTTATACTGATCTGCTAACTCCGTACCTAGAATCTAATCATCCTGCGTTTGCTTTGGGTCGGAGGACGACGGACCGCAAATTAACAAAATCGTGCAGCGAATCGTATTTTTCCTTACATTATTCACGTAATCGTCAGACCTTACAGTAATCAAATGAAATAAAAAAATATATTTATTGTAATAGACGCTTGCGCGCTCTTATGAATCGTCAAACTTTACATCAAAAATTATGTATATAGGTTCGTAAGGTACCGCCGGTTCGAAAAGTAGTTTCTGTTAAGAAGAGACCGGCAAGAAACTCAACAGTTGCTCTTTTTCAAAAGTGTCCGTTTACAATTTAACATACAGATTGAAGATTTATTAAGGTATAAAGAAATTGCCTCATCAAATTTTCACTCTAAAAAAGTGGTCCTAACTTATGGTGTTTAACAATGGGTTAACTTTGTCACTTACTTTACGGAGATTTTAAAATTCTAATGTCATCAGAACAATCTTAGCGGCTAGAATTATTCATAGAGATCGGATCTAAAGTTATTTCAAGAGGCCATAAAATGATCCCAATTGGTAAATTAATTTTAATAATTGGACAAGTCAAGTTTAAGTGTTGACCAATTGCTAAAAATCCGTGACCACTTATGACCACATTTTTAGAGTTCAAATTTTATCATTTGGGCCGCTACTTGGGCGAGGCCTAAAGAAACCAAATATCAATAAAAAGAAAAAAAAATACTTCATGATACTTTACTACATGAGCCTTTACTAACGTGAGCCCTGTTCAACCTTAAGGCCAGGACACCAAATAACTCATTCGGCTCATAACGACAAATTTTGCAAAGCCAACGTTTTTTTTATGTGTAATGTTCACCTGAAGTGAATTAGGAGGCCCATGGACATCTGCTACACCCGAGGGTTGCAGATGCGTTGACAACCTTTTGAAAATTGGGCTCCGGCCACCTCACTTAACAGACGAAACGCGAAAGTATTATACTTCCACTTTACGCCGGTCTTCTATGAGGTCGTGGTACTTACCCGGACGAGCCTGCCCATTCGTGTAACAGCCGAGGCTGCTTCGTGGCCCTACCAGCCTACCATGTTTATTTAAAACAAAAATAAAACACATAAAGCTTCCTCTTGAATCGCTCTATCTAGTAATAAAACCGCATCAAGATCCGTTGCGTAGTTTTAAAGATCTAAGCATACATAAGCATACATTTCAATAAAACTTTGCTTAATAAGACAAAAACCATAGCTCAAGAAAAACCTTCCAGTTTGTATGGGTGAAGAATTCAAAAATTCTAGCACGGAGGGATGCAACTTCTCCGATAGTGTATGTCAAGACAGAAAAGGATCTTCAAAAAATAATTTAAGTAATAGTCAAGTTTTAATTAACGTTTTTAAATTTAGGTTAAAAAATTTCAATAAAATTAATAAAGCTCAAAAAATTTTTGAAACCACTGGATGGGTGCGAGTGAGTCATGTTATAATGCTTGTGTATTTCGTTTATTGTTCGTGCGAGGTCAAACTAAGAACGGGTAAACGGGTAATTCGCATCACTATTTTCGCCCATATGACTATTAAAGTATCGTCGATATTTCATTACAGTGTTTGCTTTGTGTTTGTTATAATTGCATTTGTGCTACGTATAAACAATATTTTTGCTTTTATGTCGCTTGTTGGTACACACGCTTATTTCGTTTACGCTGTTATAAAAATAAACTCGCAAGTAAAAATTTATAAACACTTGATTACACAACAGAATTATATTCATATTATATACATTATATTAATTGCATAATCACGTATAAAATGGACTATTACAACTTATAATATTTATTTTAATTATATTTATCTCTTTCTTAGTAATTCGTATTACAGTATGGCTACAATTATAGACATCGATTTAAGCGCTGCTTATTTATTTTATAATTTTTGTGAAATGATTGCTACAAATACGATGTGCTTTTATTCTGTTATACCGTCTCGATTTGCTACACATTATGCTTTAGATACCTACATACTTGACATTGCATTGGTTGTTTACTAATAATATCTTTAAACGTATATTATCAAAACGTGAGAGGCCTTAGGTCAAAAACGAATGAATTTTATAGAAATGTACGCTTAAATAATTACGACATTATATGCCTGACTGAAACCTGGCTGCTTGATGGCATCTCTAGTTCTGAACTGCTTGGTGACAGATATATTGCTTGGAGACGAGATCGTAATTATATGCTAACTGGGCAGAAATTTGGTGGCGGGGTCCTAATAGCAGTGAAAAAGGATCTTATCTCCATTGACAAGCCCGATTGGCAATCTTCCGCTGAAGACATTTGGGTGAGCACTATTATTGATCAATATCGTATACATATATGTATCATCTATTTGTGCAAAGAAAATAGAGGAAACTCGTTTGATTTACAAGTGCGTAATTTTTGTGATAAACTTATGGATATTATGTTATCCAAACGATAAATTTTTGATAGTTGGTGATTTCAACTTACCTAATAATAAATGGGAAATAATACCGGATAGCTCTGAATTATCACCAACCAATTACTCGAGTGACCTTTATAATTTCTTTATTGACACACTTTTTTGTTTAGGATTGGGTCAGTATAATGGTGTTTGCAATTCCAATAACGTAATTTTAGATCTTGTATTAAGCAATTCCGAGACCTACCCACTGGCTTGCGACCCGCTAATCCCAGAGGATGTTCATCATAAAGCCTTATCCATTATCATGAAATCAATTAAGGTCAGTAAACTCCCGGTCCTTAATCAAACAAAATATATTTATTCCAAAGGTAAGTATGATAAAATCCGGTCCGAATTAAAAGTTTTTGATTGGAGCTCTATACTTAGTAAGGGCAATTTAGATAATGCTACAGAATCTTTTTATAGTAAGTTATATGAGCTAAGAGATTTATATATACCCAAAAAAAAAAGATTAATTCCTCGTTACCCGCCTTGGTATAGTCAGTCATTGATAAAAATATTACGCAGTAAATACAAATACCATCAAAAGTTTAAAACTTATGGCAATCTGAGTGACTACGAAACTTTTGCGTTCTTACGTATGAGGGCTAAGGAGGTTGAAAGCGGATGTTATAAAAAATATATCTTTAGCACGGATAAATATATAGTTAGTAACCCAAAATCATTCTGGATTTATGTGAAAGCGAACAAAGCTGCTCAATCATTTCCTGGCAACATGAAACTTAATAATGAAACATCTGAGAATTGCCAACAAATTAGTGATTTATTCGCAAAATACTTTCATTCAACTTTCTCTTCACCAGAAAATAATTCTCAATTTATTCCTCCCGCCATTAGTGATGTGAACATCCCCCATTCGGTTAATCTTCATACCATATACCTCAATAAAGACGAAATTTGTAGGTTACTTAAATTATTAGATCTTAATAAATCAGGTGGGTCTGATCTTATATCTCCTCACTTCATAGTTAGTTGCGCTGCCGAACTTTCAGAGCCTCTTTTCGTCCTATATCGCCGCTCAAGATCCGAAGGTATTGTGCCCAAAATTTTGAAACAGGCATACATCACACCTGTACATAAAAAAGGGGACACTACAAAAATAGACAATTATAGACCTATCTCAAAACTATGTCTGTTTGCTAAAGTATTGGAAAAAATAATACATAAACAGGTTTACAGCTCTATTTCCCCCATATTAAGTGATGCTCAACATGGATTTCTAAAAAACAAGTCGACTGTTACAAATTTACTACTTTCGAACAACTACATAACTGAGGGTATGGACAGTGGGTTGCAAGTAGATTGTATCTATACGGATTACAGTAAATGCTTTGACCGAATAGACCATCAAATACTTTTGAACAAATTGGCAATAGCAGGAATACATGGAGACCTACTACGTTGGTTCGCCTCATATATTGACAACAGGTCACAAGCAGTTGTACTGAATGGACACATGTCGGCATGGTTACCTATTTCCTCAGGAGTTCCTCAAGGGTCCATGTTAGAACCTCTGCTCTTTACCATTTTTGTGAACGACATAGAGAGGTGTTTTATGCACTCTAAAGTACTCCTGTACGCTGATGATATGAAAGTACTTAAAGTCATCACTAGTAAGGAGGACACATTACTGCTTCAATCAGATCTACAAAGACTTGTAATGTATTGTAACAAAATCAAACTAGATCTTAATATCACTAAATGCTTCTTTATGTCGTTTACAAGGAAAAGCAATATTATTGACGGAGGATATAACTTAATGGGAACGTCTATTGCTAGAGTATATGAGGCGCGTGATCTGGGGGTAATTCACGATTCAAAACTCATCTTTGACAAGCACATATCTTATATTACATCCAGAGCATACAAAGCTATGGGTTTCATTATTCGCTGTTCTTCTGTTTTTAGTAATATCAAAACAATAAAAATTCTTTACTGCTCATTTGTACGAACTATACTCGAATATGCCTCGCAGGTCTGGAATCCACAATATGAGATTTACAAGTCTCGTATTGAGGGTATCCAGAAAAGATTTTTAAGATACCTTGATTACAGAGTGCATAATAATTCACGTGACTACAATGATAGGTGCCATAGGTACCATTTTCTTCCTTTGTCCGTTCGGCGTGATATTAGTGACGTATGTTTTTACCTGAAACTCCTGCAACAGTTCAATTAACTCTCACGAGCTGTTATCAGACATCACTATAAATGTACCTATAGCAAACACGAGAAACCGCAAACTTCTTTACATACCCAGAGCTCATACGAATTACAGGTGCAATTATTTTATGATTAGGACTGCTAAATTTATTAATGCACGAAATATCGACCCATTCTTTACTTCTCCAACTGTGGCTAAAAAAACTTTAACAGAGCAATATTTTTCCTAAAAATGGTTAACTAATTACTAAGAATTGAATTTGATTTATGTACTAAGTTTTTTCTATTTTTTTCTATTATTTTATTGTTTTTTTTTTCTTTCATCACTTGCTCGACTTTCTTTTTTCTTTTTTAAAACATTATTATGTACTAAAGGTGGAAACTTGTAATTGGCTCTTTATATATGTTACAATATTGTTTTAAAATAAGTACCTAATTTGCTGTAAGTTTTCCTAATAAAATAAAATAAAAATAAAATAAAAATAACTACAGACAGACAGCGGGACGACTTTGTTTTATACTATGTAGTGATATCCACCACATGAATACCACCACATACCACAACATTTGAAAAAAATTTAATTGGATTAAAGTTATTGAGTAGGAACACAACAAAGTGTCAGATAGGCTCGTACACACCATCCAGGCCTTCCTGTCGAACCGCTCTTTTCGATATCGAGTTGAAAGCACCCTCTCCACAAGCCGCCGCCTCACGGCCGGCGTACCACAAGGCTCCTGCCACCCCACGTCAATCTCGCGCTTTTCGCGGATGACATGGCGCTCTTTTATTCAGACCGCAACCTTAGACAACTAACCGCTCGACTCCAAAGCGCTGCCGACCGCCTCGGCGATTGGTTCCGCAAATGGAGAATAGAAATAAATCCCGAAAAGAGTGTGGCGATTCACTTCACACGAAGTACTTACCCGTCACATCTTTATAATGGCCTTCGTCAATGCAGAAAGTTGGGGCAAACATCCCTTTATGGCCAACCGCTCCCCTGGGAGAAAAAGGTCAAATACTTAGGAGTCACTTTCGACTCGCGTATGTCATTTACTACGCACATTAATAACGTTCGCAATAGAGCCGCGTTCGTCTCCGGCCGGCTACACAATTTAACTAACGCTAAGAGTAAAATGCCCTTAAGGCACAAATTATTATTATATAAGACCTGCGTACGACCTACTATGTCTTACGCATGCATGACCTTCGCCCACACGCACCCTACTAGCTTGTACAAGTTGCAAATAGTACAAAATAAGTTCATCCGCCGCGCAACCGGTGTGCAGTGGTATCAACGCAACGTCGACCTGCACAGCGATTGCAGACTCCCGACGATTCGCGAATATTTTAAAGACCTGACCAAACGGTTCTTCGATAGAGCCGAACATCATCCCAACCCTCTGGTGGTAAGCGCAGCAAATTACCAACCCGACCAAAACGCGAACGTCAACAAGCGTCGCCCGCGAAACGTCCTAATCGACCCGGTCGAGGAAGGGGACTTAGACACGCCGGACCCACTGCAGGGCGTCCCGCCGGACAACACTACACCCACAGTTAGTGCAACAACAAACACACTAGTTCGCCCTCGCCTCCGAGCACGGCGAGACCAGCACAACGCGTACACAAGGTACACCCGCGTTCCGGGGCGGTTCTCACCGCCCCCAGCCACCGATTAGCTAATTGCACAGTCGACGGCCATCGGGGTTTCGGTCCGAACCACGACCTCGATGGCCCTTAGATGACGTACCATAGTTAAACGCACGCATGAGCACATGCGTGGCCCTACCCACAGCGGAGGGCCCAAACCCGTGGGTTCTGGCTAGCCCAGCGGTTCTGCGTCAGATGAAGCTTTAATAGTCTCGGGACTGAAAGCAAAAACATCAGTTAATACAAGATACAAGAACAAAGTATATTCTAACGTAGTCCGAAAAGGGTCAAGTTGGATATTACATATAGACAGTCGATTACTTATTTCCGACACTGCTGAGTGTTTTCTTAGCACCTCGACGAAAATACCTAATAGTGTATAAGCACTCCTGGGAATGCGATGCTTGCTCCCAAGTCATTTAATAAATTATATTAATAGTTTGAGGAAAAAAAATGACAAAAAGAGGATACATACAGAGTTTCTTTTGCCTGTTTCTTCTCCCTTAGGATAACCACATTACGAAACGGTGGTAGATATAAAAATGACTATCGATAGATGAATAAATTATTTGAATTTGAGATGAAAATACTGATTTTCAATCAGAAAGAATAGTGCGACACGGTTACCATTATCGAAAACGTATCAAGAGGATAATAATATGTTGTTAAGCGTGCTGCGTAAGTATTGGCGTTGGGTAATGTTAATATTACCTAATCTAAACAAATGGCGACTCGCGGCCAAGTTTTCACGAACGCTGGGCTGACGCCCTCGGTATTATGTATGCTAACCGCTTAATGCCAATATTAACTTTCATGTACTGAAAGTAATCAAGTTATTTCTCCTCAAATCAAAATATATTTATTCACGTAGAAGCTTGCGTGTTCTTATTATTCGTCAAAATTTTACATAAAAATTAATACGTTCATTAGTTACCACCGGTTCGGAAAGCAGTTTTTTTGAGAAGAAACCGACAAGAAACTCAACAGCTGCTCTTTTTAAAAGGATTACTTTACAATAGAATAGGACAGATATCAGTCATATTTTGGCCTGCGTGAGTATCAACAGCATTAACACCACACACTGGCGTCGTCAAGATATTCCGCAATGGTATAATATGCGTTTTACTTTTCATTTTGGGTTTAAATTTATCAAGCGGCAGACTTAATATCGACTGTGGGATTTTATTATACACGCGCACACTTAGCCCCATGAACGATTTATTTACTTTTTGTAGCCGAAGCAATGGCGTAGTTAATTTTTCCAATGAAAAATAACGGCAATACTTATGTATTTATTTATTTACATGCATTTTTTTATGTAAAAGATTGGATTATACAACGTAGACTATCCCGTATCGCTCTTCCAGCCCGGTGGTAGGTCATCAAAATAAATATAAAATAATGTTTGATATTCTGTGGAATTTAAAAAGCAATGTGGAGTTTAAAGTATTTATATATACTATAATTTACTATAAATATATTCTTTATTATACTTACTGAACCATAAAAATCGACCAAGAGTTCCAGTTATGTATCGGCATCTACGCAATCTGCTGTCTTAGAAGAACCGTAGCAGAGCTACTGTAGTCCAGATTGTTGAGGCACCGACCTCAAACAAATCGTACATTGGAAGGCAGTTGAAGTGCAAGGACATGTACTCAAATGGTAATCAAATAATCCGATTGGACCGGCAGTACTTTTTTATATTATGTATTTTTGTTAGCTATTTCTTATCTAAATATCAGACGTGTGCAATTTCTGTTACATCCCGTATAGACCGAAAAGAAAATATTTGTCCGAAATTGTAGGCAGTAATCATCCAAGTTTTGGTTAACTTAACTAAAATTAAAAGCAACTTCCCACCAATTACATTTAATTTTAATCAAATCGTAATGGTTTTGAAAATATCTAAAAAGTTAAAGATAATAATTCGCTTCAAGCGGCGAAAATTAAGGTTTTATCAGTTATATTGAACCTTACCTATGGTTAAATTCACGAGCTATCAATTATTGTACATCTATTTTCCTATTCAAGTCCCGAAAATTATTAGTTTTCGGGTTCTTGTTCAGGTAATGGTTAAAGTTTTATCTCATCATTATTACCTAAACCTTCCCAGGGTTGTATCGACTGAATTGTGATATAAATAGTACTGTTTGAATGAATGGAATTATAAAGTTAAGTTGATTTTATTTTTATATCAAAGATCGTCATAAGTTCCGAAATATTCGAAATAAAGTCATCTTTTTCATCCTAAATTATATTTTTACTCCGCTTTTATGGATATACTGAAACGAACCATCTATTACGAATGAACATCCGTTCGATAAAATTTAAATTGTGACAGAAGTTGAAGATTTTTAGCAATACAGAAAAAAGGGGCATATTGAGTCCAAAGAAATACTTCTTCTTAGGGTACGGTCTCTCTAAGCCAACGTTATTCATTGCAGTCTGGAGAGACTTTTCATGTCTTTGGACCTCTGATCGAAGATCTTTGCTAGGTCGCCTTCAACTACCTTTTTTTGGTATCGGGGGGAAATCTTCGAAAGATAACCCTGTCACTTTACACGACAGGGTTATGTGGGGTTCTTAACCCCCTCGGTGGCCACGTTCTGTACGTTTGGAGGGACTCCGGGATCTCCCGCGGAACCCCCTAGTGTCCCTCGGTACTGCGCGTGAGCACGCCTCGGAGAAGGAAAGACCTTCCCCGATTCCCTCGCCCTTTGTTCTTGCTGTAGCAGCACGAAGTGGTATCGTGAGAACTTTGCAACCTTCAACTAGCTATTATCACCTTGACTTTCTTCAACCCTCAGAATACCTATAACTGTTCATCAATGACTATGGTTGTTCCAGTTACATAGTTTTGGCAGAACTGAACCATAAGTCTCATATCCCATATAGGTATATTGGGATTGTACCTTTACCGCTGTAAGCGTAATTTTATCACCTCCAGGGCATTAAGGTCTTCCTCAAACAATAGAAAATGTGAAATATGTTTTTCAGATGGAAAGTAGGGAGAAGCCATGGTAAAGGCTACAAAAAAGAATAAACTCGAGAAGAAAAAAAATATTCACAAATTCCATTCGTCGACACGACAACTATAAACGCTTATAAATTTACGACTACTATTTTTTTATGTGAAAAGGTGGCAAGTGAGCTGGCGGTTCACCTGATCTTAAGTGATAATCGCCGCCCATGGACACGTGCAACACTCGTAGGGTTGCAGATGCGTTGCCATCAGTTAAAGAAGTGGGCCCCGGACTCAACAGACGAAACGCAGGATTATGACACTTTCACTTCACGCCACTCTTTTGTGCAGTCGTGGTACGTATCAGGAAGGACCTACCCATTTCTGCAACAGCCGCAGCTGTTGTTCTTTTGGTAGCCGTACACAAGACACATAGCAGAATAATCAATAAATTTTCATTTAAATACCCAGTAATTATTACCCTTATTGAGGTATTTGAAATAAAAAAAGAATTTTATGGTGAAAGTCCGAGACCATATCACAGAAGACCGGCGTGAAGTGGAAGTACAATACTTTCATTTGTCCGGTGAGTGAGGTAAATAGGGCCCACTTTATTAAATGGCGGCAATGTGTATACAAACCTATGCATGTTGCAAATGTCAATAGGTGACGACAATCGCTTAACATCTGATAAGTTGCCATCTTGTTTTCTCACAAAAAAATAAACTATAATGGGAACCAGATTTGTTTATTTAGAATTGTTTTTTGTCTCATACTTCATGTGTCAGTCCAGTTTTGCTCCTATTCTTACAATGAAGAAATAAACGTATCCATCGGTCCCATTATAACTTTAAAATGTACAGTGATAATATTTCTGTTGAATATCAAGTTAATAATCAGTTTCCCAACTCTAAAGTCCCTCGTTTTAGTAAGACGTGACATCACGGAACACCGATTTAGATGTGAATACCTCTTACTTTTCCTCTATCGATGGATTTGTTTGAAATATTCTTGCGACCCCTTTCGCTTGATAGATAAAGCGAGAAATAGGTTTTCCAGAGTTCAATTATTTCTTATATTTGTTTAAGATGTTCAAACTCTGACAGGTTGATCTCTATTACTATTGAAATAACAAGTTAAGATGAAAGTTGAATAGAAGTTAAGTAATAATAATACATTTTAATAGCAATTTTGAATGATATGACTACCATTATTGATAATGGCAAAAGGAAGCTGGACTTGCATTTAACATCACTAGCTTGAATTCCGACAGCGTGCTGTTATGTCTTTTTCCGTATAATGAATTTCCCAAATCCAATGATGAAAACAGCATTTTGATGAGTTCACGCTCATCGTCTATTAATTATGGTTTAAAATCAGTTTTAAAATTAGTAAGTTAGGTAAATCTTACGTTTACCAAGATATGGTTTATAGATTTACATAATTTACCTAATGATATATCGCATTCTTACTTTTATTTTTTTAACTGACAATTTTGCCTTCAGTCTGTAGAGAATTAAAGCTTCATCGAACGAAAGCTCGATAGCTAGCCACAACCCACGAGCATGATACAACCCTCGGCGTGTGGGTAGAGCCGGGTAGCGGTAGAAACTCAAAAATTAAAATTAATTTAGTTAATTTTTTTATAAATGTTACATATGATTTAATATTTTCAATAAGAAATATATCCGCCATTTAAAAAAAGGTTGTGTTAGTGCAAAAAGTTGGGTCAATGTGCCGTACAAGTAAGTAAACTGGGGCACACTCTTGACTTGATTAAATCTTTATAGGTTAAATTTGAACGGTGGCACATTTAAAATTAATGTGATGAATACGTATATACAATTACTTCGATATGATTGCCTAGTAAATTATAATTAATCAGTAGCCGGAATAATGTTGAATTGGCGTTTAATATTGTTACAGTATAGTTCGTTATGTTTATATAATAAGGTTTCAGAATAATATTAATATTAATAATTAATGTCATCATAATCAATAATTAAGAATTAATGAAATAATTAATACAACAATAAATTCCATTTTTTTATGTGAAAAGTAGCCAAACGAGCAGACGGGTCACCTGATGTTAAGTGAAAACCTCCGCCCATGGACATCTGCTACACCCGAGGGTAATCAGATGCATCAGACGAAACGCGAAAGTATTTGTCATACTTCAACTTTACGCTGGCCTTCTGTGAGGTCGTGGTCCTTACCCGGACGTGCCTGCCCATTCGTGCAACAGCCGAGGCTGCTGCATGACCCTACCACCGTAAATAATAACAGTACCGGTAATAACGGAACCCGTTTCAGAATAAACGACGAAAGACAAACAATTATTTTAAACAAATACGTACATAGATTTTGATCAACAGACACTTTGTAATAAGAATACTATTTTATATGTAAGTACCACGACCTCACATAAGACCGGCGTGAAGTGGAAGCAGAATACTTTCTTTCGTCTGGGGAGTTAGGTAGCCGGAGCCCAATTAACAAAAAGTTTGTTCACGCGTCTGCAATCCGCGGGTGTAGAAGATGTCCATGGGCAGTGGTATTCACTTAAAATCAGATGAACCGCCTGCTAGCTAGGCAACTTTTCACATAAAAAAAATATAAGTATTTACAAACAATTACGAAATTTAAAAACAAAACGAGGAACGTGTTTGTTTTTAGATGTACGACATTGTCATTCGTTTCTATTTTTTCATTATTTTGGCGTACGGTGAATAATTATTTGCTTTTAACAATAGAGTTGTCATTATCTAACAAACGTAGTCCACGTGCTATACGGATTAGTTTCCTCGCCGAAAAGTTACACTTAACCATTCAGAGAGAGAGAAGATTTGGCTCCTATCAACTTGGCCTCTTATCGACCCTCTTATTCAATCTTAATAAAATGCAACAAAATAAAAAGTACATTAACAAAAAAAGAATCAACTTCAAAACACTCTACTAGCACTATAAAGTTTTAAATAATACTAAATCTGATACAATCTTGTAAATCTAACGTTTTTTATCAAACCTTCTTTACCTCTAACAAAATTTAACACTTTTTGGAGTCACAATGTGAACTAGTCTTCAATAATTCCCTGTGAAAAAACAGCAATCACCTTCGCTGAGGAGCTTCTGATTTCTCTAGATCAATTTGTTCTAATTGAAAGTAAATCGGGACTATCTATAATAGGATACTCAGATTTAATGAAGAAATTTAATACATCAGAAACCATTAGACCATGCTCTCGTGTTCTGATTCATTATTTATTTGAACATTCAATTTATTCAGTTACTATTGTTACATACTCAGCACCTAACGGAGCTGCTCAATAGAAAATTAGCTTTGCGTTTCACCTATTTATCAATTTTTAAAAAAGGTGAAAAAGAAGACGTCAGTAACTATCGTCCTATCACCTTAATACCGATATTGTCAAAAATATTTGAAAAATGTATGTACGAAAGACTCGTACAATATTGTAACAAATTTGAAATTATTAAAAAGGAACAGTATGGCTTCCAAAAGTACAAGTCTACGTCGTTGGCTATTTTTTCTCTTTTAAAAACGATAATGAACAACATTAATAAGAAAAATTGGACTTCAGGCTTATTCATAGAGCTATCAAAAGCTTTTGACCACGTACCTCATGATAGGCTATTACAAAAATTAGAAATATTGGGGATCAGAGGACCCACACTTGACTGGTTATCATCGTATCTTTGTAACAGACAACAATGTGTAAGCGTAACAAGGATTAATGAAAACAATGAATTAACTAACTACACCTCCAGTTATAAGTATACTAAGTATGGAGTCCCACAAGGTAGTATATTAGGCCCAATTCTGTTTATTCTATATCTTAATGACATCACAGGCATAATTAATCACAAATTTGTTCTTTTTGCTGACGATATTTCAATCATAATGACCTCAAGTAAAGAGAAAATAATACAATTACAGATCACGAAAATGACATAAATAATACAATTGACACATTAATGGAATGGTTACATACGAATAATTTAAAAATAAATCTGGATAAAACGAAATTCATACAATTTAATAAAAATAGCAAATCGACAATAAATATAAAACTCAACATTTCAAAAATTAAAGAAGTGACGGAAACCAAATTTTTAGGAATTATTTTAGACCAGGATTTGAATTGGAAAATGCAATACGCTCTTAAACAAATTAGAAATGTTACAAACATGAAAATAGCTATGATTTGTTATCACGCCTATGTAGCATCCATATTACGCTATGGGCTCACAATATGGGGTAACAGTACAGATTTTAATAGAGCTTTTGTTGCCCAAAAAAAATGTATTCGCGCAATATATGGTCTTTCACCTCAGGAGTCCTGCAGACAATGTTTCAAAAAAAATGGCATTCTACCGCTGCCGTCGCTCTATGTCTTCGAAATCGGTATGTTTGTGCACAAACATATGTACCTATTTAAAAAAAATTGCGAAGTTTATCCACGCAATCGAAGGGACCCAAACAGACTTATTCTTGACGACATACCAAGATTAAAAAAATATAACAATAGTTGCATAGCAATGTGTGTAAAAATATTTAATAAACTACCTAATGAAATAAAAATAGCAAGTAGCAGATTGTTTAAAAAAAAGTTGTATGAATGGCTGAATGAAAATAACATTTACAATATCAAAGAATTCATTTAATAAAGAAGAGTGGTAAATTACTATTAGTTGTAATGACAATTGGAAGCATGTTTTGACGAATTAAAAGAAATAAACATAAATTTAAAAAACTATGACACGAACACGGCAAGGATGACAGAACAAAAACATTTTATAATATGATTGTTATGATATTGTATTTAATAAATTATTGACAATTTATTATTTATTAACAAATTATTTTCATTTGAATATTTGCAATATTTTGAATTTTTTATGCGATATGATTGTAGTGATATTTAAATTCTAAAAACTTTTGACAAATTTTATATATTTATTTGTATTTTAACACCAGAACATCGTTATTATAACACTATTTGTATGGTTATGTAAAGTATTTGATATAGTTTTATATTAGACTCCTTAGAGTATGATAATGGAAATGACATCTAGAGCTACTGGGACAAAATTTTTTTTTTTTCTTTTATATTGATTCTATTGTTTATTCTTTTTTTACATTGATGTCAAATACTATTACTATGTTTTTTTAACTTAATGACTGCATGGCAATCCAATTGCTAAAGCTAAATTTGCATGCTGTTAAACAGCTAAATAGGTTAAAGCGACAGACATGTACTTAAACATCTTTGTAACCCTATTTATGGCAAATAAATATTTGAATTTGAATTTGAAATTTGATCAAATACCACAGTAATTCTTCCACAGTAATTCTCTTGTAGCTTATGTTAGCGCCTATTCTAAAATATTTAAAAAAGTTTGTTATCTGGCTAAATCAATATTTATTAAAAATAAAATAAAAAGCGCATCTGATAAAATCAAAATGACGTGGAATATAATAAATAGTGAAACGGGTAGACTTACGAAGCGCAACTCTGACTTAACCTTAACTGATGGTATTAATACTATTCAATCTAATCAGGAGGTTGCCAATTTTTTCGAGAAATTTTTTGCTGACATTCCTGTTTCTACAACTAAGTCACTTCTCTCTTCTCCGACAATTGCCGAATCATTACTTAAGAAAAATGTTATGGAATGTAAAGAAAACTTTAAGTTTACTACTGTTAATAAGAACGATATCATAAAAACATTCAAATCTCTAGATATTAAAAGAACTGCTGATCTATGGGGGATCTCTGTCAAGGTGATCAGTTCTATAATTGATGTAGTCTCACCTTACTTAGCAACTATTTTTAATATTTGTATTCAACGTGGCGAGTTTTCCTGACCTTATGAAACATAGTAAGATTATTCCGGTGTTCAAATCTGGTAGTACTTCTGACCCCAGCAATTTTAGACCTATTTCAGTACTACCGACTCTTAGTAAAATTTTTGAAAAAATTATTTTGAATCAAATGTTACTCCATTTTAGTACACATAAATTGCTGCATAACAAGCAATATGGATTTACTAGGGGTCGCTCAACAACAGATGCGGGTATCCAGCTAGTGAAGAATATTTTTGAAGCCTGGGAAGAGTCACAGGATGCCTTAGGTATATTCTGTGACTTAACCAAAGCATTTGATTGTGTACAGCATGACACTCTGGTCAGGAAACTACACCACTATGGTATAAGAGATGCCGCACTCAATCTTCTGACATCGTACTTGAGCTATCGTGTTCAGAGAGTTGACGTGAATGGCAAGAGATCTCCCGGGGCCCTGGTAAGTATGGGGGTTCCACAGGGATCTATTCTGGGGCCTTTTCTCTTCCTCATCTACATAAATGACCTGCCCTATCTTGTAAATAATGATCATGAGATAGTATTGTTTGCTGATGATACTTCTTTAATTTTTAAAGTTAAACGACATTCTTCAAATTATGACGACGTTAACAATACTCTCTCCACTGTAGTTCATTGGTTTAGTGCTAACAACTTAATGTTGAATAGTAAAAAACGAAATGTATTAAATTTACAACTCCTAACGTATAAAGTGTAAAAACTGATGTACTTTTTTACATGGGGAAGCGTTAGACCTCATTGACTCGACTGTATTTCTTGGCATAACCGTAGATGCCAAATTGCAGTGGGGCCCCCATATTAATAAACTGTCGAGTAGACTTAGCTCAGCAGTCTTTGCAGTCAAAAAAAATTAGACAGTTGACTGATGTGGATACGGCTCGTCTGGTATATTTTAGCTATTTCCACAGTATAATGTCTTATGGCATTCTACTTTGGGGAAATTCAGCCGACATAAATACTATTTTCATCCTGCAAAAGAGAGCTATTCGAGCGGTTTATAACCTGGGCCCCAAAGACTCACTAAGAAACCTGTTTAAAGAAATAAAAATATTGACTGTAGCTTCTCACTACATACTTGCTAATGTTATGTATGTCCACAAAAATAAGAATGACTTTTCAAAATTTAGTGATGTGCATGATGTAAATACTAGGAACAAGCATAAATTAGTTCTACCCTCAACTAGATTGCGTAGAATAAGTAAATCTTTTATGGGACAATGTATACGCTTTTACAACAAAATCCCAGAAAACGTTCAAAATGAATCCGTTGCTAAATTCAAAAAACTTGTAAAGGAACGTTTGTGTGTTAATGGCTATTATAGTATTAGTGATTATATGAATGATAACACTCTCTGGAAATGAATTGATCGCTCCAGGCTCTTTCAAGTGGAGTTTAATAGGAGTCTAATAATTGTACACATATTTGTAATTTTTTTTGGCAAGTAAAAAAAAATTAATGTCCCGCTGAGTTTCTTACGCCGGTTCTTCTCAGGTCAGTGGCTTACCTTCCGAACCGGTGGTAGAGTTTTTTGACTATCAATAAGTAAGTGAATGCTTCTATATTGAATAAAGATATTTGACTTTGACTTTGACCAACTTTGATTTAGCGTTTACGTCATGTTGAGAAAAGTCAACTTAGATGGGTATTTTATATTATTGTATGTCGCTCGCGTGGTCAAGGGAAAGTGTGTATGAGTTGTGTATCACTATTAATACTACACAACTCGTGAGCATGATAAAAGCATACCTGAAGATTTTTATCATGTAAGGGGAAACCAAAGCTCTGTGGATCCATCACATACAGATCTAGACAGAAATCAGATCACTCTGCATTGTTTACAAAACACTGATTATCACATTATTATCTTGTAAACGATGTTTTATTCCTATGAATACATGAAACACTGTCACTTCGAATATTATGCTCGTGGTAATAACATTAATTAATTTATGCTCTTTTAGCCTAAATACTCTTGCAACCAAATCATGTCTGTCGGTACTTTTTTAGTCAAGCTCCTCATCTACATGTGCACACATAGAGTCACATACAGTCTTAAGTGTATTCATGAAGGTAGGGGGGACTTTAAACGAAATATGACTGAAGAATGACCTATATATATTACCTAAATCACTGGGGTTCACGAATGCATCGCCACATACACCATCTTGAAGATTATTTAATTCTCAACACGAAGCTTTTGTTTATCGCAATAAAGCGAAGGCGCTCATTCTCTACCTTTAAACACATACAAATTAGAAGCTGATGAGATAGTTGTCCACACCACGGCAAAAGGTTAAAATCATTTTCTTGTAACATCATATGATAAGCATAAAAATCAATACCCGAACTCTTTATTGCTCCGCTTGTTTTTTTAACAGGATTAATGAGTGGAATTCCAAATTTATAACCCATCTGTTATAACCCTTACTATACAATGGATATTGTAGAGCGTCATAAAAAATATGAGGGTCGGCTAACAGTTGCAACGTATTATCTATGGCTGCACTAACTATGGTAGCAGTCTTAAAATTTGTAGAAATAAATACTTAGAAGTCTTCCGAATTAGTGCCCAGACTCTTTGACCTTTAAACAGAACGGCTGATTGCCGCACCAAGAAAATAAATATCAACGTATTTTATCACAACGATAATCCCAGTCAGATAATAGTTACCGATCGGGCCGAGGTCCGGCCCTCTCGGGCACCCCCGAATCGGAATGCTAAACGCGTGCTGAGTGACAGCCCAATTCGAGGTCCCCTCTCGGGGATCCTTGAGCCTGATCACTCCATGGAGCGCCCGCCAAAGCACCCTAAGAGATTGGCGGCCTCCAAAACTGTTGAAAGTAATAGCGTGACGGCCCGAGCCGAGGTTCCCCCGGGAGCCCTCGAGCTTAGTCACTATAACGCGTAATAATAATACGCCGAGGTTCAGGCTAGGTGCCCCGTGCGCCAGGCCACCTCAAGCCCGTCGGAACTGTAAAGGCCCCTAAGGCCAACAGTGGCTCATCCAGCCAAAAAAAAAAAAAACAACGATAATATGAACGAGAGCTATTTGAATTCGACAATGCTATTTGAATTAGAAATCTTTATAGTGCTAATCTCTGCACTTCAGATGAAACATTGAAAGTAGAAAAACACACAATTTTTAGTATTATGTCGCACTAAAAAAATTGATTTTGTTTGTTTATCCGTTATGTAAATTTGATATAACCCGTATTCCGACATCAAAGTTGACGTGTTTTTGTGTTGTTTATATCGTATTTTTATTATTTCGTTAATGCGTATAAAAGTGTAATAAAATTTTTGTTTTATAACGTATTCATAGTTTTTGTACGTAAATCATATAGCTTTAAAGATCAGCAAATTCCACTGTCTAGAAAAAACCTCAACATCACAAAGGGTAAAGTTTACTGTGGCCGCATTGCAGAATAATGGACTTTATATATCTACAACATGTTCATTTTAAAAACTTTTGCTTAGATGAAAATTTTATGTTTTCTTGGCCATACAAACTACCTGCACATAATATCTTATCTTTTAAACGAGCAATTCTTGTGTATATATGTATGTATGTATATATAATCGGAATCACGGAAACGGTTCCAGCGATTTTCATGAAATTTAGTATGTGCGTAGATTCGGGGGCGAAAAATCGATTTAGCTAGGTTTCATTTTTAGAAAATGTCCTTTTATCCCTATTTTCAGGGAATTCAAAATATCATTCGAGTATGACAGTAAATTTCACCGCAAAAAAAATAGCTCGGTCGGTAATGGGGCGGCCCCAAAACAGACGGCCGCGGTTCGTATCACGATCATTTACACACTTATTTTTTCTATACCAGATCATTTTCTTTATTTTTTTTTTTTTTTTATTTCCAAAATACATGATTTACCAAAAAAAAACCGAGCAAAGCTCGGTCCTCCGGGTACTTTCCATAAACTGAGCTGTAATGACTCGTGACCAAAACTTTATGTAGCATGATCGAAATGATGTAGCATGTATTTTAAACTAAATTAATATGTATTTAACATCAGAGCTTGGTTTTGGTTACCGGACAAGACTATCTTTGCGAACCGATGGCAGATATTCATATTTATAAGTGTTACAAATGGGCCGCTAATCCGCAGTGGAGCCGCGTGGTGGACTATGCCCTGATACCATCTGTATAGAGGAGTTCTTTGCCTTTACTTTTACTTTTTACAAATGGGCAATATTCTATGGAAAAGGTCAATCCAGAATCCAAAATCTAATAGCCAGGATATTGAAAAGTTCGTATAAATAACTTATTTAAATATATAACAATCACATTGTCCTACTGCCTTCTATTGTATCATAAGACATAACAACAAAAGTCGTTTAAAATTTTCTATTGTTCTCACGTTTTGTAATAACTCCACCCAAATAAAAATTTAGCGCATAACCATTCATGTAGCACATGCATTTCAAATATTCTACACGGATACCATTCAATTTAAATTGAATGGTTTGCGTTTTTTCTTGTGCAACTGACGAGGTAGTTCCGCGAATCGAATTCCAATTTTCCCGTCAACGGCGTTGCGGCAAACGTCTCTTATATTAAAGAGAAATAAATTAGTTTTATGACATTTTATGTTCTTTCAACGACATGTATGTAGCGTCAAACGAATGTTGTTAAATCGATATTAAAATCATGTAACGATTTCATTTAAATTTAAATTGGAACATTACGTACGGATAGTAAGAGTATGGGTGGAGAACAAAAGATTAAAACTATTCACAACATTTTTTCTATGATCACACAGCATTTTCTTCGTTTGCATCTCGTAATGGTTTCGCAACCATAGTGATGTAGAGCACAGAGAGTTATACAAAATGTGTTTGACTGCTACATTGAAGGTCTTTCCTTTGATATCTTGATCATTGTATTTTAAATACTAATTTTGTTTCGTGTCATAACTAGCTGTGAGATTCATTTAACAATAACAGAAATGTGTTTTGTTATAACTGATATAAAATGTGAATCAAGTTCTAGTAATAATATAACCTTTCGAAAGTAATATTAAAACTATTAAATATTATTTCATTGAATTATTTTTGGTGGATGCAGATGAAGATTTAAAATTTCATGGTTGCGGGACAGACTGAGGTATTGGACATATATCATTTTTAAACCTAGGCGTCCGTAACTAAATAATAACATAAAACCCTCTATGAGGCTGAAACATACCGATACCTGGGTATGTCAAAAAACATGTGTGTGGATGAGGCTGGCTTGAAACAGTCAGTTCGTGACGTGTTTTTTGCAAAGGTGTTTAACAGCCATTTGCCAGGCGTGAACAAGGCGCGTTCATTTAACCGCTGGGTCATGCCAGTCCTAATGTATAACTTTGGCACATTCAGGTGGACACAAACTGAGCTCAACGCCCTGGACCGAAAGTCCGCACAACTATGACGTCCCACAGGATGCATCACCCGAGATCGTCAGTGATGAGGCTGTACCTGCCGCGGAAGCATGGCGGGAGGGGCTTTTTAAGCGCCCTCACCATGCACAATCGCGAGATGTGCAGCCTCCGTAACTACTTTCTGGCGATATTGGATGAGTCAATCTACACAGACGTTGTGATAAAGGACTTACCCCTCTATCCTTAGCCAACGAGCAATGGCAGGACCCGGGAGTACTGAGATTTTCCGACCGAGAGTCCGTATGGAAGGGGAAAGAGCTCCACGGGAGGTTCTACAAGGCCCCACACGAGCCTTTCGTAGGTACTGCCTCCCTTAACTGGCTACGTTTCTGTGACCTCTTTGGGGAAACCGAAGGTTTTGTCTGTGCGATACAAGATCAGGATATTAAGACGAACAACTATCAGAGATACATCCTAAGGGATGGCACCGTCGACATCTGTCGAGCTTGTCGCCATCCCGGGGAGTCCTGGTGAGTCTATAAATCTAATCACACGGGAAAATAAATAAATATCCACCCATATAAGCCACCACGGCCTGTGTGAAAGAATCAAACCCTTCTGCAACTTCTAAATTGGTTCATCAAAAGTAATAAAGGTATAATGTAAGTAATAGGATCCAAAACGTCTTACACCATTGCCTAGAACACCACAAACCTATTCTGTAATTGTTTAGAGTGAGAAATAGTATTATGGGTCATAAAACCTTATTATATACCACGAGGCTCTTTTGTGACGATGAAATTCATATATATTTTAATGTTATTGATATTAGTTATTAATTTAATAGCCATGAGGATTATTTATTTTAATAAAGTTAAGATTACTAAATAAGAACATCTATGAAGATTATTATTTTCACTAAAATCCAATTGCCTTCTTTTATAACATTGGTAGAAAAACAAATTAAACAATGTTCGTGATATATGAAATGTGAAAAAAACATTAATGTCGTTAAAATTGATTCTCTTTACGGGACCTTGACCCCTTGGGCCTTTTTGTTAATTTGCGGACCGTCATCCGCCGACCCAAATCAAGATGATTACATTCTAGGTACGGGTCTAGCAGACAATTCAAAGATTATATATTTTAGTTAAATGTACAGACGTTTAAATTAAAACTAACGAATAATTTGCTTTAGTGTTAAATAAGACATGAAAATGTCAATTGACACTGTTTTTATTCGTCATTAATCTGGAATAAATAACGGATTTACTCACAATTAATGACGAATATCACAGACTGACGATGATATGTTATATGATATGGTTTGTCAAGAATGATAAAGTTAACCCGTGTAAAATTGTGAGAGGGCGATTTGCATAACAGATGTGCATAATATGTCTTTTATCCCAGCACTTTTTTTTTATTTTTATTTTTTTCAGTGGGAAAAATCCTTTATGGATCCCCTGCCACTGGATCGGGGGAGTGGCAGGGGTATGTGGGAGTCCCGTTCAGAAACGGGTACCCACTAAAAAACCCACGTTGCACCTGTCTCTGTCGCATCGGCCGGGGACACGGGAACACGTGAACGATCTTCCGCGACCCCGGCGCGACTATGGCCTTTTTATGCCTCCTCTACTAGATGGTGCTGTGCCAGTGCAATTGGCACAGCACACGTCACGAGCCCCATATTGACCGACAGACACCCCCATGTCTGCCACTCAGGGTCTCGCTCTCAGGGGGTGAAGGTTGCGCGTGTAGGCCAGCCTCCTGCGCCCTGGTCTCCGGCGGCGGATTTCCAGGGTGGCAGTTGCCGCCTCCCTTTCTCTCTCCGCGGCCTCCTTCCGGGTGATAACGTCCTCGCAATATGTGAGGACAGTACCCCACGCTCGAAAGCGAAAGGTCGTGGCCCACGATAGCGCATAGCTCTCGGCGCTGCTCCGTCCAGGCTAAGCACTCCTCCAGTGCGTGTTGGGCCGTCTCCTCGGTACAGTGGATTCCCAGCACTGCCCCCTGCCCACTGCCCCCTTTCTGCAACAGACCATCTTGCAGGCGTCCTGCCCCAAGCACGTTTTCCATCTATTTGGCATAAGATAATCAGCCCCTCCAGACATGTCGCGAAGAAAGCAAAATGTGACCGAAGAAGCTGAGGGCATGTTCTAGGCATATGCGTGAGAGTCGTTTATTGATGTTTAGTTCTTTAAGGATGGAATTTTTTGTTCTCATGGCAGTTCATGGTATCCGCAGCTAAACTGGATACAGGTGAATAAGGATCGTGCTTCGTGGCCGTCTGTGTGGGAAGTCTATGTTTAGCAGTGGACTCTAAAAGACAGAAATGTTGATGGTGATGATGAATCAGCCATAATTAAAGAACTCAGAAGAGAGTTTACAATCACATTTTAGAATGCACCATACAAACAAAATACGGACACTTATTAAATGGACCAAAAACCAAATAGAAACACCTTATTCACCTTATCATACTCGTAAGCGTGGGATACAGTTATTAATTAAAGTATACCAACATTCAATTATTGGTGCACTTCACACATCTTCGAAATATTTTTTTTTTTGGTATTATTTCGAAAATATGTAGGTTTTCTCACGATATTTTCCTTCACTGTAGAGCAAGCACTTATAATTAACAATTTCATTGGGATTGGCACCGGGGATCGAACTCGGGTTGCTCGAGTATATTGAAATAAAGGCGAGCGCCTGGACACTGAGCTATCACGGCTCGCGCTATGTATTTCTATAGAACTATTAACTTGATAACAACCTCTTCTCTTATTCGACTTTATCCATACGTTCTTTCGTTTTTCCCCCAGCGTTGTAATACTATCCGTAATTTACGATTGCAAATAGTGAACGACCGCAGAATATATATTGTGCTAAACGAAGACGAGAAAACCTGACGCACATGCCTCCCACACGCAACGTGGAAGCTAGTTTATTCGAATCTAAGATTGACGTCATATCAACACGTGCAAACATGAAATTTTCCCGGTACATGTGTTAACCGATTGTTCATAGTTTGCTATTGTTATCATTATTTCTCCCGTTTTATTCGAATGCCCTAAACTGAGGGAATCTTTTTTCTGTTGTAGGTGTAGTTTATACAATTGGATTACCCGGTCGGATTTTGATTTGAGGTTGGATTTTGACATATTATGGCGTAAGATTAGATTGAACTTAACTGTGAGAGGATTCTCATAATACTAGTGTAAATAATTTCAAACATCTTGTCAGAATTACCTCAATGGAAAGGGCCTATTGTAATGTCGAAGAATACAATGAGGACATGTTTGTGTGAAAATGAATCTAGCCCTGCACTTGCACCTGCCCTTCCCCTGGCTTCTGCTAATAATATACTGAAACACTTTGGTATGTGTACTTACATAACTCAAAACAAGGAAAAAAATAGATTAGACCGCAGTTTCTTGCCGGTTCTTCTCTGAACAGGTCTAGTTTATTGAACCGGTGTTAGTTTTTGAGTTTCAATAAGAGCTTAAAATAAGCTTATGTTAAATAAAGATATTTGTACCATTGATTTTAACTGTGATTTAAAATTAAAATACATCACTCGTATCCGTGCATTAAAATTAACTTCACACGTTATTTTTTTTTTATAAAAATAAATAACGTGTGAAGTTAACCGTAAAATTTATAACATCTACTAGTGTTTAGTTTAAACATCTAAATTATTTCTATTACGTCAGCCGTCAGTAAAAAAAAAGCTGAGGAAAAACTAAGTCATATTAAAAGGAAGCACGTGACTCTCTTCCGTGGATTGTGGATTGCTTTCGTGCTATCGTCCTCAAGTCGGATTGACATCGTAACGTTTCTGTACAAACACTTCAGCACTTCGATTTACTTATGGTAGACATGTGATCGCAGACTTTTCATACTCCAAAAGTGTGAGAGAATTACCAATCATAGTTTCGGCCCTCGGTAGCGTAAGAATGTCATCAATGGTGTTTATTGTGCAGATGATATTTCACCTTATTTTTTAATTAAATTTTTTGAGTCCTGATTGTTTTTATTGCTTTCCCTCTTTCTTCAAGTTCCTTCTTTTAAGAGAGAAAAACCATCATCATCCGGATATTGTAATTAAAGCTTGGAAAAAATGTCTTAAATTTGCTTATAAAAAATGAAGGGATTTTTTCCCTGACCTAATATTTAGGCTATAGCCTATAGGACATATCACGCTCATAGTTTCGAAAGATGACTTTCCGCCTTCTTTCAACTCCTGCTCCTGAGCACTCCTGATCTTTTAATAATATTTTATTTGTACAGTAAAGTATTAACGAAATTGTTTTTTACTTCCTCCTAAATTAATTAATGTTAAGTTCTGATTTATTACCCTCTCATCGGTGAGGGAAAACTGCATATTTTCGAAATAATAACAATCTTACTATCCTTACTAATATTATAAAGGCGAAAGTTTGTATGTATGGATGGACGTTTGTTACTCTTTCACGCTAATACTACTGAATGGATTTTAACGAAACATTACAATAATATAGCTTGTACATCAGAATAACACATAGGCTATAATTAATAATGATATTATGTGACTTATCCAAAATTTAACAATAAATTGAGTAAGTAGGAAAAAATTCTGATATCTGCGAGCTATTCTGGTGTATAATAAAAAACTCATTGTTAATCCCCTTTAACCGCGCGGGCGAAGCCGCGTTTAACAGTTAGTATATATATATCCTTACTAATATTATAAATGTGAAAGTTTGTATGTATGGATGGATGTTTGTTACTCTTTCACGCAAATACTACTGAATGGATTTTAATGAAACTTTACAATAATACAGCTTATACATCAGAATAAGATATAGGCTATAATTTATATGCATATTTTATGTATATCTGTCTTTCTGTCTAAACGTTACGACTTCAGCCTATTTTACGCAGACGTCTTCGTAGAAGACGTCTGCGTCTAGTAGAAAATATTTCGAACACATGTGAAGTCCGACAATTCAACAATTCTATTCAATGGTCGCACCTGGGATCACACCCCGACATGCGCTGTCACGGCTAATCTTATCCTTTAAACGAGCAATTCTTGTATACATATATATATATGTATAATTGGAAATTCGGAAACGGCTCCAGCGATTTTCATGAAATTTAGTATGTGCGTAGATTCGGGGGCGAAAACTCGATCTGACTAGGTTTCATTTTTAGAAAATGTCGTTTTATCCCAGTTTTCAGGGAATGAAAAATATTATTCGAATATGACGGTAAATTTCACCGAAAAAAAATGTTATAATAGCTCGGTCGGTAATCGGGCGCCCGCTAACAAACAGCCACGAAACAGAAGCCCGTGGTTCGTATCACGATCATTTACACAGTTGTTTTTTTACTTTTTTTTTCGATTCCGGATCATTGCTTTCTTTATCTTTTATTTTTTGTCGATTTGTTATTTTGTTATTTTTTTCCCTTTTTTTTAAAGTTCTTTCTTTTGTGAAAAACACCAGTTCATATTTTCTTATTATTACGTCGATAAGATGGAAACATATTATGCATATTTCATTACTTAGTAATTTGTATCTAAATGTAATTTCCAAAATATACGATTTACCAAAAAAAAAAAACAAACCGACCAAAGCTCGGTCCTCCAGGTACTAAATAATAATACGAGTAAATACACAATACTTAATATAGGACATTGACAAAGGATAAAATACGTTGAGATTTTCTTTGGTTTGACAATTAGCTTTTGATTTTTAGTCGAGTGGTTAAAGCGTCTGGGCGCAAATCCGGAGATCGACTCCCACAGTAGCGAAAATCTTTTCATGCACTTTTTCTACAATTTTCAATCTTTTATCTGAAACGCTGAGATAAGCACTATAATAACTTTGGTAGCGTTTTGACAATCAATAAGTAAGTTGAATGCTTCTATATTGAATAAAGATATTTGAATTGAATTGAATTTAGGAGCGCCGTAATTCTAAAGTTATTATGGTGAATCCTAGGCGTTTTTTTTATTTCAGAAAGTGGCAAGTCGGCTGGCGGTTCACATGATATTTTGTTATAACCACCACCCATGAACATTTGCACCGCCCGATGTGCAAATGGGTTGCCACCTTTTAATAAGAAAATCTTACATGCTAAAATTTTATGTATTTACATAGACTTGTAAATACATTCAAATTTAGTACGTCGCAGAAGCCATTGATAATGTGTCAGTGGCGTACAAAATGCATGCATGAACGAGTTTGTGAAAATCAACAATGGATACAAAAGAACCCGACAATGTCCATCATTCAACATTACCGCGATGAGTTATGTGTAACCCGCTAAAAATGTTGATACCGCGAAGCGGAAGTTAATGGATTTTGTATATATATATACACACACACCTAAATTGTGTAACAAAGTTAAAATTATTTAATGCTATGATTAGATACTTGGCTTAGCACCAACTCAAAAATTATTCAATTTTGTTAAGAGGTAATAAATCTAACCTTTGTAACCTACCTAAGATTGGGTTTTGATTATTACAGATATATACAGATTTGATTTGATATTATATACAGATTATATGCAGATTTGATTATAAGTATTTTACACTTTGTAGTGCTAATAAAGTTTTTTGAAGTAGGTTATTTTTTTGTTACACATTTTTTTAAGTAAAAATAAGTTTTTGTTGCTGAAATTAAATTTTTATCAATTATTTGAATTTTATTGCAATGGTTAATGGAAAATCATAGTAATGGTTAAATATAAAAAATATGGCTTACGAAAATATCGTAATAATACTGCTGTATAGAAACGTACATTCATCAAGCATTATAGTTACACCGGCGAATTGAAATTTTATCACAGCTCTAAATTAAACGAAATACGTGTACTGCGTTTTCCAACTTTAGGAGGAAATTTCAGTCGCGGTCACTACCACTACGTGGATGATAAATAAGAACAACGAAACATGCCGAGTTTGCATTAAGGAGACAATGCCGGTGCGATCTTACGCAAGCTCTTAGCCGTGAATAAGGAAGAAGCGGTTTATTTTTCCTCTCAGAATTTCCGTTAAATTTAACTTGCATAACTGGACAAAAAACGTCCGCATTAATTTTTCAAATTTTTTTTAATGCGAAAAGTTGTCAAACGAGCAGACGGTTCACCTGATGTTAAGGAAATACCGCCGCCCATGGACATCTGCCACACCTGAGGGTTACAGATACGTTGACAACCTTTTGAAAATTGGGCTCCGGCTACCTCACTCACCAGACGAAACGCAAAAGTATTTGTCATACTTCCACCTTACGCTGGTCTTCTGTGAGGTCGTGGTACTTACCCGGACGGGCCGCCGAGACTGCTGCGTACCACCGTAGATAGATACAGAATTCTAGGCTATGATGATGAAACGTGGGTTCATCATTATAATCCTAACAGCAAGCATGAGTACATGCAGTGGCAGAAAAAACGAACAGACCTACCAAAGAAATTTAATATCCCATCCACCGCAAAACTCGTGGTCACTGTATTTGAGATAACCAAAAAAATAGATTTGAAACATTTGAAAATCTTTACTATTGTTAATTTGTAAAAAAAATTTAGTTTGTCTTACTCTTCAAAAACTATGGAGATTTAACAACAATTGATTTGATAATAAGCAGTTTCGTTTGATAAAATATGTAGAAAAAGTACTAAAAGATTGTCGCCGCTGTGGGAATTGTACCCACTTCTTCGGTATTCGCGGCCTATCACTTTAGCCACTAAGCTAAACGGCTGATTGCCACACCGACGAAAATCTTACCGTCTTTTATATTTTTTTTTTTATGCGAAAAGTTGTCAAACGAGCAGACGGTTCACCTGATGTTAAGGAATACCGCCGCCCATGGACATCTGCCACACCGAGGGTTACAGATACGTTGACAACCTTTTGAAAATTGGGCTCCGGCTACCTCACTCACCAGACGAAACGCAAAAGTATTTGTCATACTTCCACCTTTACGCTGGTCTTCTGTGAGGTCGTGGTACTTACCCGGACGGGCCGCCGAGACTGCTGCGTACCACCGTAGATAGATACAGAATTCTAGGCTATGATGATGAAACGTGGGTTCATCATTATAATCCTAACAGCAAGCATGAGTACATGCAGTGGCGAGAAAAAACGAACAGACCTACCAAAGAAATTTAATATCCCATCCACCGCAAAACTCGTGGTCACTGTATTTGAGATAACCAAAAAAATAGATTTGAAACATTTGAAAATCTTTACTATTGTTAATTTGTAAAAAAAATTTAGTTTGTCTTACTCTTCAAAAAACTATGGAGATTTAACAACAATTGATTTGATAATAAGCAGTTTCGTTTGATAAAATATGTAGAAAAAGTACTAAAAGATTGTCGCCGCTGTGGGAATTGTACCCACTTCTTCGGTATTCGCGGCCTATCACTTTAGCCACTAAGCTAAACGGCTGATTGCCACACCGACGAAAATCTTACCGTCTTTTATATTTTTTTTTATGCGAAAAGTTGTCAAACGAGCAGACGGTTCACCTGATGATAAGTGAATACCGCCACCCATGGACATCTGCCACTCCCGAGGGTTACAGATGCGTTGACAACCTTTTGAAAATTGGGCTCCGGCTACCTCACTCACCAGACGAAACGCGAAAGTATTTCTCATACTTCCACTTTACGCTGGTCTTCTGTGAGGTCGTGGTACTTACCCGGACGGGCCTGCCCATTCGTGCAACAGCCGAGGCTGCTGCGTGGCCCTACCACCGTAGATCTACGTTATCTACGTTGTTTTTATCTAAGTTTCGCTTGTTATTAAAAAACAATAAAAATATTTTTCCCCTTACAATTCAGACCCTTATTGCACTAGTTTTTCGGGATTTAAAGTAATTAACTGTAAATACTAACTAACAGAAACACAACACACACAAGGTATACCTTTAGGAGAGTAAACATTACAAGTAAAATGTTTAAAATTAAAACTATCGCTCATTGTACTTGGTGCATTTGTAACTCGTTTTTAAACCCTTCTTGCTTAAATATTCCAGTAGCATCTCTGTATAGATTTAAATAACGTGTTTAAATATGTAGTGTGTAAACATGATTAATTAGCTGAACTTATGACCTGAATGTAAAGGACAGCCATTGTTGGTTCTTTTTAAGGAATTTCGATTTGAAATTTCTGACATGTTATATGTTATTTTTTAAAAATATTTCTTGTTCACACGCCATACGTCCCAAATGATTTGTTAAAATTAATAATTAATTGAAAAATAATTTATGGATTTAAAAAGGAATGTTAAAACGGTCAGAACAAATTTTCTTTTTGACAATTTGTTTAGATTGAGTGACATATTTAATAAAGACATGAGTGGCCAAAAATTTTATGGTACGTGATATTTGTTATCTTTACCACGGTAAAGTAACAATCTGTAAGTGTCTCAATGTTGGCCAAATTCCTCCTCTGTAAAGAGGGTATCAGGGCATAGTCCACCACGCGACCCCACTGCGGATTGGTGGACTTCACATATTTTCCTCTATTAGTATTTGAAAAATATGCAGGTTTCCTCACGATATTTTCCTTCACCGCCGAGCACGTGATAAATCAGTACTTAAAATTGATAATTTCATTGGTGCTGGCACCGGGGATCGATCTCAGCTTGCTCGAGTGAATAGAATTATAAGCGAGCGCCCGAACTTGTAGTTAGTATGAAAGTAAGAATGGCCAATGCATATTACAAAATTACAAGCCAAAGGTTAGTTCACTGTCAATCTATTTTCTCATAAGGTAATTGATTAGATTTCTCTATAAGATCCGCCATTCATCCTACAAGTTTATCAAAATATTAGTATTCAAGCCTCAATCGTCCAATACCTTTTGAAGAACAATAACCCAACAGTACGAACAGAAATTAGATCCGGACTCTTCTAATTTGGATGCAGACCGTCAAACTATTCCACGGTCGTGACTGACTACTGCAAAGTCCCAAGACATAAACGAAATGGATTTCGCTATGAGGCACACCTGGCCATTGCTCTGCTGGTACGTGACAAACTGCGCGGTACGTTCGAAAATAATTGGATGGTTCGATTTGACCTATGCTGATAGCCGCTAGTTCTCCTAATCTTAATCTGCTGGGTTTTTGATTCTTTAGGTATCCTAAAAATTTCGTTAATTTCTAACCAAGTGTTAAATAGAGTTAAATATAAGAAAATCCAAAAAAATAAAGTAACGACAGTTTTCAATATTCTATCTACAGACAGATTTGATCACTGGAGATAGAATTTTAACGTAAGTATTATTGAGCCAATATAAAGTACCTATCGCTAGTAATGAAATCTATGAGTATATTTAATATTGACCAGCCGTATCAGTGGCCCTCTTCGTCGTCATATATTATTTCTTAAAATTTTATTACAGCTGCCACAGTTTTTCTTTCCTCTCAGTTTTTTCATTCGTTTCATTCATACTTTGAACCATTAAGCCAGGTAATATTAACATCTGGGTTCACCGGTTCTATGAACACCGACTCTGCGTCATGTGCTAAAAGGGTAGAAACACCTGGAAGAATACAGTGATGGAGTAAAAATGATTGGCTTAAAGAAAAATTAAATCTGGTGAATCTGTAAAAGAATTCAAAGGTAGCCCAATGGGTCGTATTAATTTAGGTATCCATTCAGGATAAATATGTTTCTGGGTATGAGCATTGAGCGACTCAATAGGCTGAAATAACCGTTACGTCTCATTGGCTTTCTCTTTTGCGGTGTGGGCCAACGAGTCATCTCACCTGTGCACGCGTGGTAAAAAAAAAAACAGAAATTCCCTTGAACAGCTTTGGTGATCTAATATCTCTTCAATTCTGCTAATTTGCTCCGACTTTGCTAATGCGCCGACTCCTTTGAAAGGCCTAGAGGCAAAGTTGTACTCCTTTTTTCAGGTGACTGGTATTTATATCCCGAGATGTCGCCGCAATGCTCCAGGCCCGATTATACTCCTGCTTACATGGAATCCCACTTTGCAGGAGAAACTGAAGTAGGACTTGGACTTGCTACCAATTGAGACTACAGTGATCGCAAGAAAAAGCTCCATACCCTAAAGCACAGCATCTCTAGCGATTGCTGTTCCCGTCAAAAAAACCAAGCATAAATTACGATGAAAACATTTTATAATGATATATAAGTAAACATACATATTTATAGTTATATAATGAAAAAGAAACAAAAATATAATCGCCGAGCTGTCCGCGGCTCACGCTAATTACTGTAAAATAACTTCAGCGGGAGTGATTACAGAGGTGACAAATGACAAGGGTTACAAAGTTTTTTAATTGATGTAAACGTAATTCAAAAATAACCACTGATGGCGATTAACTTTTCCTTAAACTTCTTAATTATAAATACCACGTCGAAATTTTTAATTGTAATTTAAAAAAAATTACAAACAACAAAAAAACATAGAACGATTATTGACTCTGTTAAAAAGGATGAAATGTCCTCCTTTTTATCAGGAGGTTGCACCGAAGCTGGAGAGAAAAGAACCGAGACAAGCAAAGATTGTATTCTCTTGTTCCTGTGTTTTCTGCAGATGCAACGGAGGTATGTGCATTATTGTTTTTAGTGGGTACTGGTTTTGACCGAGACTTCCACGTAATCCCGCCAATCACCTAGTCGACGGCAGGGACTCCGCTGGAGAACTAATTTTAGAACCACACGCGTATAAAACGAAATATTACAAAAACTCCTTTACAGTAAAAGTTATCTGCTTGCTCTTACTTCCTCAGCAAATTCGTCGTGCAAAGACGGTAGACAAATTTAAAATTGACTGTAATGAATGTAAATAATCATTATCTTTCCCTAGTAATCCATAGGTAACATTGACAATATTAATCTATTATACTTTTATATATTTATTTATTTTTATTATAGATTATTTTGGTTTTATTAAGCAAGTTTATTAAGCACACCACCTCCCACTATTCATAAGTTTAATTTTCTTAGTCCTAAGGTTGTCTGGAAGAGATCGCTCTTTGGCGATAAGACCGCCTTATTGTACCTAGCTTTTAAGATTTATTTTATATCAACTATATAAAACATTTTATGGTGTGCAATAAAGTATATATAATAAGAATAATAGTAGAGAGTCGCAATATAAAAATTGTATGCTAAAAATAAATTATTCACATATTGGTGCACGAATCTAGCGCGAACTTATTGGCTATTTAAACCAAAAAGCGCGCACCTATGACTGGGCACATTCACCTTGTATTAAAAACTATGAAGGAAATATTCTTATACTTTTTTCCAAATCTAGCAACCAAATCCGTTCATGTGACAAGGAACTTCGTTCCAAAAAGTGCCCGAAGCGTAAACAATTATGAAATTTTTTGATGGCAGGGCCACGCAACCCTGTTGCACGAATGGGCAGGTCCGTCCGGGTAAGTACCACGACCTCACAGAAGACCGGCGTAAAGTAGAAGTGTTACACTCCTGCGTTTCGTCTGGTGAGTGAGGTAGCCGGGGCCCACTTTATTTAAAGGTGGCAACGCATTTGCAACATTAAAAAAAAAGAAAAAAATGGTACCAGATCTTCTCGGATGTTCAATGTGACCTGAGCGTCTACACATACCTATGTTTTTTTTTATTATTTGAGAAGGCGGTAAGCGAGCTGGTGAACCGTCACCTGATGTTAATTGATAACTGCCGTCCATGGACATTATCAATACGTAGAGCTGCAGATGATTTGCCACCTTCTGAATAAAGTGTGCTCTGGCTACCTCACTTGCGAGTGAATAAAATAACCGTGCGATTAACACAGCACATTGAACTTATACATAAAAAAATAAGTTAAGGTAAAAAATTGGAGAGAACGGCCCAAGATGTTCACAACTTACCACTGCACGCAGCAAATTGTACATACATTTAAAAAGTTGCTATGAGTACCTCAATCCGAAGAATTGACTGTTGTAACTGAATCGTACCCTTCTATTAACATCAAAAATACTTCGATTTTCTATATATAATATATTTTGTTAGCCTTTTGTATACACATTTAGTTATTTACTTATATATTTATAAATATCTTATTAATATTAATTATGATTGTAGATAAGTATTTTTTTTTTTCATTCATTTAGTTAACCCACACCTTTATTCCTAAATTAATTTCTTTTTAGTCCATCCAAAGGTTGCCTGGAAGAAATTACTCTTAGTAATAAGGCCGCCCATTGTACCCATCACTTCTACATTAAGTTTTAATTTTTGTTTGTTTTATTTTTGGTGTGCAATAAAGTATATTCATTTATTAATTAATTCATTCTATTCAATTTGTATTTAAATTACGATTTAAAATTAAAAGCAATGCCAAAAGAAGACTTTGTAAATAGAATAAGCCTTAAATTCACAGCCGTCAAGGTTTTGTAGTTCTGGAATGTCAAGTTGCGATTGTTTCCTATCTCTTTGTAGTAGTGCTGCCTATTCTTGTCGCTACATGTCCAAAGAGACAGATTTAAAAAAAAAACAAAGAAACGAAATCGATGACGTAATAAATATGAGGTTATAAATCTTGGTAGGAATAATATACCGTGTAATATTTTGAAACTAGTTTAATTAAAATTATTAGTATCATAAGGAACCTTGATAAGAAACCTCTTTTAGTCTTCATTGAATTATATTTCAGAAATTAAGTCATGATGGAGAATAAATCTATCTGTATAAAACTTCATTCGCACTATTTTCAGACAACCATTTCACACGGTCTACTGCACGCCACAAGGAATTGAATTCGCGAATCACTGTTACCATCCGTAAATGACCGATACTTACGGGAAGTGTAAGAACTGTAAGTTCGTGTTGTTTGATTCGTACTTCTACTCTCCTTTTAAAACGATTTTTGTTTTTTATACGAATTGCATATATATTTTTCTCATTATGTATATCTTGAACGTTGGAAATTAATTTTTATTCTGGTTTTACAGTTATGTATATACTTATACGTGTATATTGAGTATTGCTAAAATTATATTTATTTTTGTTAGTAACATAGACCTGTGTAGACTGAGACATGTACCAAATGTTAGGCTCAACCAATAAAACAAATCCGAATTTGTCGAAGTATGCAACCACTTGAAACCTCTAGAGCAAAAATAATATTAAAACACATAAGAGCTTGTGAACGAGTCACGTCTAAATAATTTTATTGCGTAATCAACAAAGTACTCGACGCGGAGCCGCCGCCGTCTCGATAAGTACTTACTTTGGAACATTTTGTCGCCCATTTTTTGATAAATTTTACTAACGAGTTCAACATTTGTTTTGTGATTCCAGAGAATTAACAAACATTATAATGCCTTAAATATTATTCATCATATATTTACAAGATTAAATCTATCTAAAATTACATACTATCTATTAAACCTAATCCACGCGCCATGGTGCCAAGAATGCTAGCTGCATTTCCTCGCTGAATAGTTATGCTCAGAAAAGAACGCATTGAAAACTTTACTTTACTTTACTTTAATTTTAAATATAATTATAATTCTACCTAATACCTTGGCAACTGTATCATCATATTTTTTTACAGATTTTGGGTTTTAAATCCCGACATTTCGAACACTTTTTTTTTTATTTCTTATTTCACAGCATTATTTTTCCGTAAATCTAACTTAATTATAAAATTAATCCTCAATAAATTATTATGCTCATTTTAGTTAACCATCTCAATAAGACTTATATTATGATAATAAGTATAAAGAAAATTTGATGTTTAAGTATACTTGATTTGACGATTTATGGAGAATAACTTGTGATGATATTTGTACACAGTAATGTAAAGACTCTTTCGTTTAATTCATGAATATAAAAATATGACAACCTTGTGGAGCAATGGTAAAAAGGCGTCATTAAGCGTTCCCTTTATGAGAGCAGTATTAAAGGGAATGTGCTGAGCGCTTAAATTCCTAAGAATTAAGCTTTCAAGAGTCAAATACAGTCTCGCCGCTTTGTCTCCTGCCTTTTCAACGTTGCCGAGTTACGTTAGCGTGTTTACTGATTAATAGCAGTCTTTTTAACAAAGTTCATAGTTTTAATCTGTATTGGTTTAGAATTTAAAACATGTTTTTTAAATTGTTCAACCTCATTATCATCATTTCAGCCTGTTTGAGTCCACTGCTGGACATACTCCACAGACCGGCAATCAACCTGAGCGACCATCGACACACCCATCGACTTTGAATTGTTCCAGTTTTAAAATAAAAACAAATAGAATTGTCTGTGTTCATTATCAGAGGTCTACTGAGTGACGAATTATAAACGCTGTCCAAGTTATTGGATATTTAATAATCTCTTGTATTTACGCGATTACACATTACTAAATGAAACGATGTTTACGGATTTATCACGTTTATTTTGGTTTCAATACCCGAAGTTTCGAACCGTTTATGGTCACGGGACAGACTGACGGGTATTAAAACCAAAATAAAAGCGATAAATTCGTAAACATAATTTCATTTACTTATTGGATATTATTGGTTTATAGCAGTAAAAGAGGGTTATGAATTTTTATGAATATATCGTTTTCAAAGTTAAATCGAAAACGTGTTGTTTAGCCCTAGAAATCGTGAATATTCCAAAAGTACCTAAGCTAAGATCGTAGACGTCAGTTTCTTTCAACCGTGAATATCCCAAAAAAGCAGAAGATAAGATGAAATATAAAATATAGCGCATGGCTCCGTGTCATTATGTATTTTTACACAAACAACATACAACACTATGCAAAAAGTAGTATAAGAATTTTTCCGCCACGACTGATTTTTTTTGTGACGTGTCGTTTTCTGTTAGCCCGGCGGATTTGACAGCTTCAGCGGAAGAGGTCAGCGGGCAGATGACCCACGGATTCGGGAGAACAACGTTGCTGGTTCACGGCGACGACACGACGATCCCGTCCGCTGCACTCTGCAATACCCTTCTAACGAAAGATGGACGATCGACTAACAGGGGTTTGGCCCGACACGATCCAAGGGCCCCTCAGATGTAGGTTCGAACCTCGGCTTGGATCGCAATCGATATGGGGACATTTTTTTACATGGGAAATCCATTATGGATACCTGACTTTCCGGTTAGAGAAGAACCAAGTTATGTCGGACTCGCACCGACTAAAACTCCACGGTGGTCGCCATCTGCTCTGATGAGGGGCCACGGGATCTCCATTCGGAACGCTACCGTGGCCCCTCCTTAGCTAGCCTATGATAGGCTCGTTCAGGGACGGCATTACGCTGGCCCCAGCATCCCCGCGGTGGAGACTACATTAAGCCACAGATCTCCATGGGAGCTTTACTGGGCAATTAAGGGTTTCGCCCTAATTGCTCAGCACCCCTGAGGCCCCATTTATGTTAGGGGAGCACCATTTCTATTAGGAGAGCCGTGACGAGGCGCATGGGCGCTTCGGTGGCCCCGTCTCCAAGTGGGATCTGTTCTATGGTGCTATAGTGCTACGGTGCGAACACTGTTCACACCGTAGCGCTGTAGCTCAAAATACATGGAATTCACAACACGAAGCTAACGTCGCTTTGTTAAAATCGATTGGGTACGCTTATTTATAATTAGTACATTTCCTTGATTCAATGTTTATAATCAGTGTTTGCCTGTTCGCTTTGTAATAAACATTCTAAATGATTTGTTGATCTTTTAATCTAAAAATAGAACACAAAACACCTTCCTGGCAGTTGCTAGTTATTCTTATGTCTATGTAGTACAACTATTAAATCTTCATTAAGTTTAGTGTCATTTGCGATTTTATTTTATTTTTTCATTTACATTAAAAATGTTGGACCTTCAAATTAACGCCTCATCGGTTAACTAACTTAGGAAAAAGTTGTCTAGTTAAATGATTCAACTTGAACAACTCTAACGATTTTCACTCAATAAAACTTGTAGGTATTTCATAAAGCGAGCGTGTAAACGGTAATGAGCGAAAATAAAAATACTTTGGGAGAAGTGTGTTGAAATGTTCATAAAATTGAAGTAAAATTTTGCTCCAAAAAAGAATTAGCCAAACATAATAAATACCATCATCTATATCTTCGTTGTACTGTTTTTATCATTTTTTTGTTGTACGAATGGTCGGGCACTTACAGGAGAAATACCGCCTCACTGAAGACTAGCTTGAACTTACTAAATCACACTAGCCAAATTACTACAAAAACAAAATTAAGTTGCTAAGCTTTCGATTCATTCAACTGATTTTAATGAAACATGAAACAAATGTTCCACGAGGGCGAAGATGTAGATTATACTGGATTGCTTGTATCAACAAATATCGGACAGAGTTTTATAGGTTTACTTACCAAAGCAACCAGAGCTAGTTCTACGCCCGCCGCCAGGCTATGCCTGGAACTTGTGGTCATGTGTATCAGGCTAAGTGAGTACTTCACTAAGTGTTGGGCTAAGGGGATACTCTTCGTGGACGATGACGGATTATTAATTGATCAAATTAGATCGGACTTTAAGTCATTTTTTTCTATTTTTTTATATGCGATAAGTTGCCAAACGGCAGACGGTTCACCTGATGTTAAGTGAATATCGCCGCCCATGAAAATCCGCTACACCCGAGGGTTGCAGATGCGTTGACAACCGTTTGTTTGGGCTCCGGCTACCTCACTCAACAGACGAAACGCGAAAGTATTATACTTATTATATAAAGCGTGTCTTTACAATCGCGACAATAAATGAACACACATATAGAGGATGATAACTTTTTAAAATTGTATTAAACATTTATATTCTTTAAACATCAATATTTACAGAGTTATTAAATTTTCCAAAACAAAGAATAAAACATAAATGCGCAAGGTGCACTCTAGCTTCCGCACCATTTCCGATCGGGGGTAGAACTAGCTCTGGTTGCTTTGGTAAGCAAACCTATAAAACTCTGTCCGATATTTGTTGATACAAACAATCCAGTATAATAAATTTATCCCTTACGTATAAAACTGTAACGTAAAGTTTATTTGTAAAGGTCACAAAGCATATGAATGGGTTGAATGAATTTAAAAGAGATAAAACATACTGTTAGAAGGAAGGACTTGTAATGCGACGTTGTGACAACAAATGAAAAAGTCTGTGAATGTATGAATCAGTCAGTTGTAGTTGTATAGGATGTTACACATTTTGTTTCTTTTTTATTTATTTAGTTTGTTTGAAAAATTTTTTAATTTTGGATTTTTATGACCTTTTATATTTTTTATGATTATTGGTAAGTAGCGTTAGACGCGCTGTATAACTTACATCGAATTTTAATTGTGACGGTCGTGCAAATCTTTGAATCAACTTGAATGGCCTATAGGCTACCTTTTATACCCGACTCCTCCATATCCCTTTTATTTGCCTCTACTATATCCCGGCGACGCGATGGTTGAACAATTTTTTTCCAAATGCAACAACACTAATTTTTATTAAAGAAAACCGAACGAAGACCGACTTCAAATATCTTGCTCTGTTCCCTAAATATCTAATATCCGGAGCCCAAGATCCAATGCCAATAAATTAATATGGGACCACATGGAAAGCCTTCAATAAAAAAAAGAATCATCAAAATTTATTCACTCAGTTGAAAGTTCTTAAAGGACTTTTTCTAAAAGACATCTAAGTCAGCATGCATGCAAAAAAATAGATTTAGTGCAGCTTGAATGAAAGACAAGCTAGAGTAGAGCTAGTTTAGGTATAGATAGAGATAAGTAAAATTAATTGCGTCACGCACATAATATGTTGAGTTATACTCACACGAGTCGTGTATCATGACGGGAAATGCATTGTTACAGTTAATTTACGCCGTGCATCGTATGGATCGTTCATAATGTAATATGTTATTACGCATGAATTTCCTATCCAGAACGTTAATTAGTGATTGCCTGGCGGTTGTCATGTCAGACTTAGTCCAAAAGGTTGCCAGTTCAATATTGGTAAGCAATAATGAGTTTTCCGACAAGATAAGGCGTTCTGGTCTGGTCATACTACACGGCAAATTGCGTCATACCTAATGGTTCTTTAAACTTTTCATTATAAATAATGAATCAATTGTTTACAAACATTACTGTCGCCGTAATTTTCGCAGTCATACTTTGAAGGGACATGATAAGCAATCAAATTAAATTATAGATAAACTAATGAAAATTGAAATCGTATGAGTTTAAATGTTTGTAGTGGTAACGCTGAAATACATTGTATACTTTTTAATTTTTGCATGTGATATTTAGGAAGAACACTCTTTAAGTACAATAGCTAAGTAGTTTACTTTCATATTGAGTGTTTTTAGCCTCTGCCTGTTCGAACGTAAGGAGTATTAATATAGGTATCGATCCTTATGTGTCCGCCGTAGGGCATTAGCCTTTTTCTGTTGTAAAAGGTTTAGATGACTAACTCACCACTCTGTTCGACTCGGGTCAATGAACTTTGCGTTCCTTTAATGTTTTTGTGTTCAAATACGTGGGTGTGCTTTATTGGTGAAATAAATGTGTTATATTAAAATGTTACAGTATTGTTCAAATCTATGAATATTTTGCATTAATTATGTATACATGTATTATAAGTTATTTACTCATTTAATAATATTCGCAAGTTTTTGCAAAATGTTTTAGGAATCAGTGCTCTATCTCATCTAATTTACATAATTAAACCAATGCTTTTGGTGTGGTCAGGTATTGCTTCGTTTAGGAAAACACACCGTACAGAAAATACACTACATAATGCAAATGTTTGTTTTAAAATGTTATTTACTCATCGCCACTGACTCCTACATTTTACATTAAAACCCACTTACAACTTGATAGCGATATTACGAAAGGCAAAAAAAAAAGCATGCATAGCAATAGATACCTACCACCTAAAGGCTGCATCCATCGAACGAGTGCTTTAAAGCTCAAACAACAGCGTGACGACTTTATTTGACACTCAAGCGCTTAATTCTTTAGAGTTATTTGTATTTAAGCGTCGGCCGTTGCGCTTTCAGTGTTCCCGTGTGTTTTACGATAACGTTCTCGCTTTAACTGCTGAAGATAAATTAAAGACAGGCCTTAATATTCCCCCATATAGCAGCACTCCGTGTACCCAGAAAATAAATCCTTTTTTAACGTTATCCTTCTTTTGGGGCGTTTAAAAAAACATATGAGTAAAATTTTACCGACGAGCGCACACAACAACAACCAAAACAGGACATGATGAAGTTGGTCGTAAACCGACTGAGTTTGACCAACTTGACGGTATTACGATGGAAACAAATAACAACATTTTGTCATTTATCTATAATTCCAAGTTATTCAGTTAAACCGTTACCGATTGAATTTAATGTCCTTTTCACAAATAAGGAGTACTGGTAAAGGCATAAACTTTGTAGTTATTTTTCTTTTATTAAGCTAAAGAAGTAACCATAACTTCTTACGTGTGTACAAAAATACACACCTATATTTTTTTAAATGGAATATTTAATTATTTATTCGATCCTAAACTGCAGATTAATCCTATTTTTTTATTATAATCTTTAGCGAACTTTGAAATGCCGATAAGGCCAATTAACAAAACATTTTCCTAAATCTGCACCCTTTAAACTAAAGATTTTCGTTTTATTTAGTTAAACGCTGGAACTAACAGTCAATCTTTTATTTTCCTTTTTGACATATTTCTTGTGTATAGTTAATAGCTACTAATATGTCTCGACCCGTTGGTGCGGAGCTGTCGCGTCTGTGCAATGAAACGTTTTATCGTTTCATTTACAGAATAATTATGCATAAATATTTCGGATATTACAGAAATGTCTAACACAGCTTGCAGTTCATTCATCTGGCCATTTAATAGAAATAAACTTTGTCATAAATCTAAAAATCAAATAAACCATGTCATTTGGGCATTTACTTTTATAATCATAACTATATAATATAACACAAAGTCGACTCGCTATCTGTCTGTCCCTATGCATGGTTGGATTTTTAAACTACGCAACGCTTCTTGATGTGGTTTTTTTTAACTAGATAGAGTGATTTAAGAGGAAGGTTTATATTGTATAACTAACGTAGGTATAATGTAATAATTTAGGTATCTCATAGAACAGTGACAAGACGTTACCTAAGTACATTACATATACAGCGTGTCGTTACCACCGCGACAATAAATGAACACACATATAGAGGATATCTTTTTAAAATTGTATTAAACATTTACATTCCTTAAACATCAATATTTACAGAGTGATTAAATTTACCAAAACAGACAGTTTTAGAACACCCTTACGTATAAAACTGTAACGTAAAGTTCATTTGTAAAGGTTTATAAAGGGTTGAATGAATTTAAAAGAGACAAAACATACTGTTAGAAGGAGAGGACGGTAATGCGACGCTGTGGCGCGAGTTGTATAGGATGTTACAAATTTTGTTTCTTTTTTACTTAATTAGTTTGTTTGAAAAATGTTTTTCTTAAATTATGGATTTTGTTTAACGTTATGATTATTGGCAAGTAGCGTTAGACATGTGTTCATTTATTGTCGCGATGGTAACGACACGCTGTATAAGGTTCATATTAAGGAAAATTCTAACGTTAATCGTATTTGTATGGCGCTCAAGTGGGATTTTGTTATAGACAAGCTATATGCTATATGCCATGCTCATATAGCATAAATACATATTCGGTTTACAAGAAACATTTCACCTGGTTTATTTTTAATCGCCCTTGAACCAAGTGTTCTCCTTTAAGTAATCTCTCGGCAAAGATTGGGAGTCGCTTCTTAACGGGCTAAAATCCTTTGTAGTGCGAATGGGGTGGCGGTACTCTTCTTCTGCGTCAGCTCACCATTTGGTAATGGAAGGGTTTAGTAGCCGTGGCTTAGTCCCCCAAAGCCAAGACAAGAGGAAGTCAAAGCGGGGCCAGACTGGGGTTAAACAGGCCCTGTAGAGACTATAACAACCACCCTAATTTGATAATCACTTCAATGAGGTAAAAGACTACTTCGCAGTTTACAGATAAATCAAATAATTAGACAACGTTTTCGTAACCGGCGAAAAACGATTAGCGTTCACCGGCGAAAACGGATTAATATGACTAGTGAATAAAATATTATTTTCTATAGCATAATGAAGAAAATATTAGGAAAATGCTTGTAATGAAATAATAGGCAAGTTGAAATTATGAGGCAGTCCGTTCTGAACTTTGTACTCGTGTTAAAAACACAGTTAAACTTCGTGTTACTTTAGGATTCAGATGTTTTCATTTGCCTTCGACCTTTGCCTCTACTAAGCTCCAATTAAAGTTAAGCAATTATTTGTAAAATTATAATATAACATTAATATAATATTACATAACAGCTAAAAAGATTTTAATGATAATAAAAATATAATAATCATTTATCATTATTAGAGCCGTGATAGCTCAGTGTCCGGGCGCTCGCCTTTAATTCAATATACTCGAGCATCCTGGGTTCGATCCCCGGCACCAGCACTAATGAATTTGGTAATTTTAAATGCTGACTTATCACGTGCTCAACGGTGAAGGAAAACATCGTGAGGTAACCTGCATAAATTGGAAATAATAACAAAAATTTAAAATGATTGGAATTGCAATATCATTGTATAGTTTTGTTTCTTAATATGGCTCTGTCAAAGTATACACTGTGTGTGGGGCTCGCCAACACAGGCTTTGGAATGTATTGATATGGTTTAGGGCTGTCCTCAATGACTTTGTGTTTTAACGATAATGATGATGAATAATATGTGCGACCTGGTTGTGTCTATGTCTATAGTCTGTTCGAGTGAGTGATGGACATGTATTGGTGATGTGTTGAATTTTTGAGATGAAGGTAGCATTTTCTACATTAAAATAAACATTGACCATACTTTATGATAACCTAACACACACAAAATTACAAACAAAACACACATAATGTTACAAACATACATTTCAGGTGGAATGTTAGCCACTTACGTAGCTAGCAAAATAGGCCAAAAATTCAATTGGCAGATGACGCTATTTAGTTGTATCTCGCAGAATTAACTTTTATTTCTTTCATTATAGCAGGCTCTGCTATTGTTAAATTAAATTATCAAACCAAAATATAAATAAAAATAGCTATAGTAGTTATTAGCTTATGCCCACTAACATTCCTTGAAATAACAAAAGACACTAGATGATGTTTCTTTCGAAACTCATTACTTGTTTCTCCGGAGTAAGTAGGAATTTAAAGTTCATTGAAAATTTTAAATTACATTTCTTGGTTACCTTAGTTCCACTGAGTTCTATGCAATTTTCACGTTGCTATTTTTAATTTTCTTTGACGCATAAAATGTTATATGGATTTTATATGGGAGTTATTAAAAAAGCAAGCAGAGATACCGAAATGGCTGACGTTCTTTTTTTTTTTCTGTTGCTACATCTTCTTGCTCACATCTAATAAGGTATAATGGTTATTAATTTAACTTCAGGTATTGTGAAACTCAAGAGAAGTGAGGGAACAGTAATTATTGAAATTAAATATATCAGAGAGGTAATAATACCGATTCCTATGTATATACTAATGAACTCTTAAATTTTGTAAATTGAGAAAATTATATGTATCAACACATTTATGCCATCACAAATTATTTCTTGTTTTTTAGGACCCTATTTTCAGTCACGTCATCGGAAACCTTGAAAACATATATTATAGTAACTAAATCAGCAGGGCAATTATTTAAATTAGATCAGAAACACTCGTTCTAACATAATAATGTTATAATCTTAACGTAAACTTGATATTTAAAATAAACCTTTTTTGGTATCGGGGGGAAATCTTAAAAAAATAAATTGTCACATTACATGATAAGGTATTTACCCACTAAAACCCCCTCGGTAGCCAACTACTGTACGTTTGGAGGGACTCCTGGATCTCCCACAGGACGTACCAATGTCCCTCGGTACTGCGCGTGAGCACGTCTCGGAAAAGAAAGACCTTCCCCGATTCCCTCACCATCTCGCAGCAGCTTGAGACCACTTCGAGCTGCTGCCAATCCGTGTTCCTTTTTAGTCGCCTTTTACGACGGGCAGGGGATACCTTAGCCCCATACCTAAGCCTGACTGAGACTACAGGGCTGACGGGGCCGCTCGTCCGTTTCTGCAGGCCCAGCGCCTTCTTCTCCGAGTTGAGTCAGCCCTCTCCCGTTCTCGCACAGCGATCTCCTTCTGGAGCATAACAGCTTCGCAGAAGGAGACCATTGCCGTCCAATTAGAACTCTCCACCAGTGCAGCCGACTGCGACTCGTGGAGAAATCGATCTTTTGGACCAGGATCCGACGCTGTGACTCCCACGCGGGGCACTCAGCAAGCGTGTGCTGCGCGGAGTGGCGGTCCCCACCACAATGGTGGCATTGCGTTGTCGGTTCGCGTCCAATTCTATTTAAGTACTCACTCAAAGCAAGTGACCTGCGTAAATCCCCTTATACGCTCCTGCTCGCGCACTTCAAACGCATCCAGGGGATCGGCATCATCGTGGCGTAGTCGGAGCCTAGTATAAACTCGCACATCTATCCCCGCCAGGTTGTCCAATGGTGGACATCGAGCTAGGATAGTGGCCGCCTCAAAGGATATCGTTCGGTTCCCTCGTGCGATCCTAATGGTTACTCTCCGCTGCAGGCTATGAAGTTTAGCTCTGCAGCGTCGAACGCCCCTTAGTTGGTGAGACCATACGGGCGCCCCGTAAACGGCCAACGATCGCACGATCCCCGCGTAGAGGCGGCGAACTCCCTCCCTGGGGCTCCCGACTTCAGGTAGCAATTTGTGCATAGCACCCACTACCTTTTCAATTCGGGGAGCCAAACGACTGAAGTGCTCTTCGAAGCTCCAGCGACTATCCATAGTGAGTCCAAGATATTTCATCACTGGCCCTACCCGGATTTGCACGTCACCCTCGCGAATCGACCAGCTGGGTGGATTCCTTCCCCTTGAGAGTTTGTGGAACCAAAGCGCCTCGGTCTTATGAGGCGTTATCTGAAGACCGGGCTCGTGGATTTTACCCACGTAAACTTGATATTCGAAAAAACGCCTTACAAAGCCGCAATGTAATCATTGACATTCTTATGTTTGCATTTTCAAGTTATTAAGAAAAAGAGGAAATGTTTTGGTAAAATGATATAAAACCAGAAAAGCTTAGTAGATATTTACTTATTAGAAACGTATAACCTACTTATTATAAATGTATTTTTATTTTATTTTATTATAAACACTAGATTTACAATTTCAAATTACAACATGATGAGTTTTAGTTTTTTATTTTATTCATTTGTGTCCCATCGACACACACAGCCATGATCGCTTTTGTGTACGTGTAGTTAGCAATGAACATGCAAAACTAGACTTTCCGGACGAGACGTAAAAGCTCGTAAATTGTCTGGATGCGATTCAAGAAGATGCGGATTCAATTCCCGCAGTGGCGAAAATCTTTTCGTCCATTTTGCTACTCAAATGCTTCATCTTAGGTACAGTAGAAAACTTAATATAAAGTTTAAAAAAAATGTTTTCCTAATAATCTCTTACTCAAAGTGGGCAGTTACTTCTAAATTGACCAATTATTTTGTTTACATGATGCATATAAAATTGGAGTCGGGGAAAGAAGTATTGATATTACGATACGCCGTTCTCTATATTCTCTGCGGCCGATAAATGAAGAGTGGTGGAGCTAATGTCCAGGTTCGGGATTACTGATTGTCCTGGTTCCCTTGGACTCTTCTTTTGTGAGCTCGTCCATTCTGGTTTCGTCAAGACTGCTCAAGGGATTCTCTGTTTACCATATTAACCGTATCTGCACGAGTGAGATGACTCTTTGTCCAATGCTGCAGAAGAAAAGGCCGTCCATTTGGGTATTCCATTTGAATCTAATTAGATACTGAAAGACAAAGGGAACGTGCCGCCAACCACCTCAATAAATATGGCCAATGTCAGATATTAAATTTGAGCAGAGAACAGTAGATATCACGTATCGAATTGTAAGTCTTTAAAACCATATAATTAATTGAAATTTGTTGTCAGACAGAAAAAATACAGAAGCAGTTACTTGTAACTAAGCAATGTGTAAACAGGTTTCAATAAAGGCAAATGCTGCTAAATTTAAAACATGATATACAAGTCAAGTTTGTTACGAAATTGTCTTAGATTAAACTACGTATATATGGGTACGGTCAAAATAAAAGTAAAGGCTGCATTTACCAACTCTTTTATTAAGAATGTTGCACTTTTTATTTATTCATATTTTTTATGTTTTCTCGTTTATATAGCAGAGGAATGTCGCCAGAAGGATTCAGTGTGCAGTTATAATTAACACTGCAGTGGCAACATGTTGCGACTGCAAAATGTTAATTTAAAATAACAAGTTTTTGCTACACTTTATACAAAGCACAGATGTTTTGGAACACTTATAATATATAAAATTCTATGTATTCTATTATATATGTTTGCTTGCTTATTTAGCTTAGTAGATGAAATGTTCTCCAGTTGTGGGAGCGTCAATAAATCAAATTTATTTAATATTTTTAGGTAACCTATAATTTATCAATTTTGAGGTATGTAGATTATTTAAACTACTTAGTAAATTTTTCAAAAAGCTTCAAAAGCACGGGTAGTCTAACGAAAGGTGTACGTTGTCTATCTAAAAAATCGAAGAAAATAGAAATATGCTGCTTACAAAAATTAGTTTAGGTACCTAATATGTTTAAATTCATTTAAGACAGCCAAGTCTATGAAGCGTGGTCAATTAAATTAGTAGTAGTAGATCTAGCTACTTAATGTCTGGTAAGAAATCAACAATCTCCTGAGGAGCGTCAGCACAAACTGATGTTCACGCGAGATCGTTTTGCCATGACTCTGTTGAACAGCAAGAAAGTAAGCAAAGTTGGGATAGTAAGTAAAATACATCTCACACTTTTATTTAACATATGTTTTACCCAAGGCTTTCGATTTATTTATGTTGTTTAGGACGCCCTCGATGTTATATTTTCTCATTGCACTCAATTAATATTCATCAATTCTTTTGTAGACTCATTTCATTTGAAGAACAATTGATTATTCATCTTGTCACAAACACCGAAAACTGAAAACCTTTTCTTAATGCCCCGAAAAAGTGTTTAAGGAAACATCAATTAGGAAAACGAAGAATGTTATCATAATTTTCGTGTCACAAAAGTGAACAACGCATTACTGCGTCACAGAATGCCAATCACTAAATATATCACACATATACATTATTTATATCATACATACTTTAAAACCTCTGGTATTAAATAATTATATCATTATAAATTACTATCACATAGACAGATTTCATGTCAAGTGAAGGTTCGCCGTTCCAATGAATACTCATGCGCTAATGATGTCATAAATCTTGTACAGGACACATACGATACTGCTTTGGTTACGGTTTCTGAATACATATAGACGTCAGTGATCTTACTCCTTTATGACTATCAATCAGTATACCTTTATGAAATATGTATGAATTGAATAGTGAACCAGCTTAAATATCTAATTCAAGCTAATTTGCAATGGCACAAATTTAATAATTGACCTACGTTTGCCGCGATAAAACTTAAAAAATAAAGATTCTTATAAGACGATTACACCTCAATAGTGGATATATAGGTATTACATTAACATTACTATGCACAAACAGGTTTACGGCTCACGAAGACAAATACTTGCTGTAGGTATTCATTTTAAACCAGAGTATCAGTCCTTTTGTGACTGTGACTTCGTTTGTAACTGTGTTGCCATAGAACTACGGCTATATCGCTGGTGCGTTTGGAAATACTCTAAGAAACGTGAAGGAATGAGAAAGTTATTCCTGGCTTCCTGTTATAGATAAATTTAAATCCCTATTCTGGTTCGGTTATAAGATATTTTCATAACGAAAAAAACGGTCTTAAAAATTTGTAAATTATTTCTCAACGTTGATTAATTTATGTTACCCGGTATTTTTCTTAATATCTTATCAATATTATATAATTTTAACGATTCAGTTTCCGTTTCATGCTTCTAACGATAACAAGGTTGACTACCTCATTACCGTTAAAAATGTGACAGGCCGTTGTTATCAATGTCCCTTAATTTTAATATTAATGAAGGATTACACCACAACGGTAATGAAAATTGATTTAAATTTAATGATATGCAAAGACGAATAAAAGTGTTTGTATGATTTGACGGAAATGTATGGAATACAAAGTTATCTTATCTAACATGTGAAAATAAAACAAGCAATCCTGCCAAATCCAAAGCAAATGTTTCTGATGATTTTTTGTCAGCTTTTACAGCACCATGGAGCCATTCCAAAATAAATCAATCGTTTGGCTCACTACGATTACAATAAATGAACTCGACAACAGCAGCTGAGCTTAATAAATAAATATTATTGGGTATACCTCACTACTTTGTCATTCGGTGTTCCAATTTTCCTAACTTCAGAGTAGAGGGACCCAATTTGCACACAAATTTTCGAACATGTTGTGGTATTACTTTGTGAATTTTTTTTTTCCCTTATTGTATTTCCAACAAAATATAAAACTAATATGTATATTGAATAGTATAATGAATACAGTACTTTAAGCGAAAACGAAATGTGTACCTTATATATGTACGAAATTTAGGTTTACTGGTTATTTTATTCAAAGTACGTATGTATATGCAGAGTTGTATAATGTTGTATGTCCATTAGTACAGTTATAAACTGTTGTTAAAAACACATTTCATACTATGCAACTGTTTTTAATGTAGATGCTATAAACCATAATATTGAAAGTATTTATTATTAACTGGTTCATGGTGGATCATCATCTCAGCCTGTCGTGGCATCTCATCATCATCATCATTTCAGCCTGTTTGAGTCCACTGCTGAACCTAGGCCTCCCCCCATAGACTGCCACGAAGTCCTGAGCCACCTGCATCCATCGACTTCCCGCACATTTGCACAGGTTGTCACTCCATCTAGTGGGGGGTCGCCCCACTCTGCGATGGCCAATACGAGGCTGCCACTTGAGAACCTTTCTTCCCCCAACGGTTATCGGTTCTACGAGCTATATGGCCGGCCCATCGCCACTTGCTTGCCAGCGCCCGCTTGCTAATCCTCTGTGCTATGTCGATAATTGCTCATAGTGGATAATTGTCATATATTTTTAAATAATGTAATGTGTATTATTTTATTATATTTCCATCTTGTTACGAAAAAGTAATACAGTAGTATATTGAATTATTAATTTCTTCTGTTGTTATAAACATGGCTATTGTACATGAATACTTCATACTCACAGAAGTCTTAATTTCTGAGGTTATAAATAAAATATTCTTTCGCACATTAAACGCGTTTACATTATATTTTTCCTCGTGTTCTGTGAAAGCTTGTTCATTTATTTATTAAATCTAATTTTCGAGCAAGTCTCTAGCAGTCTGTAGCAAACTTCAAGGGATCATCTGCTGGTCTTATACATTGTCTTAAAATTGCATCAAAATCAGACTAGCTGTTTTGCAAACCATTCCATAGGCGAATCTTTTTAATAAACTTTTTACATTTTATCAAAAAGTGTATTCCGTGATTCATAATCTGTCAAACTGTACAACAGCTTGTTGACAGCAAAACTCGTGGATGCAGTTCATAGCAAGGTTCAAATAATTCCATCGCAAAAATTGTTTCATTAACATTTGCCTAAATTTAATCAGCCATTAAAAAATATTTCGAAATTTATTGGGAAACAGTTACTGTCATGAACGGTGTCAACCAGTCAACCATTGGCGTATAATTAGCAGTTGTAAGTTGGTATCATCTTCAACTACAAGGACTAGGTACTTAATAATTTACATGTCATTGATATGATAATATCAATGAAAAATACATTAGACGCGTTAATTTTATTCTTACATATTTCTCTTAATTGTTTTTCAAAAATACTGATTCAAACGCATATTTAAAGATAAAGTTCTACGATAACAATGAAAAACAAACAGATTTTTTTTCTTTAAACATTTTAATAAATTGATAATATTTTTACCGTTATGTACTTTTTAAAAATAGTACACGTTATTTCTTAACTGTGATTATTTTGTGTTACGCAATATTTATTTTAAACCTATAACATAGGCCTCCCTTTTAGAACGCCACAACGAACGTTACTTTGCCATTTGCATCCACCGGTTGCCTGCAACTCGACATTTAAAACCTTATTTAAATTATATAACTTTAACGATTCTGTTCAACACTAAAACACATATAACGACAAAAAATATAGAAGGCGGCATCTACCTGCATAGATTTATAATGATTTGTTAATTGATAAACATAACATATGAACTTTAAAACTTCTGTTCTGGGCAAACGTAGCTTACATACTTTCTTATCATTTTCAGTAATATCGGGCAATGCCATTCCTGTGGGTGAAAATTTTATCACAACCTCAGCAGTTACGAGAAAATCCTGAACCAAACAATAAAGCGTTACGATATTACTTACTATGGTAAACGATTAATATTGACTGATCTCCGAAATCATCAGCGAGCATCGATTAGTACTTGGTCTTAAGTCACAATGATAAAGTGCCCTATGTTTTAATTAAAAAAATCTACAAGATACTGCATGCGCCGCATATAAATGATAAAGTTTACATAAATAATGGGCCAATAAAGACCTAAACATTAATGACGTTTATAATATTATTGTAAAACGTACTAAAGTTTTGAAATCAATGGTAAAAAGTTGTTAAAAAAGGCCAAGTGCAAGTTGAAAGGGGCTCCGTACCATTAGCTATAAAAACGGCAAGAAAATCCTGTCCGTTGTTCGTGAGCCCCACTTCATTTTTTTTTATTATACTTTTTAGTATTTGTTGTTATAACCACAACAGAATACATAATCTGTGAAAATTTCTACGGTTTATGAGATACAGCCTGGAGACAGACAAACAGACAGACATGGAAGTCTTAGGAACAGGGTCCCGTAACCTGTGTACGGAACCCTAAAACATTCTCAACTCGTTCTCCGCTTTATATAAAACTATGAGGCTTTTCAAACAAAGCTCTCGCTCAAATATTCATTCAAGCGCAATCCAGTTTCATACCTCGTCCCCGAAATAAATTGAAGCGCTGAGGATAATAAAAACAGCGTTAGAAGCACTATTGAAAATAAAAATTAAACATAATTGATCAACAGCAGAAGCTGTTGCACTACTCGGCATTTGAAGCAGCACTATTGCATTTCGTGAGGTAACCCAGAATTAAATTATTCGTGCTTAAACAATGTTTACAGCAATCGACGAGCACTTTCGATGGGCCTGAATAATATCAATATAAATATTTATATTATATTATATTTATATTATAATTATTCCTCCTTACGAAATAGTAAATGGAAGCTAAGAGGACAGTTGTTATTTTGTCTACCATATCGATGGTGCTTGACAAATAGACAGCAAGATTAGTGATCATTGCACATGAGTTTCTTTTTTCAGCAGCAGTAGCGTTGAAACAAATTTAAATCACATTAATCTTACTCGGAGTTTCGAAACGGCATCAGTATTCATTAGGGTGAATTTATCTAACGATTTTTCTAGTTATTCTTTAGAATTTATCATTTTACTTTAAAAAGAATCACGGCGCAGTGAATGATTGTATACATTATACATTATTATAGTATACATTATGTTAACAATTTCATCATCATCATCACCATTTCAGCTTGTATGGGTTCACTGTTGAACATAGGCATCCCCACAGCCTGCCGCGAAACACGATCCTGGGCCACCTGTATCCATTAACTTCCCGAACATTTGCGCAGGTCGTCACTCAATCTAGTGGGGATTCGTCACTGCGATGGCTAGTACGAGGCTGCCACTCGAGAATCTTTCTTCCCCAACGGTTATCCGTTCTACGAACTATAACAAGCTGTTATATATAAAATAGAGAAGTTATTTATGAATCCTAAAATCTTCAACATATAATCGACATGATATTAACTGAATCTCTACGAACTTTGATGAAAATGAAACCTTTATCGGTTATTACATTTTGGCAGTCCGGATACAGCAAGGGTGAATTAGTTTCTAAAAGTAACTTTGGGCTAACAGTTTGTGTTTGAATATTACCACAGGGGTAAATAAAGCAAAAACCTTTTTATTATTATGCCTATTTTACATTTAGTTTATGTGTGTGTAGTTTAGTTCTTTTTTATTAGAACTACTCTTAGAACTTATTATATTACTCTTAGAACTTATTTTAGATAGATTTAATCTTGTAAATATTAGAACTTATTATATTATTACTACGTAAATAATGTTATAAGCGTTATGTAAATAAGAACAAGAATTCACACAGGAAGAAAATCATTTAATGTCTAATAACCATTTGGTGTTTGTGTGTCCGTGTTTATTTTATTGTTTATTAATTATTTATAAGGTTATATTTTCATTTTTCAATATTGACAAACCGGATGGCTGACTAGTATTTAATTTATTTGATTACCTTAAATATTATGGAAAATTCCAAAGTTACTCTAGTTCTACATTTAAAAGATTCTGCTCTTTAACAGGCAGTGATAAAAAGGTTTCAGGCTTTTGCCCCCTACCAACTAAACTGCGGTCGTCATTAAGCACTGTTGAACACCGAATGAGTGATTGTAAAAGTTGTGGGCTGAAGTTTAATTACGCTTTTACAGTAAGTTATTGCAAAAAAAAGGTTCGACTCATTTTCTTATTTCTCTTCAACTTTTTGGTCTGTAATTGATCTCAAAACAAGCTGTCACGGATAAATCGATGACAGAGATAAATCAAGAGTGTGTAAGTGAGCGTGTCACCGTAAACACAGTCATATATGTAAATCTGAAACTTTATGCTTTAGGAGCATGACAAATTATAGTTCATGTTTAGTACTTACGAGCACTAATTTTGGTGAATCAATAATCATTAATTGTACGGATATCGCAATGGTTTAACACTGACTGCCACTACAATCCTTCTTGTGTGCGATCGATACAAGAAATAAAATTTTGAGGCCTTTATAAGTTACTTTTCCTAGTCTGGACATCCTTAATGTCCTGAAACTTCCTGGGAACTTTATTTTGCGGGAACCGAGTTAGTAACCATTATAAATATGTTTTTCTCCTATACCTATCGAGTCATTTATTTACATTTTATTTTTTTTAAAAGTCCACTCTCTTTTGTGTTATAACTATCTCGCATGAAGGGTAAGAAATGGTACCGTAACTAAAAACTTATAACTATTTTCTATTAAAAATATATATTTCAATGAGTAAATAATTCGTTTAGATTAGTGTTCTTAAAATTTGTAAACCAGCACGAAAATTTATTCACCGATGCGGAAATCAAACCCACGTCTTTCCGACTGCCACGAATAGAAACATTATGAAATTTGCCAATAACTCCAACCTATTTAAGCCGTTCTTATACAAATAAGAATGCGTTTTATGCAAATAATAGAAATTAGAACTTTAAAGTATGTATTTTATGTTATTCAGACTGCGTAGAATAACTAATTCTTTTATGGGACAATGTGTTCGTTAACATAATCGCAGAAAACGTTCACAATGTATGACCCAACAAACGTTGATTTGCCATATAAATTATTTTTAGAATAGAAGAACAAAATGAAAAAAAAAATAAGAATTGTTATAAATCTCTTTTCATACCTACTGAATATATATATATAAAATTTCATAAAAATCGTTCAAGCCGTTGCGGAGGAGTATAAACAATAAAACTGTGAAGCAAGAATTTTATATATTAGATTAATAAAAATCACAGAACATCAAATTGAACGAGTAACGGTTACCTCATTTGGCTTAAACAACCGAGTACTACAGAACCAAGAGCTACATAAGACGAGAGAATAAGCTGGCAATGGCGTCTGCATTAGTATGACCCATTTTTATCTTACCTCGTTCTTATGAGGACTCTTGTATCTTGTAGTGTCACATAGTCTAGTAAAAACATTTTATGAGGTGAAAGAATGCAACCGTCCGCCTTCTCTATAAGCTTTTAGAAGTTTCATTTATTTAAAAACTATGTTTTTTTTAACAAAAATCTACGCATTTTCTTCTTAATGTAAGCAGACGCGATACTATAAAGTCCCATCGAACGAAACGATAGGAAAATAGTTTTCGTGTCGAAATAGTTGAAGGGTCTATCGGAAAAAGACTAGTTTAAATATTTATATTACTGAACTAACTGCGTTGTTATAATATTATATTAAGTCTCCACTTAAACTAAGTTAATTACTGAAATATTTATCAGACTACATAATTATCCAAGCAGATTTCTTGCTAATTAATAGTCAGTCGATTACTCATTATTGATCTAATAAGGCGTAATTTTAAAATAGATTATGGAAAAGGTTCGAAATCTAGAATATCATATCGGAATATTGTGGATAATGTTAAGTCTATACTCGAAATACTTTGTGACATTTAATTCCTCGTCTACGTTAAACTTTTACACTAACGCCCGGTTTCTGAAACACTGATCATCGTAGAAATTAACTAATAAGCTGTCAAATGGCTTTTAAAATGTCATTTGAGTTTACAAAAGGATGGTTAAACTCTTAAATTGATCAGAATGATCTTCTATAATAATAATAATAATAATAATAAACTTTTATATTTACAAATAAGCTAACAAATAAAACATTACTTTATTAATGAGGGACAATTAATGATTAAATAAAGAAGGGAAAGAGTAGGCAGGCGGTTATGAGCAAAACTGATGTTAAATCCTTACTAATATTATAAAGGCCAAAGTTTGTATGTATGGATGAATGTTTGTTACTCTTTCACGCAAATACTACTGATGGATTTTAATGAAACTTTACAATATAGCTCATACATCAGAATAAGACATAGACTATAATTTATATACATTTTAATGTATATCTCTCTGTGTATTTTTACCTTCAGCTTATTCGACACAGACGTAGTCGCGGGCAGCAGCTAAAAACAAATAAGTTGAACGCGTTAATTTCTTCGTCTTAATTTTTTACATCATTGAAGGCTCTTCTTTTCTTATAATTATATTTTATATAAAACTAGCTGACCCGGCAAACATTGTTTTGCCATATAAATTATTTGTAGGGTTGAAAAACTTGTTTGGGGTAGACCACCCTTACAACATCTATTTTTTGTTATATGTTGTCCAATTGTTAAGCCTGGCCGATATGCACACAGAATTTCACGAATATCGGTCGAGCTGTTTCGGAGGAGTTCAATTACAAACACCGTGATTCGAGAATTTTCTATATTAGATTAAACAAAAAAGTAAATTATTTAGATATTATAAATGAAACTAATATTTACGGATTTATCGCATTTATTTTTTAAATTTAAACCCTTTACAGGCCTATTTTAAGGTGTGCTCACAAACTGCAGACTTGTGAGGACACCTAAATCGGTCCAACCACTTCGTTCATATTTTTTTACTTCATATGTATTAGTATTTAATTAATAATGTCTCATGTAACATTTAATTTTTTTTTTTTATCTTTGTAAAAAATGTTTTAACGTCCGTATAAAGGCTGCAAACATGGCCTTCTATAATTGAGTATCCTATTAGCCTATACACTTTTCATTTATACTTGGGAATATAATTTGAAATTCCTTCACGAACAGAAGTGACTCGTCAAAGTTTACTCGTTAAGATGCCTCCACCAACTATTTCGGCAGTCGGGAGTTGGATTGCTAAACGTTGGTTTGTTCAAGAAGTGTTATTTTATTGACACACGAACTAGTTTCTGTAAGATATTTCAAATTCGGAGCGGTTTTGAATGTAATATTGACCACTTATAAGGTAATGATTTTCGATAATCGTCTCTCAAAATGAAATAACAGCTTTAGTAATTTGCAATGGTATTTTTATGCGAGAATAAACTAAAAAAATTAGATATTTCTGAAATTGTACAAAATAATGTATCTCGTCGTGTTATTTAAATATCTACTCTAAAAAATAATACAGTTTAGATACAGGAAGATAAAGGATTACTGAAAAATATTCTTTATTCAATGCAAACATTAAAATGAGACTAAAAATTCAGTATGTGGAGTCGGTAAACATGTGTTTCCTTTCTTTAAATATGTATAAATTTTATCACCCTTATAAGGATTCAGTATTCCTTTGCAAGGGTTTTTGCTTTGTCAAATCTCATAATGATGGATGCGGTCTGTTGTATTGTCACAAACTTTTTAACCGGTATAAATTATATTTATTTATTAAGGTTCATCAACATTGGACACATTAAGCATGAAAATTAATAATAAAAGTAAAAAAAATCATAATGTTGCAACAATTACAGGTAAATTATAATAAATTATATACTAATTAAAATGATTTAATATCTATAACCTAGTGTAAGACAAATCTAAACAAAACTAAAATTTTTAATAACGGAAATAAAATATTAATAACATTGATAGAAACAATTAAGACAATTAATACTTATATATCGTTATTTAAATAAATAATCTAAGATTGACTTTTTAAATTTTTCAAGGACATACTTAAATTTAAATTATGACTTTTTGACGTTTTTATATATTTTACATAATCTTGCAAGTGTTGAAAATTGTCTCAGATATGTTTTAAATGCTGGCACAACAAATAGATTAAACGATTTCCTCCTGGGTAACCTTTGGACAACATTTAGTTCAATCGTACTAAGCGATTTGCTACAGTCTACCTTCTATCTAGTTATACTTAAAATCCGTAAATATTTAACAATGAGTAATACTCGCTTTAACTCAAGAAATCATTAATAATATGTATGATGATTCATATGGTGTAACTAAGTAAGGAAAGGGAGCGGTTGTCTAAATTTTATTTCGCAATATTAACCTGTCATTGTACATCAAGCAAAAATGTTTTCATCATTATCCTCTAACCCTTGTCCCAACTAGATGAGGCCAGCACAAAATATGAATCATATTATTAGTGGAGTAGATTTTTTACGACCTCGAGGGCGAGCATCGAGCAGGTGGGTTTTGATGCCCACATCGATATGTCTGTAATAACGTTGATATAACAGAGATAACAAGCACTAAATGTGCTGCAATAAGTATTTATGTTTTTAGTTATTAATTAAACCATTACCGATCTAATTTTAGTTTTGTGAGTTGATCTCACTTTTAAGTAGAGTCCATGGTTGATGGTAATCACTTGAAAACAGCTTACTTGCCAAATGCTTACACAGGAAAAAGATACATACAAAAATCACTCAAAAACTCACAAAAATATTGTACTCTTTGGAATTAATACAAAAAAATAAAATACAAATATCAATAGTCATGGACTATGGACATACCACTGGCATTTTAATACATTATACCATATTCCTATGCCATCATACCTTTAATTAACTTCTGTTCAGATAATATTTCATAATTCCTTAACCAGCTCGCTTTTGTTCACCACCTCTAAAGAAAACTCTTTTGAATAGTCGACCAACACTTTCTATCCGATCGACCCAACACATCTTACAGCGAAGTCTCGACGTTTCTTGATTTTAAGTGAAAAGGTGAAAAACGAGCTGGCGGTTCACCTGATGTTAAGTTATAACCGCCATCCATAGACCTTTGCCACAACCGGAGGGTTGCAGATGCGTTTCCATTTTATAATAAAGTGGACTCCGGATACCTCACTCACCAGACGAAGCGTGGTAGTATAACATTTCCACTTCATGCGCTTCTTCTGTGCGCTCGTGGTACCCGGACGGACCTGCCTATTTGTCTTCGAAGGCGATTGCTTCGCAACTAACTTGATCAGGTCACCTTTTGGTGTGCGGGGGCATCATAAAATTTTACCCTCATATTTATTTCCTAACACCAAAATACTTCAAAAACAATTTAGATTATAACTACTCAAATTAGGATAAGTAGTTCAATTTTCAATTATTATCGTATTGTGTTAATTGATATTGCCTACAATGAAATTAATTAGATCTATGTGGGGTTATAAATGAAGTGGCTAATTATTATTTGTGTTTATTGCAATATAAGTTGAGTAAGTTGATGACTCCTTTGCGCATTTGCCAAGGTATGGGCTTGGGGTCGTGGGTTCGGTTCCCACACGAGACAACTATTTGTGTGGCCCACAGATAGTTGTTTCGCATCTGGGTGTTTGTCCGCGTGAAATTTAGGTTTGTAAAACGTCCTTACAACACAGGATAATGTTATCCTAAAGTAAGGGCAATGTTTTTTAAAAAGAAAAAAAAATAAGTGAATCACTGATCTAATGCAGCCAATTATTACTTACGGTAATTGTCATATGCTCACACATTGTTGTATGATATGTGTTTGTAACGATAAATTAAATGGCTTTGATCACTTAATGTTCATTTTGATATTTATAGTATATATAAATTAGATTTGATTTTTTATTTCAATATATTTTAAGCTAATCGTGAAGCGGCTGCGCATTTTTGAAAACTTTCTCTAAGTTTTAGTAAGACTTGTATCATGCATCCAATACATGTACGCCTCATTTTATATAAATATAGACTATGAATGTATCTATCATGACTTAAAAACAAAAATTTTTAAAGTTCGTTATACTTTCCAAGCTCAGTGTAAACCTGTCACGTTCTGATCTCAACTTTGTACTATCTGGAATCGTTGTAAACGATCATGGACAATCACATCGGACTAATAAATCAATAAAGACAATTTGATTGCGAATAAACTGTTATATAACATTACAGAACTAAAAAAAAGTTTTAAAAGCCAAAGCCTGTTTACGAGGGATACTGAAATATTTAAAATGACGCATTAGGGTTCCAGCAAGGTGAACAAATTATGTAAAACCTTTTACACACAAAAAAATTATGTATCATCGTCGAAAAAAATTAAATCAAATGTATAATTGAAATATTTATAATTTAGAATGTCATTTCTTTTAGGTGACAACCGCCGCCCATGATTAAGTTTAACACCTGTGGCGTTGCCTGGTCCGGTTACTCCACTCACCAGACGAAAAGCAGAAGTAAGATATTTCTGTTACAACTTGATGAACTGTAATTCCGTATGGTATTTATATATATTGTGGTGGTACGGTTTTATTTATTACGGTGGTAGGGCCACGCAGCAGCCTCGGCTGTTGCACGAATGGGCAGGCTCGTCCGGGTAAGTATCACGACCTCACACATTAACATTAGGTGACATTAACATGACCTTAACATTAGGCGAACCGTCTGTTCGCTTGGCAACTTTTCACATATTACACGAAAAGCAGAAATAAAATACTTCCACTCCACCATAGTTAACTGTGAGTAAGGCCATAGTACTTTTCTGGCGGGCACACCCATTCGTATAATATCAGAAGCCACTGCGTGACCACATTCAAAATCCGGCGCTTATCTTAAAAATACTACTTGTTATTAAAACAACAACCAATTACTATTTTGTTACGGGCATAGACAGTTGCAGCTGTTTAACTTTGCCTCTTATTTTTCGAGTTGTCATAAATGTGAATTGGTACTTTATACAATTTTAAATAAATGAATATTAATCTTCTATAGACATAGTCCAGTATTGTATGGATATATATCAACGGCAATAAAAATTCCCAGATTTGTTAGTTTCATTTGACAGCGATCGAGTATCATTTTCTATAGACAGTTCACAGAAACAGACTTGGATCAGTCGCTTATACATATATTTTGACGAGAAATTGTATTTATATGAAAATTGTTTTATTTATCATGTAAAACGTGTGTTTTGTTGTATCATACCGATGTGATTTAATAAAGAGACAGGAAGGTGAGGCACCAGTTAGTAGAAAACGCATTAATCTCCCTCAGAGTCTCGAACTGGCATCAGTATTCATTACAATGTAGGAGTCTTAAATTTTGGTGATTATTTCAGGTTGTGATACCTTATAGTTGGAAAAATATAACGAAATATATGCAATATTTAAAAATTTAGATTTAGTTATATCAAGTTATTTCTAAACACGAATAAACAAATTTTCGTTTTAAAGCGTCCAGAGGAGAAAGATAACTCTTTCTAGATATAGATAGTAGAACACTCTTTCTACATATTTTCATTGGGTTATTAAACATTGTTAATGATGTTAGCAAAATGTGCCTATAATAATCGACAGGATAGTTACATAGCAATAATGAACTTTTATTAAAAGCAAACTCGGATCGTTTATTACATTTTAGAAGACCGGGTACAGCATGGGTCTATTAGTTGGCCAAAAGTTACTTTAGTCTAATAGTTTGTATCTGAATAAGTTAGTTTAGGAGCTACGTATCTATATTATGTAGTATGAATTTATTTAAGTTTATAACCGTGTAACTATAAGTTAGACTATTAATTGCTAAGTAATTAAAAATTAAACTTAAATTATACATAATTATAATAGCATAATCGTAATTAAAAAGATGAAACGCGGATGCATAAATATTTAAAAAATTTAAGTCTTTCATTCTGTAAACTTACCACGCAAAAGTATTCGCTGTTGCACGAACGGGTAGGTCCGTCCGGGTTAGTACCACGATCTCACAGAAGACCGGCGTAAAGAAGAAATGTTACACTTCTGCGTTTCATCTGGTGAGTGAGGTAGCCGGGACCACATTATTAAAAGGCGGCAACACATCTGCATACGGTTTTTCAAATGTCCGTGGGTGGCGGTTATCACATAACAACAGGTGAACCGCCAGCTCCTTTGCCACAGTTTCACTAAAAGAAATAGTATCAACTAATATTAGTATCATTCAACCGCAAGTTCCATAGATATGTTCTTACTAGCTTTCCGCCTGCGGCTCCGCCGGCATGCACTACATTTATATCATGCTTAAAAAGTACCTACGAACCGCGCGAATCCGACTCGCAAAAGCCCCAAATGACAGTTTTTCTCCAATATCTTTAATGTTACAGACAACGATTAGTCACATTTTTATTATATGTACTAGTTGGCCCGCGCAAATTCGTCTGCGCCAAATCTGCCGGGTCCATACGTTTCGACTTTTAACATATTTCAACTTTTAACTATTGGATACTTACTCAATCCAGCCGATAAATTTACCTTACACCGCTAATTGTTAAAATCTTATGAAACTCACAGATAACTATAACTTTTTATCATGAAGTAAATAATCAGCAGTAAAATAATATTGTGACTATAAATTGAGATATATGCTATCCTATCTTTCAAGTTGGATCAAACTGCACACGGTGTGCAAATTTGATTAAAATCGGTTAAGTAGTGTCGGAGTCCATCGCGGACGAACAAAGTGACACGTAATTTATATATACTAAGAAGATAAATTAATCCTTACATACCTATTTGTATATGGGCTTTTTATTACTATGTGAACCAAATTCATAGTCATTACAAGCAAACCTCAATGGGAACCTCCTGTTTCATCACTTATGACTTGTCTCGGGGGGTCTTTCATTGAGTAGCGTACTCCAAGCGGTAGTGAACTCTTAAACCGCAACGTCGACCTGCACAAGCAACGTCGACCTGCACAGCGATTGCAGACTCCCGACGATTCGCGAATTTTTCAAAGACCTGACCAAACGGTTCTTCGATACAGCTGAACAGCATCCCAACCCTCTGGTGGTAAGCGCAGCAAATTACCAACCCGATCCAAACGCGAACGTTAACAAGCGTCGCCCGCGAAACGTCCTCATCGACCCGGTCGAGGAAGGGGACTTAGGTACGTCGGACCCACCGTCGGGGGTCCCGCCGGATAACACTACACACACAGTTAGTGTAGCAACAAAGACATTAGTTCGCCCTCACCTCCAAGCACGGCGAGCGACCAACACAACGCGTACAGAAGGTACACCCGCGTTCCAGGGTGGTTCTCACCGCGCCCCCCAGCCACCGATTAGCTAAAATCACAGTCGACGGTCATCGGAGTCTCGGTCCGCACCGCAACTTCGATGGCCTTTAGATGACATGTCGTAGTTAAACGCACGCATGAGCACATGCGCGGCCCTACCCACAGCGGAGGGCCCAAACCCGTGGGTTCTGGCTAGCCCACCGGTTCTGCGTCAGATGAAGCTTTAATAGTCTCGGGACTGAAAGCACAAACATCAGTTAATAAAAAAAAAAAACTCTTAAACTTAGATGACGCATTTGCATTCCCAGGGGTGATACCGTATTCCAAGATCACATACGGATGGAAGTTTTATCTTCTCATTTCGAATTTTGGTTTCCTTCTTTTATAGATTACATTACCAATTGCTGTCAGCATCACTAACTGGTGTCGTTGATTATTAAACCAATAACGCAGAGTTAATTAAAAGTATGATGTACAGAGGATCAATACATAAGCTTACACATTTATTTGTTTTCGATATGATTATCAAGCCACACAACAACTATTTATCATTAAGTGCCTGACAACCTACATATAGCTTGACTGTAATTTTTATTTTCTTTGCGAAATCTATAATAATACATACATAAATCTAACATATTATACTATATTTAATCTCAATTTTTTAATACATAGTTTAATTTTCGATAAAAACGGTTACATATTGGATATTCAATATCTAAAAAAAACAGGGTTGACGCTGTCAATACTGTATACAGGATATGACGTTATCTACTCGAGCCAAGGGACACATGGTCGCATGGAGCAGCGATTTGCTTTTTCTTTTTTGCCTTGAGTTCCCGGACGGTGATATAACCACTAGTGCTGCTTGTCGTTATAATAGTTGTTAATATTCAAGTCCAGAAATAGTTAAAATATTAGAATCAAAGTAATAACGTTAGAACTCTTATAAAAGAGTTAATAAAAACGCTGTTTTCATAGCTTTAACTTCATTGAGAGTATCTAACATTAACAAGACTTACATATACTTAGACCCTATAAAAGCGTACACTCCTAAAAAGAAATAGGGCCAAAAATCCTCGCATTTCTGTTCAAATGTTATCACATGCGATACTATGAAGTCTTGTGAATTCCAGATACAGAAAGCTTATCTCTGAAGCGTCTATCTGAAAGGATAATACTTCTTTGTTAACACTATGTTTTCATAGTTCAACAGATTCAAGTCTTTGCTTATTGTTTCAAAACAAATAAAAAATAAAGCTTATGCTATGGATGTGTGATAGATGTTTTTAGGTAAAATAGAGAAAAAAAAATTTTATGTGAAAAGATGTTAAGCGAGCAGGCGGTTCACCCGATGTTAAATAAATAAGATGCATTGTACATTATTTTATTAATCATAAATGTTCTTAAACAAAAACATAATTTTAAGCCATGTCTTCACCAATTTCTATAATTATACTGAGAGAGAAATCATCCAATCACCAAAAATTCGATAGACCGTGTACCAAAAAATCGTCATATGATAATATCATGATATTCATTATTATCTTTTTTATTTATAGAGTTATTTATTAAAGGATGAAAATATTAAAAAAAATACTACAGAGTGCTGCATGTATAAAAACTAAATTATGTATGTCTGCGCTATAGACATTTCAAATTATAAATAAATTTAAAATTATTAATATGTATAAATTAACGTGTAAACCATAGAATGTCATTATACTTGTAACACTCGCGTTGGAAGTCGACCGTTGGATTTTAAATATATGGCTTATGAGTGGTAAATGACTTACATTCAAATTTGTACATTCGCACTGACTTCCAACCGTAACGGACTCACATTCGAATACAAACTAATTATTTTTTATTGAAATTATATTAATATAACACCTTCAGAAGCGTTGTTTCTTCTTCCTTGTTCTATCCTGAACAATGTATGGACAAACACGCGAACGTTAACGTTTGCTTTAACCCAGTTTAAGAGAAAGCGTTAGTTTGCTAAAATTGGATGTTTAAAGTGACGAACTTCACGACCCTTTTAATTAAATTGTCTCATGTTTGTAGTTTTTGTTTTCAAAATTTAACCGTATTGAAACCTGTAACTTCTCTCACTGAAATAAAATGATAACAGATTTATTACCCTAAACATACGTATCAACAGCCTTTTCTCGTCGTACCATAAATAAAATTGCAGTACCTGTTGGAAATATTAAAATAACCGCTTTTTACGGATGTATATACGGTACATATACCAAAATAACATTTATTTACAACTAGCTGTGCCCGCGACTACGTCCGCGGAATTTTTAATATAAAAAATCTAAAATATAAGTAGCGTAAGTTACTCCTTGTTACATCAGCTATCTGCCAGTCAAAGTCCAGTCCAAATCCGTCCAGCCGTTTCAGAGATTAGCCGGAACAAACAGACAGACAAACACACAAAAATTGTAAAAAATGTTATTTTGGTATATGTACTATGTATACATCCATATGCATTTAGTAAAAACCGTTCATTTTGATATTACAAACAGACACTCCAATTTTATTTATCTGTATAGATTTCCGTCTGTCTGTTTGTTCCGGCTAATCTCTGAACCGACTGGACCAATTTTGAAGGGAGTTTCACTGGCAAATAGCTGATTTAATAAGGAGTAATAATGAGTAACTTAGGTTACTTTCATTATAGAAATTTTATTTATTTCAAATTCCACGCGGACGAAGTCGCGGGGACAGCTAGTGTATATAATTATGGCCAAGGTTAACGAAAAGAAACATGACAAGATAATTATTAACATATTATGAGTAGATTTTACTCGTATACAGCATTAAGTACAAAAATATATTACGTACATACATACATTGTTTTGAAGGAGGTTATTCTCAGACAGGTCCAACGTTTCTATGTATTTCTTTCATTCAAGATAGGCTTGAATTGGGAGAAGTTTTTGTCAACACCGAGAAGAGGATGCCGCGTGGCCCTACCACCGTGATGTACTCGAGCAACCTGAGATCGAATCCCGGAGCAAGCATCAATGAAATTGTTAATTTTATTTGCTGAATTATCGCGTGCTCAGCGGTGAAGGAAATTATCGTGAGGAAATCAACATATTTTCAATTCAAATAATAAAAAATAATATTTCCATAATAATTCTTAAGATGCCCAGCATTGGGACGTGTATAGGCTGATACTTATTACTTTTTAAGTTAAATCGAGTTAATAATAGATACAAAAAGAATTATCGCGATAATTTTTTTTTCGTGTAATGTTGCCACCTAGGTGGGATAAGGTCACGAGGATTGGAGGATGGTGGGATAAGGTGGTATTAAATATAAAATGTAGAAAATAAATTTAAAATGAGAAGGCTTGTTTAATTCAGCAAGAAAGGTTAACACGACAACGCAATTTATAGCACTGGAGACCTTGAAAAATACGCATAAGTCGTTTGAGATTTACAGAGCAATTAATCTTTTTTATCCGCTGTAACAGATTACGGCAATGAAAGGATAGATAAAATTCTAAGGGCTGGACCACCTTTATTAAATTATTAAATATTCTCTTGCATTGTACTTTGTGACGACATGTATTTTAAATTAATTCTAGATTATTATATTCCGGTTAAAGTAATAAAAAATGTACATTGATTCTGTTACGATATGTAGTTTTAGCAAACAACACATATTTCGCTAAGAAGCATGTTACATTTCTTTATAAAAAATGTTAATTTATGCAAATAAAATTACCAGTTTTAAAATAAATTTTATACTCTTTTAGTAGTATTCATTCTCTTTTCTTAGTTAAATTAAAAAAAATACTAATTATTGAAAATCATACCTCTAAATGAGTGGTATAATTACTACTTTTTTAATCACTAATGATACGACCAAATGGATTCCTAAAACATACAATACATTACAATATCAGCCTATCGCTGTCCACTGCTGAACTTAAGCCTCCCCCAAAGTGCGCCAACATACCGACATATTTTTTTTAATTGTAAAAAAAACCGTGAGGAAACCTACATGTTTTCGAAATGATAGCAAAAGAAATATTTCGAAGATAAATCTGAAGATTTAAGAAATCTGCCAATCCGCAACGAGGTCGCGTGCTGGAGTATGCCCCCTCTACTCTCTGTACAGAGGCGGGCTTTGCCCAGCAGTGGGACACTACTTGTTACATTACTTTTTTATATTCTGTACATTCTGTATATGGAAATTGAATAAATTCTGCCTAAGTAACTAAACCTATTAAATGAGTAGCATATACGAACGTACCACTCGAATAGTGACGTTATGCTACACTTGAAAAATACTGAACTCTGTCTTTTTTTTAATGTGTTTTAAATAAAGATAGCTTGGATTAAATTATTCTGTCATTGCATGCAGCGTCATCAGAAGTAATGTTAACCCTTCTTGCCTCTGGATAAATTTTAAATCGATATATCAAGATTAATTTCACGAAATGTGAACTAAAAGTTTCCTTCCGCCGACGAAGTTTTTAGCGATGCTGAATTGTTTACATCACTGGAATGCGGGGGGGGGGGCGTTAATTGATTGTGCTAAAAGCAACTGAAACGAAGGTGGATGTTCGCGCGGGAGAGATTAATCAGGACGGAATACGCGCACTGAAAGTTTGTCTCAATTGAATGCGTGACCCATGGAGCTTGCGTCAACGCTCTTGCCATTTTTGGGTTATCAGAAGACTCCGCATAAATTAATTAATTTTATGTTTACTTACAAAAATAATTTTGAGAATTCGCTATTATGTTAGCATAAAGCATGACATGTTCTATACCGTTCAATTAAGGATGAGTTTACTGGTTACGCCGTGCTTGTGCGCAAGGACGAACCACTTGGTTGTGCGTATTATCACTAAGTCAGGCGGGACCCCTAAAGGGTGCGGAATACTTTCGTCCCCTTCCTCAACTGCGTTGATGAGGACGTTACGCGGACGACGTTTTAGAATGATCGCTATAGGGTTCACTTGATATTTTGCTTCCTTTGCCACAAGAGAATTGGGATGAGTGTCGAGGCTCGGGAAATGCTGTTTGTTATTTCAATAAAGTGATCGTCAAAAGACTTTATCTTTAATTGATGTACAGGTACGTTCTTTGTAGCGATATGCACCGGTTGTAGTATAGATAAATTGGAAGTTTACTACGTTCCCAATCTCATTACCTGAAACTTTTTCAGATGTGTTAAGAGAACATGAGTGAAAGTCATACTTTCTCTTTACTTTCTTCTCCAAACGAATTGGTAGGTCGTACATGATGCTTTTTCTTAGGTTCCTGTTCTGAAAACCTCGAATTTAAATCTCCAAATTATTCTGTCTATTATACAAAACTAGCGACCCGCTCCGGCTTCGCACGAGTGCAATAGAATTATTAAACATATAAACATTCCTCTTGAATCACTCTATCTAGTAAAAAAAAGAATCAAGATCCGTTACGTACTTAATGATCTAAGCATACATAGGGACAGCGGGACGACTTTGTTTTGTACTATGTAGTGATATTTGAAATATTTTTTTTTGTTGTTACCGAAATAAAGGACTTTTTGCAATTTCGACATTTTATTAACGAAACTCAAAAAAAATAATGATCTCACAAAGCGATTCGCTACAATTTCAACGAATCATCTGCAATTTTTTTCTCATCAAGCGGTCCGTTTTCAGCTTTTGAGGGTAAGGACATTAGGTCGATAACAGTCGTGTTGCTTCATTATATTTGTGCGTAATAGTTTAAAAATATTTGTAAAGCATAATGTGTGTAAAACACCAAATTGAAATAGTTACGCCTGGTTTCTAAAACACTGATCATCGCAGAAATTAACTCATCAGCTGTCAAATGGCTTTTCAAAAGTTATTTGAGGTGCCAAAAAGATTGTTAAACTCTCTGATCAATTCAAATAGTTTAGCCATCCTTTTGGCAACTCAAATGACATTTGAAAATCCATTTGACAGCTGATTTGTTAACTTCTACGATGATCAGTGTTTCAGAAACCGGGCGTTAATGTAATTAAATATAGCACGGCCATTACTGAACCTTGTGCAAATTTAATAAGACTTGAAAGAACCATTCGAACTCTGTAAGAAGCTACCAAAAATCTATCTGTAATATTCGATATAAAGCTCCCCACGTTATTTTTAGTTTTTTTTTATTATATTTTTTATAGTTGCAAGTTTTTTATAATCTTATTACAGTTTCATACACAATGGTAACACTAATTGTCTGTGGGGCAGAATATCCATTACCTTCGTATATTGATAATTTGTTATCGACCTGAATAGTGAAATTAACTTCAAAGGAATTCTTACATAAATACACGTGTAGTACGAGTGTAGCATTATATCGTTAAATGGAAATTGTAGAAAAATAGCCAAAAAGTTTTCCATTGCAAAGATTCTAACCAGCAACCGGCGGGATACGCGCCTACTATGTCTAATTGCTTAAAATGAAGTAGAAAACAAAGTAGATAAAATACGTTGATATTTTGGTTAGTGTGACGATATCGCGGTGGGTATCCTAAAGGAGACAGATTCAAATCCTCGCAGTGGCGAAAAACTTTTTGTTCATTTTTCTACAAATCTTTAAATTTCATCTTAAGTGCAGAAAATAGCCATATAAAATTATTATTCTTTAAAAACAGTAATAAATGTCAATTGTATGAGAGTAATAAGTGGTTCTCTTATAAATATGCAAGGTACATATTTCAAACATAATAATGGAAGGGAAGGCGCCGAAATGTCTACAGTTGTGGGTCAACACTTAGATAAACATGCAAACTGGCTTGTTTGTCAACAGAATTTAGTATAATAGTTTTCGAAAACCTCGGAACGTATAACATCTTCCAATGAAAATCTCAAGGATCATATTTTATGAATAAACTGTTTTCGTGTTACGGGGTTGTTTCCACTTGTGTGTGAAGTGTTTAATATTTCCTTTCAGTGGCTTATTATAGAAAATTGTTCTTAGGAATATGTTTAGCCAAAACATGTAAACACATAGCTACGGAGTTGATTAAATTATTTTTTTTAAATGTTTGGGTTTCTACAGGTGGAATTAAAATTCAATTGTATATCTCCCTTTAACATGTCAAGAAAAATTTCAACACATAATAAAGCAAGTTCCATACGGGGGTATATTGTTCAATGAACTTATTAAACATGCCGAGTTTTCGTGTTTATGAAAGGCGATTTACGCACTTTATTGGGTTTTTATGTAATCATTTGGCGAAAACTGCTGCAGATGAAATGCTTCTTGAAGCTTAAGGTATAAATTCTTTTGATAAACACAGTGCTTCGTGTGGTACAAAACTTTTAAAAGCGGTGATTTTGATGTAAGACGCAGAGAGTGAGAAACTACCGAAAATTTCTCAGACCACGATTTAAAAGCGTTATTCGATGAAGATCCTACTTAAACGCAACCAAAACTCGCGGATCAATTGAAATGTTAGAAAGCGGTTTCCGTTCGTTTGAAAGGTATGAGAAAGATTCACAAAGTGAGAATAAACTGAATGAAATTCAGCAAGAACATTGAATAAATACTTGAAACTCTTCTCGCCAGATACAAAAGAAAGTCAATCCAAGTCAGTCAAGGTTTTTTTTATTTATAATTTACTTTCGGACAGTTAGCGAAATCAGATTCTAATGCTGCAACGCAAATGTTTAATAAACAGACCCGTTTCATTGTACTTAAGAAAGTGAAATCATTATTTCTTTTAAATAAGAAGAATGTGCATACGATGCTTGTCTTATTTTCATAATAAGGTCCCGAGTATGAGTCGTAAATATAGGAAATTCGCTTGAAGAGAATTCTTTCGCCGTCTACGTATATCTCCCCCGGGTTAACCCGTAACCGCACCGCTATGAATTATTCCCAAACAAATAGCTCAGAGTGCGTGATACCGTTTGAGTTATTCAACTCGTTTGATACCATTGTTTTATAAGATTTGTGATTCTTTTGTTCATCATCAAGGTATTTTAACGTAAATATTAAGGAGAACAAAGTTTTCTTTAATGAAATTACACCTGTGGATAAAATGTTGAATATTCCGTGTTATTTTATGGACATGACGCGAAAGATTAAAATTTTGAAAAATGTACCACAAATTCTTAGTGCAACTTCGCACTCGCTTGAAATGTATTGACACTGACACAAAGACGTTGTGGTAAGTGAATGCTGACATTTTTTTTCTTTTTTGTTAAAATTTTAAAGTAGTTAATAGCGAGAGTATTAAGAGTGATTACAGTTTAAGGTGCTATATAAAATAATAATGTGTGTCACTTTCAAAGTAAAAAATCAAATACATTGTGACGTTTTTAGTTAAAGATAATAATAATTTGTAATGTACTCTGCTACAACTAGACGGCGTTCGAATGCTCCAATGTTCAACTTCTTCGTCAGTACCCTCATGATATTAAGAAATATTTAAACCCTGTACCGTAGCTTTTTTTATCGCCTTTTAAGTCCGAGTCGCAATTATTTTTAACAAAAAGAACAAGTTGCGAAGAAAGCGAGCATTACTTTGTTTGGCGCGAACGATTCAACTGCGACGTCGTAAGTACTGTTTACTGAACACTGACAGAGTTTTCAAACCATTAATTTAAGAGGCCGTTTCAGACTCGTTCTGTTGTTTTATGTATACAAAGGCAATGAATGACGGGAAAGACTTAAAACCTCCTCTTCCCTAAAGTATTAAAAATGGCACCGTTTTTTTTGTCTTAATGAAGAAAAGGCACTAAAGGCAAAGGCAATATAGATAACACTCAATTTAGTAAGAATGATATTACATATTATGTATAAGCTTAGGCAAATACGAAATAACTATATAGACGAAAGTGGGAATCTTAATGATAATCCTCTATATAACATTTGTTTAATATAGAATAGCTGGAAGTCACTGTACATACGTCTCCTTTTTGAGTTACAGCCATACAAATAATACAGTAATACAAACAAGTCAAAGTGAACGTTAACTATTGTAAAAAAAGTAATCGCAAATTCGCAGAATTAACCACGAGTTTTCGTGAGAAATTTAACTCAGAGTTCCTCAAAATTGTGACTACTTATTGTTCAGATGTGTGTTTTATTTTTGTATTTAAGTATATCGTATTATTTAAAGGAAACTTTCAAATCAAGCACAATTACCTTAGAGAATTTTGAACCCTTGATCTCAGTGAAAATTTATTCCCTGTTATATATTCATGGGCCACAACAGATGCTGGTGTTTAATATACTGAAAGGATTATTACTATTGTGGAACTAAACTTTATTAGTAATTTAACATTTAACGAAACATCTAAAATCTTACAGCTCCCATAGTCTGTGGACGTCTAATCGTTGTATGTACTGACTATTTTAGTTTCAGGCCTATCAGAGGCCCTACATCAGGGTGAGTGGGGAGAAGGGGCGCAATAGTAAAGTCATAACACTCACTCAGTTGATTTCCGATGGGTCGGAAACTGGTCGGTGCATGTGAGCTCAGCCTATTTATTATTTCGTTAAGAATGTCTGAAGAAAGATTTATAATTTTTTTAATCATTGATCATTTTTAAAAATTCTTTCTTACTCGTAAAATTCGCATTATGACTCATGGCTGCAATGCCTATAGTTTAGTATTCAGCTTACCAAGCCTAGCCACGCTTCCGGTACTTTGTTATATTTAGTTGATATGATAACACTTCTCTCAGAGCTTCCTTTAACCCCTTGTCATCTGCAGACCGTCTGCTTTGGAATTGTTTAATTAGTTTTTACCTTCCCGTTGAAAAAGTTTGGATTTTATTTTATAATACCCGAATTCACTCTATTTTTTTTTTGTTCATTTTATCTATAAAAAACATTGCCTTTACTTTAGAATATCATTATCCTGTGTTGTAAGGACGTTTTGAAGATATAAATTTCACGCGGACAAACACCCAGATGCAATACAACTATTTTGGGGTCACACAAATAGTTGTCCCGTGTGGGAATCGAACCCACGACCCCCGACGCCGAAGCCGATACCTTGGCTACTGCGCCGCGGAGTCATCACTTTATCATGCTTATGACAGGTTCACTATTTTCTTTCTGTAAATATATATACCTATATATACCTATATATACCTATATATACAGACAGTAACAACGTATTTATTACATGACAGAGAAAATATTTATAAAGAGCCTCTCCGGTGTTTTGTTTAGTGTCGCCTTTTCAACCCTGACCAGAGACATGACGGATGAAACTTATTTCCACAGCCTCCACAGTCCTGATAATTGCGCCAGTTATTACATAAATCATATAATAATGATGATATAACAACCAAAGTTAAAATAAACTACAATATATTTATTTTAATATTTTGTATGTTAAAATATATACATAATATTAAAAATTATCTAAAGAATAGTGACAGACATAAACTAAATAGGTAGAAGTAAGGACAAACTAACTACGCCATTGTTTCGTCTACAAAAAGTAAATAGGTTGTTCAAGGGGCAAAGTGTGCGCATGTATAATAAAATCCCACAGTCGGTATTAAGTCTGCCACTTGATGAATTTAAACGAAAAATTAAAAGTAAACTTATGGCTAAAGCATATTATACTATTGCTGAATATCTTGACGACGCCAATGTGTGGAGATAATACTGTTGATAATCACGTAGGCTTAAACAAGACTATTATACCTGTAACATTATATTGTGTACTGACCTTTTAAAAAAGAGCAACTGTTGAGTTTCATGCCGGTTTCTTCTCAACAGAAACTGCTTTCCGATTCGGTGTGGTAACTTACGAATGTATTAAATTCCTTGTTAAATTTCGACGTTTCATAAGGACGCGCAAGCGTCTGTGAATAAAGATATTTTATTGTTATATTAAGAGAAAAGACAGTGTAATTTTTTTTTATTTATACTTTAAATCAAAAACTTTTAAACATCATGAATTGATAATGTTATAAATATTAAGGTGTAACAAGACACTCAGTAAATTCACTTATATTTTTTAGGAAAATAATAATATTAATAAGACGAGCTAAGAAAGATAATAAATTAGATGCCAAAGATGTCAGTCCCCTTAGAGACCAAATTAATTTTGACAACGTAAATTTAATCTACAAACGTTCATTAAAATCGTGAATTTGTTAAATTTTCCGTTACGTGTACCAGTGTTTTTGTTTATTAATAGCCGTTTATGTTCTCTTTTCCAATTTAAGCATTATTTTTTAACTATATTTTAGTTACCTTTCCGCATAAATAATTTATTAATAAAATTTAATGTATTTTTATTAGCGAAATAAACTTCCTTTTCTATGTTATTTTACGTGTTTATAATATTTTCTTCTCTTTAGTCTATTGACCTTTTTGTTTTTATGTGAAAAATTGACAAGCGAGCAGGTGGTTCATTACATTACAATAGCATTTAAATTTGCCATAAGCATGACTACTTTTTTATTGGAGCTTATGTAGGGTACACCAGACGGCTCGAGTGAATTTAAAAACTCTAAGAGATATTAAATGCTGTATTTTGTATCCATAACTGCGCCCACTGAAAAATACTCTGTCGTATCTCCTGCTACTTCACCCAATATGTCTGAAGTCATAAAGCATTAAAATTAAGCTACATCATTCTCTAACTTCCTTTCTACCGTACTATGAAATAGCGTATCGATCCGCAGCACCGTTTCAACGTAAAAGTCGGACAAGCATACATTGAAATTTAGTATGACTATAAATCAAAATCTCAAATCAATGCACTTCATTAGAATGAGATGTTATTCTTTCTTTTGTATGGGAAGGTGCCAAACGAGCTGGCGGTTCACCTGATGTTAAGTGATAACTGCCGACCATTGACATTTGCAATACCCGTAAGTTTGCAAAGGCGTTGTCACCTTTTATTAAAGTGGGCCCCGGCTACCTTACACACCAGTCGAAATGCAGAAAAATGTATGAAACTTTACGCCGGTCACTTTGAGGTCATGGTAATTACCTGGATGGACCTGCCCATACGCGCAACATTGTAAACAGTGAAGTTGCATGGCACTACCACAGTTGAATTTTCAACTGTAAACCGATAATAACCCCTCGCATTTATAATGGGCATTATGAGTGGTTGGCAGCTTTTTTAGCTTATAAGCAAATTTAAGCAATAATTTAGATTTGTTGTTCTTGTAACAATTAAAGAATGATTTTAACTATCGGGAAACATTTATAATGTAAAGGTTAAATAAAATAACATCAGTTAAAAGTATTTTTTATATATATACATTTTTCTGAACGTGAACCCACGATCCCCGGACGCTGAAGCTGAAGCCTTGGCAACTGCGCCATTGAGTCATCAACTGAACATATACACAAAATAACAAATGTAGATTTAGTAGGCAGATCGGGAAACTATAAATAACTGTCAGTGGCAAACCACTAAATCTTATGTCACTAATGAGATGGTTAACCAAACGTTCAAGTATATAGTTTCAGATGTTTGGATATATTGATAAACGGCTTCTATATAACCGGGCCTCTATCCGTTTTCCGTTTAAAACTTTTAAAGTTCAGAAAATGCTGTTTGCTCATTAAATTCAATCAATATAACAAATAAAATTTCACCTAAAGGTTTCTAAGGGCTAAATAATTAATTCGGAGTTTTCATCAGCTAAATACCACAGTGCCTACCATCCACGAACGTAATAACGTTCGTGTTCGAAGTCTGAGACACAACAAAATCTGTATATGATATAGTCAACGTCATATTGAAAAAGAAGAAATAAAAAAAACTAGCGATATATAAAAGTCGATATATAAAAGTTCGAGAAATTGTGGAGTCGAACGAGTGGCGAGTGTTTTATTAAGTAGGTATTCAAAATCTTTAATCAAAAATAGAGAATTTTTCAAAAATTATTTTGTACATCTACATTCACGTTAGTTTAAATTGAAAAGTGTACCTATATTTAAATGCATTTTTTTGCAATGTCCTTTTAAAATTTTCCACAATCCTAGGTTTAGGGCATGGAAACTTATTTTGTACAATGTTAAAAATTGCCGCATTCCAAGGTTTACGTCAAGGAGCCATGATACCTCCAATTTATAAGCACACCCGACACTTGAGAAAAGGGAAATTTTCTCACTGGGCCCCGCAGAATAATGTAGGTAACTTAACAAATACAACACCACGTACGATAAACATTCCACTTACCGTGGAAATATTTTCACTCACTGAATTTCACCCGAAATTTGTGTCCATTAACAGAGAAACTGTTCCGTAAAAGGGATCGGTTAAGAACTTCTAAGCTCTTTAGTTATGTAACGCTAGACAATACACATTGCAGTTCAGCGAGTATCCATACTATTGCAATGGTACTTCACCTTATAAGCAAAGGAAATTGTTGTACTTATTGTTTTATTATGAAAAAGGTATTTAAATTTTTGTAGTGCTAATCTCTGCATTTAAGATGAAACATGAAATTCTTAGGAAAAAGTACGAAAATTTTTTCGCCGCTGTGTCATATTATATTTTTCTACAAATTTTAAGATTTCATCTTAAATGCAAGGATTAACGCTATAAAAAGCCAATGCAATGGCCATATCTCTCGTTAGAATTATCGATGTAAAACGATATTCGAAATGGGTTGTATGCTGTAAAGGATATAAAAATTGATGCGCGAAACATTCTTTCTAGTGCCAAAAAAAATGTAGATAAAATACGTTGAGATTTTCGTTGGTGTGACAATCATAAGTATAGCTTAGTGGTCAGCGTAGCGTCAGAGCAATGTGAGGTCCCACATCGGCAACAAACAAAACAGATTGTCACTAAGAGTCCATTATAAACCAGCTAATTGATTTCTATACATGAACGATTTACTGAAGCTGTAGATAAAACATTGCTGGCGGTTGGCTAACGTAACTCAAAATGATCCAACGTTACATCCTATGACTCCCCGGTCAACTAAAACCCATTAGTCTGTGCAAACATTTTTGTATCTTTCTAGTCTCGGGTCGCGTTTCAAGTAAAGCAGTCGATATTACTTTTGAGATATCGGTTGGTTACAAAATATATGCAGAGAGTGGCTTAGTTAAGTTGTTCTTGTTATGCCACATTTACTCTGCTAAATTTAATTTACTTTAAAAAGAATAATTATACACAAGACAATAATCTTTTTGTGCTTCGTGTTCGTTAGCATCAATATGAATATTTCAATCAATGCATCAATATAATATCGTCACAATATTCATACACATATGAATTTAATCAATTCAAAAAAAATACTTAAATTTAATTGTTTTGATAAAAAACATCTTATTTTAAACTTTCGATAATTTATCAGAACATTTTACCACCATTGCTTAAAAGCATCCGTATCATTTATCATTCACCTTTCTTACCATTAACACGAGTTTTGCGACAAAGGGGAAACATCAATCACTGTCCGCGGTCGTAGATAATGCGTGCGGAACGTATTTAGTTCAAATGTGATACAAACATTAAATAACTCTGTTTTACAATGTACGTCTATTGCAAAAAATACTCTTTTGAATAGCTAAACAGTTGCGTTCATAATGGCAGAAGTTCTGTCTTTTATAATAGAAATTGTGATGAAAGATATGAATGTATTGGTAAAGAAAAAATGTCTTGGTAACTGTAAGGGTAAAGAAAATTTAACATCATCGCCATGTCAGCCCATTTGAGTCCACTGCTAAAAATAGGCCTACCGCCATAGACTGCCATGAAGTACGACCCTGAGCCACCTGCAAATGTTCAACTTCCCGCACATATGCACAGGTCGTCATCTAGTGGGGGACCGTACTACACTGCGATGCCGTATGAGGAAGCTCAAAGTAGCTCAGCGAGCTATACCCGGTATTTCTCTGCGTGATAGAGTTCGTAAAGAGATGTCCTCTTCGCACAGTAGAACCATGTTAACCGACATACCTCAAACGATTTGCAAGCTGAAGTGCCGATGCGCCGGCCATATAGCTCGTAAATGTAACATACTTAATAACAAAGTCTCATGTAACAAATAGGTCCATATTGTTATTTATATTGGGTAAAATATACAAACCTGTGAGCGTTAATCTTTTTTAGCTAAACCTTTAGCATGCTGCTATTTTTTTCTTAAAAAATATTAGTCAAACACCAGCGAGTTCTGAAACCGTCCTCCTTTCCTAAAGAAGTACGTGCGTGCAGCAAAGCTCCCTTTTTAGAGAGATTCCGCTTCGTGCTTCCACACGGAACGGACGTTACTCTGAGCCGGAGGGCCCATGCCAACCGACCCGGAAGCCATCTTGCAACCGTTGTTGCTAATTTTATTTCTTTTATCTCTTGGTGTGGACTGTTCGCCTCATCGTTGTCGTGTTTCGCGGTCTACGGTTAGGGAAGTCTCAAGCAAGAAGAAGGAAAACATTATAGAAGAAAGAAAAAAACATTATAGAAGAAAGAAGAAACTTTCCCCGACTTCCAAGCGGATAGTGTTAGTGTAGTGTTGTGCTCGTAGGCAGGTTCCTGTCCGTAAGTAGAATCTACACACATTTCTCGTCTCAGAGGCGGCATTGTAATGTTTTAATTGCTATCTGTGTGCTTGTTGCATTAGGCGACAGCTAGGTACTCACCCTAGCGCAACTAAAGCGCAGGCGATTAAACGTTAATTTTTAGGCACACACCTCCCTGCCGCAAGGTGGGAAGGCCTATTTAGAAACCACACGCCGGCGGGGCGTAAGCCCCAAAGGCACAAGCGTCGTCATGGGTTCCCTCTTAGAGGAGTTCCTTCGGCATGAATGCCCCGAAGTATGGACAAAATATTTAAGCTTCGCGAGGGAACGGCGCCTTGTCGTCGAATTTTCTAGCGACAGTCCGGCTTCACCGGCTGCCGCCTCGCCGCCATCTCCGGTGCCCTCCGCGCCAGTCATCGAGTCGCCCTCTGCGACAATCGATACGCCCGTCGCGTCGACCTCCGCCGCCGCGAACGAACCCAACGCGCCTTCCGCGCAAACCATTTCGGCCCCCTTCCGCGCTGTCGTTCCCGACTCACAATCGGACGACGGCGCAGACATGGAGGTCGAAACGACCCCCGCTAACAACGCGAACGCCGACGGCTTCACCGTCGTCAAATCGCGAAAAAAGGGCAAGAAACGCCCCGCTACAGACAGCGACCCCGAAAGCGAGGCCGTCCCGTCAAACCGTCCCACCGCGACGCCCGCCAAAAAGGCAGCCGCGTCTGCCCAGTCGGAACCGACATTCGCCTCCGAGCGAAAAATCAAGCCACCGCCGCCAATAATAATACAAGACAAGGCAAAGTGGCACCAGGTTTGTTCGTGGTTTGAACGCCACAACATCCGAGACCCCCGGTCAAAAAATACTTATATGGGTATCCGCGTATACCTCGATTCGTTAGACGATTTCCGCCGCGTAACAAAATACTTGCGCGAAGCTAAGGTAGGTTTCCACACCTACTCACTACCCGAAGAGCGTAAACTTCGGGTCGTAATTAAGGGCGTCCCAAAAGAGTCGGATGTCGATATGGCTAAGGTCGACATCCGCACTCAGGGATACCCTGTCCACGCCGTGCGACGTCTCAGGCACCCTCGCACCCGTGTCACTATGGACATGGTCATGGTGGAACTTGACCCTACCCCGGAAAGTAAGGCCATTTTCAACCTTAAGAGGGTCTGTGGGCTCAGTGACTTAGTCATCGAGCCCCCACGTAAATCAGGTGTTGTGGCACAGTGCCACAACTGTCAACATTTTGGCCACACGGCCAATAACTGCTTCGCTCACCCAAGGTGCGTCAAATGCACCGGTGACCACGGCACAACCGAGTGCACGAGGCCGAAAGATTACGCAGATCCACCGGACTGCGTAAATTGCCACACTACCGGCCATCCGGCTAGTTATAGAGGCTGCGCTAAGGCCCCGAAAACTCCCGCGAGAAAATCTCCCGCGAAGTCTACGTTGCCCAAACCCGCGCCCGTTAAATACATTCCCGCGCCCGTACCCGTCATTAACGCCTGGGCGAAACCCCAGGTGGCCGCGCAGGTAACCGCGCCGGTAATCCCGGTCGCCTCACGACCGATCGCGCAACAGCTGCCTGCCTCTCAAACGGCGCCGCGGCCGCAGGTGCAGCCAATTCCGTCAGTTTTCGCGGAAAACAAGGACGACCCCTTCGCGCAAATAGCTAACATCTGCAGCTTATTAGATAGAATTAATAGGCAGGAACTCACCGTATTGTCCGCTAAAATAGCGGCCGCCACATCTGGCCACGAGCGTCTTAGGGCAATTAGCCAACACAAAACGCTTGTGGAAGCCCTTGGGCTTTTACGAGCCAACCGTAAAGAACAATAGTCCGCGCAATAAAACCGCGCTCCGCCACGTCCTTAATTAGACCCATAAAAACACCTTAATGGGAAGTACAACCGCAGGTAGAAAAAAACCTCGGGCTCTGGTTGTTTCGTATTTCAACGCAAACGGCATAAAGGGTCAAAGGGATGAAATCGCGGAATTCCTTCGCGATTATAACGTAGATATTTTCCTAGTGCAAGAGACATTCTTGAAACCTAGCGTACGCGATCCCAGAATCGCAAATTACAATATTGTCCGCCACGACCGGTTAGCAAACCGTCTGGGAGGCACACTAATTTATTATAAACGGTCCTTGCACTGTTGCCCGCTCGACATTCCAGAGCTAAGTCAAATAGAGGCATCCGCGTGTAGGTTAGCGCTCACCGGCCACAGGCCGCTTGTACTAGTCTCAGCCTACCTCTCGGGGAATAGAACCCTCCTTCAAAGCGTCCAAGATATTATCGGCGTCGGGCCGTGACGACCCCATCGCCCGCTGGTGGGATAATCTTGTGACAGAGATTATTCCACCAGTGCAGTCAGTCAACCCAACTAGTGGTAGTGCCATGCTGCGCACCTTCGGGTAGCAGCCGAATTGGGCCGGCACGCCCGGGGAAGAACCACTCTCTCACTAGAAACCGACGTCAAGTGGCAGCTATGCTGTCGCGTTTCGTTTGGTCTGTGAGAGTCCCGGACGCCCTCTCCCCCCATTCCTCCCCCATAATGTCTGCGCGAAATTTAAATTTTCTACCCCAGGAGGGTACCACCAGCATACAGCGCGGTGGAGAATCCCTCTCTGGACGTCCACGCGCAGGCCGTACAACGTCTGAGCGTGAATACCCAGGCTGCCCTTCGTATTCTGGGGGGGGCAATTTTGCGCTCTCTACATCTGTTCGGGGCAAACGGAGCAGGCAACATAAGGCCACCTCTTCCTCGCATGCCGTGGACTTTTGCAACATAAGGGGGCTAAATTCCAACTTAAACGCCGTCCACTTCCATCTTGAGACGGCGAAGCCGGCCTTGCTCTTCCTTACCGAGACGCAGATATCTTCTCCAGCTGACACCTCATTCCTCTCCTACCCGGGGTACAAACTGGAACATTCCTTTGTGCCGCGGGCTGGGGGGGTGCGTGTACGTCGGAGAGGATATATGCTCTCGTCGCCTCGATGCTCTTGAAGGACGGGACCTATCCATACTCTGGCTACGCGTAGACTGCGACGACCATCCGCGAATCTACGCGTGTCTGTATAGGTCCCATAGCGGTAATGCCGAAACTGACCGACTCTTTGTGCTCATCCAAATGGCTACAGATTCCGTGTTGCAGCAGATCCCATCCGCGGAGATCGTAATTCTCGGCGACTTTAACGCTCATCACGCCGAGTGGCTTAGATCTCGTACCACCGACCACGCGGGGAGATCTGCTCACGATTTCGCATTGACATATGATCTGACACAACTGGTTACCTCGCCAACGCGAATCCCTGATGTGGAGGATCATACACCTTCCCTGTTGGACCTTCTGTTGACCTCTCATCCGGACGGATACTTGGTTTCCGTCGATCCTCCCCTCGGCTCGTCGGACCACTGTCTTGTCCGGAGCACAGTGCCAATAACGCGCTTAACACGGCCTCACTTTGCGGGCTGCCGCCGCGTATGGCATTATAGGTCAGCAGATTGGGATGGGATGCGGTCATTCTTTGCGTCCTACCCATGGGGGCAGATTTGCTTCTCGCCGGATGATCCAGACGTCGTTGCTGACTCAGTGACTGATGTGGTGCTTCAAGGTATGGAACTCTTTATTCCGTTCTCTGCAGTGCCCATTGGTGGCAAGTCGCAGCCTTGGTTTGGTCGCTCCTGTAAGTTGACATTACGCCGAAAGCGGGAATGCTACCAGGCTTGGGCTGACGCTTCGTCGTCTAGTGATGTAAAAACCAGCGCTTTAAAAAAGACGTATAACTCTGCCTCTAGGTCCTTCAAAAGTGTTATTGCTAAGGCGAAATCGGAACACATTGGCAGAATTGGCGAGAGATTGGCGCTTCTCCCAACGGGAACACGTGCGTTTTGGTCTCTCGCCAAAGCTGTGTTGGGAAATTTCTGTAAGCCTTCTTTTCCACCCCTGCACACGGAGGATGACTCGCTGGCCCATGCCGCGAAGGAGAAAGCCGATCTTCTGGGCTCTCTCTTCGCGTCCAACTCGACTTTGGATGACCGAGGAAAATTACCACCAACAATCCCGCGTTGCGATACTACGATGCCGGAGGTTCAATTTCGGCAAAGTGCAGTTCGCAGAGCACTCTTTTCCTTGGACATTCATAAGTCGAGTGGGCCCGATGGCATCCCTCCGATCGTGTTGAAGACATGTGCTCCAGAGTTGGCACCGGTTTTGACGCGTCTTTTCCGGCTCTCCTATACTCTAGGCCGCTTTAGTGCACCCGATCCCTAAGAAAGGCAACAGCTCGGATCCGTCCAACTACAGGCCTATAGCCATCACCTCCTTGCTCTCCAAGATAATGGAGACCATCATTAACTGCCAGCTCCTGCGGTACCTAGAGGAGCACCAGCTGATTAGCGACCGCCAGTACGGCTTTCGTCGACGTCGCTCAGCCGGTGATCTTCTGGTTTACCTGACACACAGATGGGCAGAAGCAGTTGAGAGCAAGGGGGAGGCGCTTGCAGCCAGTCTGGACGTAGCGAAAGCCTTTGATCGGGTGTGGCACAAAGCACTTCTTTAGAAGCTGCCTTCCTATGGGTTTCCCGGGAAGTTATGCAACTGGATCACTAGCTTTTTGGCAGATCGGAGCATCAAAGTCGTCGTCGACGGTGCATGCTCTGATCCTAAATTTGTCAATGCTGGTGTTCCACAAGGCTGCGTACTGTCCCCCACTTTGTTTCTTCTGCATATCAATGATATGTTGCAAATCAGCAGCGTTCATTGCTATGCGGATGATAGCACTGTGGATGTTTCGTACACAGGCCGTGCTAACATTTCTCGGGAAAACGTCTACGAGAGCCGGAACAAACTTGTGTCTGAAGTCGAGACTTTGTTAACAAAAGTCTCAGACTGGGGTCGACTAAATTTAGTCCAATTCAACTCCGATAAGACACAAGTTTGCGCGTTAACCGCTAAAAAGTCCCCATTTGTCGTGACTCCTCATTTTGAGAACACTCCCCTGTCTGTCACAGCTAGTTTTGGAATACTTGGCGTCGAAATCTCGAGCAATGTCCAGTTCCGCGGTCAATTGGAAAGTAAGGCCAAATTGGCCTCAAAGAAGCTCGGTGTGCTCAGCAAGGCGAGACAGTACTTCACGTCGGCTCAACGCCTAAACCTTTATAAGGCGCAAATTCGGCCCCACATGGAGTACTGCTCTCACCTCTGGGCGGGAGCCCCCTGTTACCAGCTTCTTCCATTTGACCGCATCCAACGTAGGGCAGCTAGGGTTATCGACGATCAAGGTCTTTCCGATCAGCTTGATCCTTTGGCTATGCGTAGAGATGTGGGTCACTCTGCATCTTCTACCGCATCTATCACGGGGAGTGTTCCGAGGAATTGTTTGGATTGATCCCAGCGGCTGAATTTCACCATCGGACATCGCGCCAAAACCAAAAATTTCATCCACACCACCTCGATGTCCAGCGTTAAACAACAGCGCGATTTTCAAGGCATTTCCTGCCTCGCACAACCACTCTGTGGAACCAGCTGCCGCCGGCGGTCTTTCCGAACCGTTACGACCTGGGAACCTTCAAGAAGAGAGCGTACTCATTCCTAAAAGGACGGCAACGCATTTGTAAGCCCTCGGGTGTTGCAGATGTCCATGGGCGGCGGTGATCACTTACCAACAGGTGAGCCTCCTGCTCGTTTGCTGCTTTTTTCCCATAAAAAAAAAAAAAAAGCGACCTAGATACGCTTCTTAACTTAGGCCCTTCCGTGATAATTGCAGGAGATCTAAACTGCAAACACGGCTCATGGGACATCAACAGCATCCCAAACAACAACGGAAAGCATCTCTTTAGCTTATCCGATAACCTAAATTTCAGTATAGTCGCTCCCGCGGCTCCCACTAGGTATCCTACGGTGGACAACCACCAGCACGCGTCACCGAGTGTCCTAGACATAATGTTATTCAGGGAGGTCTCGCTCGAGTCGATAGAGACAATCCATGAACTAGACTCAGACCACAGGCCCGTCCTGTGTAAACTGGGCCAGAACGCCGGCGCGGTCCCTCCGACCAAATCCGTAGTGGACTGGCATCGTCTTGAGGTCAAACTCAAGGCCTTGGACCCCCAGGACTTAGTAGACCTACCCGATACGATAGCTACGTTCGATGACGCAAATCGAGCGACAGCGAGTCTCCGCGAAACTATTACTTCCGCAGTCGCAGACTCGGAACGGACGGTGAAACTGTCGGGCGACCGACGGTTTAACTTTCCGCCCGACCTGCGACTGCTAATTAGACAGAAAAATGCAGCCAAACGCGCCTTCGACCGATACCGATCGGAATCGAACCGAACCCTACTTCGACGCCTTCAGCTAGAAGTCAAAGATCGTGTATCGGAACACCGACACACAACGTGGGACACTCTCCTAGAGGACATCGAGCCAACGCACACCGCCTACTGGCGGTTGGCCCGCAGTCTGAAAGCAGACCCCCGCGAATCTCTACCGTCGCTAGTTAGATCTAATAGCGCTTCAGTAGCCCTAGATGACTCCGAAAAAGCCGAATGCCTTGCGGACCTAGAGCAGCAATGTACGCCATCGCGTGAACACACCGATTCGGCCCACCTAACGGAGGTGGACCGCGTAATCGAGCTAGGGCTGCGCTTCCACCGGAAGGCGAACCTTTAAATTCAGTGACCCCCGAAGAGGTCCAAGATATTATTAAAAATTTAAAACCAAAATCCGCCCCGGGCCCAGATAATATAAGTAATAAGATTCTCAAAGCTCTCCCTGGGCCGCTTATCTGTTTACTGGCGACAATTTTACTTTAATACCCTTCTCTCCAGTTGCTCCTTTCCGGACGACTGGAAGCAAGCCACGGTTATCGGCATTCGCAAGCCGAATAAACCAGCCAATAAGCCCTCCAGCTATCGTCCCATCAGCCTCCTCAGTTGTCTGGGGAAGCTCTACGAGCGGCTATTGTTAAACAGGCTCAAAGAGCACGTATTTTCCAACGGCCTTCTGCCGACGGAACAATTCGGCTTTCGAGCTAGACACTCTTGTCCCGATCAGCTATACCGCCTAACGGAGCACATCCTAAAAGGCCTTAACCACCCCCAAACACATTAGTACAGGGGCTCTCTTCTTCGATGTCGCAAAAGCATTCGACAAAGTCTGGCACAACGGCTTGCTTTACAAGCTGTACACACTCAAAGTGCCAGATAGGCTCGTACACACCATCCGGGCCTTTTTGTTGAACCGCTTTTTTCGATATCGAGTCGAGGGCACCCTCTCCACAAGCCGCCGCCTCACGGCCGGCGTACCACAAGGCTCCTGCCTCTCTCCCTTGCTATTTACGCTCTACACGAGCGACATACCTAGAGACCCCCACGTCAATCTCGCGCTTTTCGCGGATGACACGGCGCTCTTTTACTCAGATCGCAACCTCAGTCAATTAACAACTCGACTCCAAAGCACCGCCGACCGCCTCGGCGATTGGTTCCGCAAATGGAGAATCGATATTAATCCAGAAAAAAGTGTGGCGATTCACTTTACTCGTAGCACCCCCAACCCCCATCCGCCACACCGTTACAAAGGTCCTCGCCAGTACAGAAAGTTAGGGCAAATATCACTATACGGCCAAACTCTCCCCTGGGAGAAAACGGTCAAATATTTAGGAGTCACTTTCGACTCGCGTATGACTTTCACTACGCACATCAATCAAGTCCGAAATAAAGCCGCGTTCGTCTCCGGCCGGCTACACAATTTAACGAATAAGCACAGTAAAATGCCCTTAAGGCACAAACTACTGTTATATAAAGCTTGCGTAAGGCCAATCATGTCCTACGCTTGCATGATCTTCGCACATATAAATCCTACGCGCATCAACGAATTGCAAGTAGTTCAAAGTAAGTTTATCCGCCGCGCAACCGGTGCGCAATGGTATCAGCGCAACGTCGACCTGCACAGCGATTGCAGACTCCCGACGATTCGCTCACATTTTAAAGATTTGACACAAACGGTTCTTCGATAGAGCCCAGCATCATCCCAACCCTCTGGTGGTAAGCGCAGCAAACTACCAACCGGACACAAACGCGAACGTAAACAAGCGTCGCCCGCGAAACGTCCTCATCGACCCGGTCGACGAAGAGGACTTAGATACGATGGACCCACCGCCGGGGGTCCCGCCGGATAACACTACACCCACAGTTACTGTAACAACAATCACACCAGTTCGCCCTCGCCTCCGAGCACGGCGAGACCCACACAACGCGTACACAAGGTACACCCGCGTTTCGGGGCGGTTCTCACCGCTCCCAGCCACCGATTAGCTAAATGCACAGTCGACGGCCGTCGGGGTCTCGGTCCGAACCGGCGACCTCGACGGCCCTTAGAGACACACCATAGTAGTTAAACGCACGCATGAGCACATGCGCGACCCTACCCATAGCGGAGGGTCCAAACCCGTGGGTTCTGGCTAGCCCACCGGTTCTGCGTCCGATGAAGCTTTAATAGTCTCGGGACTGAAAGCAAAAACATCAGTTAATACAAGAAGCAAAGCTCCAGTACACCTCGTGATGGCAGAATTTCTTTGTAGTTATATATATTTTCCAACCATTTAGATCAAGCGTACCAAAATCTTATGACATCATGTACAACAAATAAAACGAAGTATCAAAATGTTATTAGAAATAAATACTAACACAAATATGCCTCTCAAAAGTCTTACTGTTTATCTATGTTTCTATTTGTTCAGTTTCGTAATTAGTCCGGGCTAAACTAAACAGCTGACTTTTCGGAGAGTAATGTAAATAATTATACCGAAGGATCGTCTTATATTTGGCTTTTTATGATTATACTTTCTGCTGTTGCTAAAAAAAGTATTTCATTAACTGAAATAATCAAAATAAATATTATGAAATTATTAAGTATTTAAGTAATAAGCCACTATTTTAAGAACATATTTTTATGCTAATAGAGAATTTAAGAATAATTTTTATGGAACATATTTTTGTTTAGATTAAATTGTATTTGAGATACATAAAAATTAAAGCAAGATAAAAATTATCTTTTTATAAAAACAATTTTGTATCAAAATCCAACATACTTGCAACTGCAATCATTGTTATTATTATATGTTTAAAAATGCTGCAAAGCTGCATTTTTATATATCATGAAATTTCGGTACGTGATACAAAATTCTTTATTCTTCAATTACCTCTTTTAATCTGTAGGTGATAGATTGTAGTAGCGCTTGTATTGATGCATACAGCATATAGTATACGCGTTAATCTTGTATACTAAAAATATAATTAAAGAACTTTCATACAGATAAATGGAGTTGTAACTTAAGTAAGTTCGGAATATTAGTTGAGAACTTAACTTTAACAAACTAGTTCTCAGTGTGCTTGTTATAAGATTTGTAAGAAGTCTGAAGTTTGTTCAGCAGAACATGAAGTTACATTTTGAAAAATAGTTCATATTTTAAATATTGGTATATTCAGTGAGGAACTGCGGCTTGGTCTTGGCACAATGCTGCGTGGACTAGATTTGTTAGATATTGGTAATCAAGTTAGTACGTTGGGCACACTGAAATATCTCAGAAGTTGCCTATACTTTTATTGTTGATCCAAGTTATTACTGAGCCAGTGCACTTATCTTCAACGGCTGCATCGCCACTTACAATCAGATGGGATGGCAGTGGAGTGCTGGACAGTTTTGAATTAAAAAAGTAGTCCCCGTTTCTCTCTGTACTTGACATTCGTTAGAGCCACTGAGGAAAGCAGTGGGCCCATTCTTCCTAATGGGTCTCTTTTAGGGTAGAACCCATTTACCTAATCTTCAGGACTCGTGAAGCGAATACATTGAAGTTTTTCTTTCATTCTTCGGAATAAATGAATGTCGCAGGGTGCTAGGTTGGGACAATATGGCGGAAGATTCATTATATCGACATTTTCCATAATCAAATATTCAGTTGATCGATTCGCGGAGTTGGCTGAAGCGTTGTCGTGGTGAAGTAGCTACTTTGAGATCGTAGAACTACTTTGTAAACAAGTGCGTGGGTGAGGCCTTATTTATGACCTTCTAGCCTACGAGTTTGCTGAGCAGAGAGCTCATCTTATTTATGATCGATTAGCCAAATAGTGTGCTCTGGAACGTGAAAATCGGCTGGCGACAGCATGACGGATGTCACTAAAATTACATTCAATGATTGAGCGTAATTTTTTGACCACTATAAATCCGTACGCTAAAGTACCCTGTGCAGTTTGTAAGAAATTATTATATCCAAGACAGCAAATGTTATTAGTGCCAACATGTTTAGATTTCCTTCCGCAAGGAGAACTGTCCGAAGCAGTGTTGATTAAAGATGAAGTGACGGTAAGCACTAGGAAAAGATGCGGAGGTCCTAGTGTCAATCGCACATTAGCCACTCCACTGCAACTTTTCAGGCCAATAAAGGTTACGGTGATGTCGAGACATTAATGATGTCACTAAACTGCACTTTACACTTCGCAAAAGGTCAGATATATGTGACTTCCAGTCGAGTGAAGAATTTAGATGACGGGAACCATTTAAATGAATACACAGACCACATGATGACAAATCACTTACAGGAAATCCAATGATTAAGACAGTTAAATGTAGATCGATACTCCGCACGCTCTCTTCAATGACAGGTAGCCTAAGACCCACTTATCGGGACACGGGTTGATAGTGATATATCATCAACCTAAATCAATACCCCTTAAATATTCGTACGCAAACTGAAATAACATCATCCACGTGAACAAATATTCAAATCAAATCAAATCATTTATTCATCGAAATAAGAAATATACATTTCATTTATCGATAGTCATTTTTTAAATCTACCACCGTTTCGTAATGAGGTTCCTCTAACGGAGAAGAAACAGGCGAAAGAAACTCCGTAGGTATCCTCTTTTTTGTAATTTTTTTACTCAACAAATACATAGTTATACAGTACATATATTTTTTTTAGAAACAGCTTAGGAACGATCATCTCATTCCCAGAGGTTATTATCGTTAATGTATTCATTTATATTATAATAACCCTTTTTTTTTTTTTTTTTCATTTCATTCATTAATAAAAACATGTTGCTCTCGGGGACCGCCGCGGTAAAGCGAAATTTCTTGATTCGGTCGCCGCGCTCAAAGCCCGCGATAAAAGCTATGCAATAGCTTAAAAAGATGTTCATAAAAAACTACTGGGCCAAACTATGTTACATTTTTAAACAATCAAATGGCAACTATTCCGCATCAGACTAAAGAATCACGTTAATGGATTATAAATCTCAGCATAATCGGTGTATACATACATAAAAAATATACTAATCGAATTGACCTCCTCCTATTCGAAGTCAGTTAAAAATTAACACATCCCCAGAGAGTTCCATTTTCGAGTTCTTTAATACATTATAATTTTTTATCATTTATATATTTATTATTATTTATATATTATAATATTATAATTTTTCTATTGAAAGTGCCAAGTTTCACAAATTTTAGTATGGTCACAATACCACAGCGAGTTTTGTAACAGTACAATATGGGCATGCACCGACATACTAGCGACTACTGACTGGCATTTGACACCGTCGGTCTCAGAAGATCCACGACCCAGAAGGGGATATTATACTTTTGTTGTTCGTCTGGTGAACGAGTAACCGGAGCCCACTTCATTTTAAGATGGCAACGCATTTGCCACTCCACTGGTGTTGCAACAAAAAAAATTCAGACCATTATGAGTTATAAATTGGCCAAAGGTGCCAGTTCTGTGGTATTCAAATATCTACTAGGAAACTACGTGAAATAAATTATACCGTTATCTGTACATAAAAAAACATGACAATCATTGAGTGTTTCAAATAGAAAGAATAACTGAAATGATTTTCAGCTCTCCAAGCTATTCAATGAGAAGAATTCGAACGGTGTGGTTTCGGGTTCACCCGAGTGAAATATAACATTTAAGGTTAAAGAATTTACTTAAAGCAAATGCTGAAATATTTGCCATTCCTGTGAAGATTCTTTCAGAAAGGAAAACGTAGTGGTTGCGAGGGAAGCGGTTATTCAAGATATTTGCAGCAATAAACGTCAATTTTACTACTATACACTAATTTGTAAAGAGTGTGGCCTGTATTTCTTTGAATTTAAATGAATAATTAAAAAAAATTGGTCAGTGTGTCAATTAAATAATTTCGTACATTATACCCTACTTTATTATTTTTATTTTCTTGTTAACTGAACGACAAATATGGATATAATATGGATTTAATATAATATTACATAAAACTACGATAAAAGAAGTAAATTATGAGACGTTTTTTATTCGTAGTCTGTTGTGGTTTTCGCTAAACAAAGGCAATTCATAGCAAAATAAGAGAGCGTGCTCGGGATGGTAACGGTACATAATGACGCCATAACGTGCCAGTGAACAACAAAACGAATTGTTGTTACACGTTTTGGACAAAAAACCATAGCAAATAAAGTAGGATGAAAAAGCAGTTAGTCGACTGGATGCGAACTTTCAACGTAGGTACCTAGTTTTTTCTTCATGAGAGTTTCGGTTGCAAAGTTATATAAGAATTCGTTTCTATTTGGGAATATAAATCTTAGGACTGGACAGTTTTGAAAATAGATGCTTTTTGTTCCTCTCAACATTATCAAATAATCACTTGCTTATAAACTTTTATTTTACATTGTAGAACACATGGCTATAACGCCTTTCACTAACAACCTGTTTTCTAATAATTATATTTCATTGACCTAAACTGCAATAAACTATATTAAGGGTCTGTTTCACAATGTCCAAATAAAGTCCCGAATAAGCTACTTGCCATTTATCTGACGAATAAAGTCATCTTTTGTGTTTCACAATCTTCTGTTAAGCGTATCTGGCAAATAAAGTTCGAAGTAAATTACAGGTAAAATCATCTGTCAGATAAGGAATTTATTTGATGGTTTGTTACTTGAGAGATCATTTTTAAGAAGGAATCAGTATAGGTATTTCGTATGTCGTGAAATAGAAAAATATTAAACATGTATTTATTTAATGCCTTGGACGTCGAATTAGATGATTTTTTTATCGTTTATCGTAGCCACGCAGAGATCCTGTGTTTCGACGTCGTTCTAATCACATTTGATGATGAGGAATTTCGAGTTCGATTTCGATTTAATAAAGATACCGTTTATTATCTCCATTCACTTATTGAGGACAAAATTTCTTCCAGTACAGAAAGGTAATTATGTGTTTTATTTTTTATAAATAACATATACAGTGAAATGTCTATCTACTTAATATCCATGTTGTTTCTAATAGGTTCTTGAATAGTCATTGTTTCAGGAATTATGCTATATCATCTATGGATAGAATTCTGTTGACACTGCGATATTATGCAACTGGAAGTTTTCTGAATGTATTTGGTGATTTTACTGGAGTGAGTAAGGCATCAGCTTGTCGAATTGAGAATGTTGTGTCACAAGCAATCGCAAGATATTGAACTGTGTCCGTACAGTTTGTTAAGTTCTCAGATGTTACTGAATTATAAGGAGATTTTTATGTCTCCTTATATTTTAGTATAGATAGCTAGATTTCCAAGGTTTATTGGTGCCATTCATTGTACCGACGTCCTAATAACATCTACAGGTGGTGACAATGTAGAAAGATACGGAAAAGAAAACGCCAATTCTCGTTCAATGTTCAAACAATAGTTGGTTCAGACTTGAAACTAATGGACATAGTGGCTAGATAGCCTGAAGCCACACACGACCAAACTATATTTAAAAATTTGTTTATAAAACAAAGATTTTTGAACAGAGAATTTGGTAATAGTGTATTTGTTGGTGATAAAGGTTAAAAAAATACATTTTATCAGTGGACTCCACTTCAAAATCCTGTCACACCAGCAGAACATCTCTATAACGAATAAGAAGTGGGAATCCTCTTGAGCGGACTTACGCTGTTTGTAAAAATAGGTTTCCTATATTAGCAAAAAAGATAATATACATCCGTTGCACAATATTGCAATTAATCTAAAAAAATATTTTGTATCTTTATAATTGTTTAAGAGTATATATTTCAGGTATATAAATACGTAACACAAAATAATGCAAAAAAGAAATGCATTATGAATGCTTTCAAGAGTGATTAAATTAAAAAAATGTTTAATGTTCTCCCAACAACAACCGGTATAGGCGTGACATGGAAATTGGACATGATCTTCGTCTTGTCCATGTTCATCTTAAGGCCCACCCGTTGGGAGACAGTTGTTGTTGGGAGCACTGAGCTCGAAGTTGTTGACGAGTACGTCAACCTAGGACAGTTAGTCCGGCTAGGTAAGTCCAACTTCAACGCAGAGGTCAATCGGCGAATCCAACTCGGATGGGCAGCGTTCGGGAAACTTCGGCAAATCTTCTCGTCGAATATACCTCAATGTTTGAAGACTATAGTCTTCAATCAATATGTGTTGCCAGTGATGACCTACGGAACCGAGACGTGGTCCTTCACTGCTGGCCGTATGAGGAAGCTCAAAGTCGCTCAGCGAGCTATGGAGCGGGCTATGCTCGGTATTTCTCTGCGTGATAGAGTTCGTAACGAAGACATCCGCAGTAGAACCAAGGTAACCGACATAGCTCAGAGGATTAGCAAGCTGAAGTGGCGATGGGCCGGCCATATAGCTCGTAGAAACCGATAACCGTTGGGGAAGAAAGGTTCTCGAGTGGCAGCCTCGTACTGGCCATCGCAGTGTAGGATGACCCCCCACTAGATGGAGTGACGACCTGTGCATGAAGTGCGGGAAGTCGATGGATGCAGGTGGCTCAGGATCGTACTTCGTGGCAGTCTATGGGGGAGGCCTATGTTCAGCAGTAGACTCAAACAGGCTGAAATGATGATGATGATGATTAATGTTCTCACATTTCCCCTAAATCGAAACGCCAAAATGCGACGTTGCCATCTCTATCTTACAAGTAACAAACTGACACATAAACTTAATGGTAAGACGTTTGTGAAACGCAAACAAAAGAAAGTTTTATGTGGCAGTTTATTATTAATTAATTAATTTATTTATTTGTCAATTACGTATCCAACACTTTATTCAGACATTGTGAAACAGACCCTAAAACTCAGATTAAAATTTACTGATATGAAGATGACTATGTTTCGTAAACTTATTGCATTTCCTCATATAATCTTGCTATTATCCTTGTGAAGGGGCTTGGAGGTCACTATAAACTCAACATCAGAAGAGCTGCTGCTGATTTTATAATTAACAAATTAAATAAATAATTTAAAAAAAGAGATCCTACAGTTTCTTGGCCGCTCTTCTCTTGACAGGTCTCATTTTTTTTAATGTGAAAAGTTGCCAAACGAGCAAACGGTTCACCTGCTATTAAGTGAATACCGCCGCCCATGGACATCTGCTACACTCGAGGGTTGCAGATGCGTTGACAACCTTTTGAAAATTGGGCTCCTCACTCAACAGACGAAACGAGAAAGTATTATACTTCCACTTTACGCCGGTCTTCTTGGAGGTCGTGGTACTTACCCGGATGAGCCCGCCCATTCATGCAACAGTCGAGGCTGCTGCATGGCTCTACCACCGTTGAGTGAACCTATGGAACTTATTTGAAATTCGAAAAGAACTTGAAACAAGTTTATACTAAATAAAGAAATATAAAGAATATGACTCTCACCTTGCCTTGATCTGAAGAAGAACGAAGAAGAAAGATTTTTAGGGTGGTTGAGCCTTTTCAGGACATGTTCTATCAGACGGTAGAATCCGAACGTTTAGGAACGGTACTGATGACGGTGTCAAAAGCCAAATTGTCGAAGAATTATTGAATTCCTTAAGCCTTTGGAGGATGATCCCGAGCTGAGTAGATCAGAAGAACACCATCTGAACGGAAACGAACTTTAATCAGCTGGAGCTCACAGGTAGGCAGGCAATAATAGACTCCTTTATGAAGAAGACGAAAAAGGTGATGGCAATAGGCCTATAGTTGGATGGACCCGATCACTAATTATTTTGGAATCGGGTTCACTTAAGCCGTCTTCGAGTCTTTAGAGTAGGAGTTCCAGAAAAGACGCTTTAAAACCTGTGCCAGTTCTGAAGTAAAAGTTCACAGTACAATTGGACTGATTTCGTCCGGTCTACAAAACTTGTTGAAGTGAAGGAAGAAAAGTGTTTTATGCACAGAACACAGAACAAGGTCTAGCACTTCATGATCATATTATTGCGGTATGTTCTATGTTGTGTTCCTGTTATAATCCAGTGTCAAGTTAGACGCAAAAAGAGTACCCAAAAGATCAGCTTCCTGATTAGCATTGAGGGCCAACAAGTCATTTCCTATGTAAAAGATTTAGCGAGAGACCAGAATGCACGAGTTGCCGAAGTGCGGTGAACTAATACTGCCACCAATACCACGAAACAACGAACTGCCACGACCTTTCGCCAATGCTGCCAATGTGCTCTCCTTGTTGAGTCGGCGGCTCTTTTAAAGTACCAGTGACAAAGTGTACTCTTTTTTAGATGACCTATTTACATCCAAATTGAGAACTCACTGTATTGGTCCAGGCCCGATAACTTCTGCTTACGGCGAAATGCCACCTTGCAATGGGGAACTATTTCGAAGATATGTGAAGTCCACCAATCCGCAGTGGGGCTGCGTGGTGGCCTATGCCCTGATACCCTCTATACAGAGGAGGCCGCAGCAGTGGGACATGTATAGGCTAATACTTAGTTTTTAATGGGGAACATGGTGAATGGAATAAAAAGCTCCAATCCCCAAAACACCACATTGGTGACATTCAGCGACTGTACTTAACCAGTGAGAAGCAAACCTGGTCCCGTCCGGATAATGTACAAAGAAGAACCGGGATTACGTCTAACTTCTTTGATGCTGTGGTACTTCCCCGGTTAAGTAAATAATTGAAAAATAAAATAGCAACAGAAAATCGTGAACTTTCTTTATATGGTGTACGAAATTACTAACAGATATCTCCATATCCTAGGAGAAAACATACTTACGTTGGATAGCCAATCGATAAAGCTCTCTTAGGTGTCGGATTACAATAACTTAGTGCCTGCTGAGATATGAAAGACAATATGGAATACCCCCATGAAGTATTCGTCTAATGATGTTTTATGTTACTCCAAACTCGACTACTAATTAAACAAAGTTAAATAGCCAACCGTTCAGTGTATTTAAATCAGACAGCGTAAATTTAAATTTTCAAAGTGTTATAATTGTGAAACGATCTTCAAATTTAACCGACTTAACCTTCTAGATTTTATCCAAAAGTCTATAATTAAGTTGCGAGTGAATTCAACTTAATGAGTTTTTTTTTTAATAAAATTCTTTTGAAACTAATTAATTATTTGAGATATTTTGTTGGTTTAATATTATTTAATGTAAAAATTTTGCCTGCGTGAAGGCAGATCACCTTATTTTAAATGATTATCGCCAACAATGGATGTTACACTTGGGGTGTGCAGCATACACGCCACATCTGAGGTGTGGCAGACTCTTTCTCAACCTTTAAAAAAACAGGACCTGGTACCTCACTCGCCAGATGAAACCAAATTGCAATGAATATTTCCACTTCAGTCGAGTATTCGAGGTATACTTCTCCGGATGGAACTGCCCGTTAGTGCAATAGCAGAGGCTGCTGTGTGGCTTTATTACAAGCTATAGTAATTTTATTTTAACGTTTCGAACCCTTTTCAGCGTTCATGGCCACGGGACAGACTGAGGCATTGGACTCCTAAGTGTCATTGTTAGTCCGGGCTAGCGCCAGTTTTCAAAACTATTAATTTTTATTTTTTAATGTGACAGAAGCAAGCCTGGTGGTTCACTTGAGGTTAAGTGATTACCACCGCCCATGTACACTAGCAACCCCGTATGGTTGTAGATGCGTTACCACCTTTTAATAAGGTGGTAACTAACCCGGACTACCGACCGAGTTTTACTTCAAGCCGGTCTTCTGTGAGTTCGTGTTACTTCCCTGGAGAGACTTGCCCATTCGTGCAACAGCCCAATCTGCTGCGTGGCCTTGTCACCGTTATTTCATTTGATTGTGACGATCTACGCAGAACATGCTAATTTTATCTTGTATTGCAGTGGTGGTTCGTTTGGGCCTAGATTTAATTTTATTAATAACAGGATCCCAAGCTGATGGTAGACCCTCGTCTCTAATGATATTATGGCGTTTTTAAATACAATAGTGTTTCGAATGACCCTTGGGAGGAATGGGTGTTCTTTTGCAAAAATCAATTTTGTAATTTAATCATCTACCATAGCAGGCACTCGCTCCTCTGGGATTGGTTGCACTCGGTCACTGGCGCAGGCGTGGTGCTCGAAGCTTGGTGTCAAGCAGAACTTGCATGAGATATTGAATCTCAGCGGCCATAAATTGAAGCGTGGATGTAGTACTGAGTTCCTATGTGAAATAAAAAAAAAACGATCGATTAAAATCAATACTCAAGCTGCAAGTACAACATTGGCAGGTGCTTTCAAAAACTTTTTTAATTACAAGTTGTTTACAAAGTCTGGCACTGATCGTGACTGATTTATTTTAATTTATTAGTTATGTACTTTTAAAAATTGTTCAAAGTTTAGGAAAGATGAATTTGTGAATAAATAAGCTCACACGTCTCATGAACGTATTTCATTATAATAAGTAACTAGTTATTGTTATATAGTTGATGATTCATTGGATTATTTAAAATATCTGGAAGTAATTGAAGCTATAAGAAAAGGGCTTTAATTTTTAGTTAAGTGTTCATCGTTGAACGATGTATATGAAATTCCTATATCGAAGTAGCCTGATAATATATAATATTAAATACATTAACCTACAATATGAACAGAATCTGACACATGATTAGATTAACCCTGCCCTTCTTTATTACAAACATGAAACAAAAACACAGTTTCGCATCTCGGTCAACATACGTAACCCGTAGTTAATTAACGCGTCTCGGCAAATGTTTATGTTATTTCTCTCTCAAGCTATACACACTTCGCTATCACATGTGTAATCAATCGGTATCACGTTATATATAAGTATTATGCAAGTATTTACGCACCCTTATACCTATATCATACTATATACATTCTGTTAGGGACGCAGTGAAATTGCGTAAGATTGCCGCATTTTATTGAAATTAAAAATGTTTTAAAACCAACACTTGGTCGGTACTAGTATACAAGATATGCTGCGCTGAGTGAGTTGATTAAGCTCATTTTGGGTAGAAGGGCAAGAAGAGGGAGTAAATTAAATTCTCGTCTTCTGCAACCATGGAGTCGTGAAGGAATAGTAGTCTTGGTTCTGCGTTTTGCTATTAATCATATCCTGATGCAATGGTGGTCAGGCCATGGTACGAGGGAATTTCTGTTTTCTCTATTGTTCACAACTAAAACGTGTTGGTTTGTTGGAGCCGCAGACCAGATTCGCCATTGGGAACCGTAAGGATTGCTATGAGTCAGCCTTGGCTCTCCTGTTTTCATGACCGGAAGCAGACTTGGGGGAGTCTGCTGTCCAGAAAAAAAAATATGTTTCTCAAATACAAATTTCCAGACTATTTATTTGGAAAATTAAATGAACTCAACAAATAAAAATGAACTCAAAACTCATCAAAACATTTAGTCTGCTGTAGACAGTTTATAAAAATAACTTCTAATGGCTAATTTCATAAATGTATATAACAAATATATTATTACCTAACTAAAACATAAACAGAAACACAAAAACATTACATTAAATTAAGAACAATAAGACATTTAGTTTAGTAAAAAAATAAACAAAAATTTATGATTTTTTTTTTGAAAAAGTTACTATACCAAAAAAATTCAAGCTACACAAACGTTGTAATTAGTTCATTCAACCCTTTTAAATGTTCAACCTTCGAAATACGGCTAAAGCTTTTGTTTGCCAACAGTATCATTGTTTGTTAATGCGAAAGGGTTACCTACTGTAAATAAATCATGCCTAGTTTTTCTTCTAACAGACAAATAGGTGTGAAGACCCCTTTCACAATATAGTTTGTACCGCCTTGTAGGTGCTTAAACAGACTGAAAATTTTATTATTTAAAGCCTTTAAAGAATTAAAATTTTATTCCTGCGGGGCTTGTCCTTACAACACAATGTCCTTTCAACAACATGCATCCAATAATTCATTGAATATATTTTCATTAATCATAAAACATTTTGCAATATAACAACTGTTGCCACGTGCAATTTTTTTTTAAATTCGAACGGATTACTTTGAATCTACTACGGGATGGAACTTTATTCCTTTGTACCTGGATTATGTGTTACAATTTTTGGCATTTGATAATTAAATTGCTTCAAATAATATTGAATGCACGGTAAAGTGAAAATTTTGCCACTGAAACGTTTTAAGTTCGACCAATCTTATTATATGAGCATATTGCTAGTATGATCAATGTTCACGATGAACATAACAAATGGTCCTTTCGACGGCCGAGTGCTATCAAATCCGCCCGTATATTTCAAAGTAGTTGAAAGCAGGGGAAGGCTGTCCACCCAAAGTATTCCTTAAGATGCTGAGATCAGAAAATAGAAGTGCTGGTGATAGAAGCCTTTTAGACAATTTTGTGACGTAATAACATATTAGACACATATTAGAACAGTTACCAATTTGACAATGATAACTATTGAATAAAAGTAATGAAATTGATATTCTTACTTGAATTTTTCGTATGCATCGAACTGAAATTGAAACTAAATATTAACCAGAATAAGAAAGTTTAGAAGTCGCTTTGACTTAATAAACATTAAAACATGTTCATTTCTCCGCTGTGAAGTAAATGGTCGTTAAAACGAATGATAATAGATAAAAGAATGTTTTTTTTTTTTTTTTTGATTAAATTAATGAATTTCCTCAAATAAATCACAAACTTCACAAGTAAATTTAAACTCTGTATAAAGTTAATTCGTTTAAGTTGATTGTATTGACTCTCAACATCTTTCGTTGTCCCTAACAGTCATTAATAAAGAACAATGCCCATTTTTGACCTGATTGTGTATAGAAGTGAAATAAATATTAAAATTTAGCTAATTTTATTTTATAGTAATTACACTAATCACAATGTTAAAAGAAGGTCGGGAAAAAAATGTTTTTTGATATTTCTTTACGCTTATTTTACTTGAAGGGTAAACATATTACCATGTTTTGAACGCACCTTAACAATCCTTTGCATAGGACGTTCCATTTTTCACACTACCTACTTGACTGTATTCAACTTTTTCTGAGTTTTGTACGTGATTTTACGTTTTAAAGAAGTGAGTAAGCACGTAATTAACAGTATTTGTATAAAAATTAAAATCAATCTTATTAGTAGTACAGATTAATTAAAAATAAAATAATAAATTATTAATGCAGCATGTAATAAAGTTCGCACGGCTGACATAGATGGTTTTTTTTTTGACATTTGACAGTTCTGCGAGTGACTCATACTCATCGCCACTCATCGGTATTCGCCAATGATTGTGAGTATTTATATTTATTTTTAATCTAAAAATGTCAATCATGTCCTAATGAAACTAACAAAGCTCCTATAAATTATACCTGTGAGACATAACACAAACAACTGTTCAAAAGATCTATATATCCAAAATATTATAAATTCAATATATGTTTTTTATTTCAGATTACTGAGGAAGATTACATTTGTAAATCTTGTAATGAACTCTTTATGAGAAGAATAAACCAGGAATTAACAAGCTGTGATGTTGCTCAAGCTTTAGGATTATCTCAACCAGGTCGAAGAACACAGTTTTTGATAATCCTTCAGAAAAAGCAAAGACAGATTAAAGCTATTATACAAACAAGTTCACAACATCACATTCATGTTTCTACATTGTTAATCATTTGCCAGTATAAGACTTGATACTATTACTCTAGATTATTTCTCTTTTGTATTTTATATGTAAATTATTATATCTATTATTAATTGACTGATGCTGTAATAATTTTAACCACAAATAAATACATAATTGATTTTTTTTTTTAAATATATTTTTAAGATGAATAATAATTATTGCTTTATTACTTGTTTGTAGATAGTTTTCTTTTGTAGATATCATCATCTGATAGAATATGCCATTCATGCTGGATGAGTTGTAAGAGTGCTGCCACACATATTAGGCATGTTTCTGAAGATAATTATTTTTTTATGTTTCTGAGATTAAGTTACTAGTGAACTTATACTATTTGCATTAGGTACCAAATAAGGCAAGCCAAATCCTATTATGGCGAACATATTCGCTTTCATGCATCATATAGAATAGAAATATGTAGGGACACAGGAGTTTTCTAGGAATAATCTGAGAGGAAGTGGTGACATAACACTAATAAGAGGAAAAATTAAGTCCTGGCACATTTAAAGAAAACAATGTCATGTCTATATTTTAATAGAAAATAATGTGTCTGGCAGAGCTAGTATAGTCGAATACTGTTGTAATTGTTTAGTTGGTTGGTGAACCATAGGATGTTGCACTCATGTTATGACTAGTGTGGTACTTCGGATGAACTATCAAGAAAATATCTCTGTTATAGCAGAATTTCTGGATAACATAGTTATTAGAAATTTAAGTGAAGATGATGATAATTAATAAAGTATTCCACTGTAACATAGTGTTTTATTTTTTCCCCCGTTTTATTCATCAGGAATTATAATTATCGATTATTATGTATTGTATTGCAGGCCAATGAAATGTGTAGGGCAGATAAATGATCACTTTTAACTTACGTTAATTTAGTAAGTACTCAGCTGTTGAAACAGCAGATAATGCTTCACTCAATTTATAGTGACAATAATCGAGTCTAAGCAGTGACGTAAGGGCAGGCGGTTTCTAGGAATTCACAAGTAAAAAAGACGTTTTAGACCTTAGATAGGCTAATATTATTATTTTAGAATAAACTTGAGCCTACATAGTTAGTTCTAGCACATTTATTTCGTTATTAGGTAACTGCAAATCCTAACCTATAAAGTAACATTTTTTAATAATTTTTGGACTTCGTAGACCAGCAATCGTAAAAATGACTATATGATATTAATTTACCAACTTAAAGGTAGTCTTTCTGCTATACCTTGTAACTATACATACACTTTCATTATCAGGTTTTTAAATGTATGGGAAGTGGGCATTGTTCTTTAAGTATGTTGTATATTCCAAGTTTTAACCAAGTAATAAGGTGAAGATATCGTTGCTCGTTATTGTTAATTCACGTGACCGCGTTAGCTACGCTATCAGAGACATTTTAGAAAATAAACATAAATGGTTGGGTCACCACCTAGGTGGGATAAGGGCAGGAGGATGATTATCGACTTTGGAATGCGAATTGCTTTAGTAAATTTCTGAAGTTGTTTGATATTATGCTGACATTATAACTATAAAAAATTGCTCAAAAGTGTAACTGCGACCATAAAAGTACATTAATCCATTTAATTATGCTTGCATGTTTTAAGTAAAAGAAGTTGCATAACTACTTATTCAATGTATTAACAAATTAATGAAACAATAAGTGACATAAGTTACATACTGATATTGTTAAATGAAACGATTATTCGGATTTTATCGCGTTTAATTAGATGCCTAAATTCCCGTGAAATTCGTAAATAAGCTGAATTTAACAATGTTTATAATATTCGCGTAAAAACAAGAAATCAACATTCTGATATCTGTTCAAATGCGTTAATTTTACTTGAGTGCTATAGAACCATTATAGAAAAATAATTTAAGCATAATTCGTAACTACGTATGTTTTATTATTCGTAGTGTTAAATGACTAAACTTTTCATATAATGAGAAGCTTTGCCGCTGTAATTCTGTCATATTCCTTTCATACCAATATCGATTCTGAAATGTTACGAGTATCATTAGTTTATATTCAGGTACAAAACTAATATAATACGGCAATTTTCCGAGAATAAAATTATAATAAACGACTTCAAACGGAATGACAAACTTGAACGGTATCTAGAACTCCGTGCTGTTCGTTGGAAATAATTCAAACAGTGTGGTATCGAGTTAACTCGAGTGAGACGTAACGTTAAAGGTTGAAAGAATTTTCTTGCAGCGAAATTGAGATATTTCGAATGCCTTTGAGAGAATATTTAGAAAGAATGACGTAGCGGTCCGAAGGAAGTCATTCTTAATTAAATTTGCAGAGATAAACATTAACCTTTCCTCATAAATTATCTATAGGAATGCAGTTGTGTAACAGAAAAAGTAAGCAGGCAAAATTAAATTCCAGTATATCTAATATTAGATCCTCTTCAAATTTACTTACTCGTACTTGTCATACTAATGATTTATTTGCATAAATGCCTTGATAGTATGAATATGAAATGAAAATATGTTTCGATAGGAATATCTTTTTTCCCATAGCTATAACATAAAACCATGAACTTTAATTAATACAACTACTAGTAAGTCACAGTACTTTTTTTGTTTTCCGTAAAATATCATATTTTATTAGTAAAACAAGCCGTGTAAGAAATAAAATAGTTGCGGACAGTTTTTGAAAGTCATAATTTTTTCCAAACGCGCTAAAATACGTTTAATTTCTTACACTACACATAGGTATAAAAACCTGAAAATAAACAAAAAAATGCAGCTATATAAAGTACATTAATAAAAAATACTTTTGTAACAATAATATTTTGAAAACTAAGGAGTTTAAAAACAGATTTTGATAAAACAGTTTTTTTTTTTCTTTCTAGGCAATTTTGTAAGTTCTGATAGTAATGGATCAGAGCTTAAATGAAGCCTATTCAAAAGGTCCCTACTAGTTATAGTCCTAGAAAACTTCCTAGTATAACGATGATGACGATGATCCTACGATGACGAAGTCTGAACATTTAATGTTCAGACTTCATCATAAGTTTCTCGCTTTATTTCTCGCTTTTACGGCTTCAGAGAGTTGTCCAATAGGTAAAAGCGCATGTTCTATGATAGCAGATCCATGCACTAATACCTTGTGGACAGAAGCTGCTAGGTAAAATCATGGACATGCTTGCACAGTTTTCCTGGCAGTTTCCATTACAAATTCCCCAAACTTAATAGAGTTTACTTTGTAGCCAGAATTTATAACTTGCAATATTGTGGCACGACGTCTTATTAAGCTTTTATCAATTCCTGTAATTTCAGCAGAAATTTCAGGATTCTCAAAGAACTTTCTAGCCGTATTGCCCTCATTTGAAGTCCCACTTCCACCTGGTTTAGTTTTGTCTACTGCCAAACCCATTTTTATCCTGAATTGGGATTGGATGGCTTTTTTCTTTCCGCTACACTATATCAGCTTGTCCAACTTGCCACATTTTTATATTAAGCCTATAAGAAACATGCAGAAAAAAGAAAACGCATCACGTATTTCAGGAAATGTGATGTTCAAATTTTTTTTTCAACCTTCAAATTTCGAAGACACACATGCGTGGGAATATATATCCACGAGCTTGTCGACCTACACCGCGTACCTACACCACGCCAAGTAAATGACATTATATATCGAGATGCGTTGGCGCAGCTGACCCGCGGACGTTCGAGCCAGTTGCGAAACTACTCCACGCAAAGCGCACGCCGCCTAAGCTAACGACTCCATACATTGAGTTGACGCGAATGTTAGATTATGTACGCTTATCGCTATTCTAGACTGCTATACTGTGCTTAGCTTATTTTTCCGTCTCTTCTATGTTGTCGTCTATTCTGTGCCTCATAATCTTTCCGCTTCTGTACTTTTCTCCTTCTAATTGTAAATTGGTTCGTGTGCAGTGGAATAAACATTATATCCGTCAAGCCGTGCCACTTATTTACTTGCCACCGCTCATAAGACATTAACCACACACACTCATACAACCAAAATATTAAATTATGTTCGCGCTGGGAACTGATGTATACCGGATATGACGTTATATACTCAAGCCAAGGGATGGTCGCATGGAGCAGCGGTCACTTGGATTTCGGCTGCGTTCCCGGACAGTGACTAGTGGTTATAGTGCTACTTGTCGTTATAACAGTTGTTAAAGTTCAAGTTCAGTAAAAGTTAAAATATTAGAAACAAGGTAAAAAAGTTAGAACTCTTATAATTAAGAACTCATAATTTGCTTATAATTTATAAGTCTCCATCAGTGAAAAGACTTAATCGAAATTTTTTTACGTAAACAATCCTAAATATCGCCTAACTATTCAGTCTAAGCTTGACGTTCTAAATCCTTACTAATATTATAAAGGCGAAAGTTTGTATGTATGGATGGATGTTTGTTACTCATTCACGCAAATACTACTGAATGGATTCTAATGAAACTTTACAATAATAAAGCTTATACATCAGAATAAGACATATGCTATAATTTATATACATATTTTATGTATATCTGTCTTTCTCTCTGAATGTTACTACTACTTAAGCCTATTCTACGCAAACGTAGTGGCGGGCTACATCTAGTATATTGTAAAGCATTTAGTTTATTGACCAACAAAGGCCCAGTATGTGTCTGTTGTGTACCTATTTCAACTTAGTGCAAGAATACCTATCAAAATTGAACAATTAATGCTGTAGTTTTGGTGCATATTACGTTTAGTACAGTTTTTGAACGCAGTTTGGGAAGGTTCCTATTTTTACCGTCGGATGAAGATTAAAAGTTCTTAATAACAAAGTTCTAAAAACGACAACCCGTTCGACCACAGCCGAGAGTTAATTAGGCCGTCATTGAGATCTCTTGATATTTTGTTTGTTTGCTTTTTGTAACCAAACACTGTCGCTGTTTAATTCGTTTATTTTTCTTACACGATTTTGCACGAATGTTTTAAATAAATGAGGCTACCTGATTTCTGACCAGAAAATACAATTTAGTGAACTTCAAATCAATTGAATTAATTATTTATATTTCGGATTATAATTTTAGAACTCGCACTGACTAAAACCCTGATGATGTTCCACCCAGGTTAACTAACATAAAACACAAAATACAACATTTACAGGATAACACAATTAGGGAATTAATTTCTATCGTTTACAAACTTAGAAATTCAGATGCAAATGTACTTTGCACTTATCCAATCATTGCTTAAAATTGCATTGTCTCATGTGTTGGATCTAGTATCACTCGTACATACTACATTTCCGTACTAGCTCCAGAGCATGAGTTTAATTTGCATTCTTTAATTTTAACGCGCTGTTGACTTGTAAATCACTAACATTTAACGAAGAACGCAAATAATTTGTCTTTTGAATCACGTTTCGACTGAATCATGGTATTAAAACATCGAGCATACGCTTGAAAATGATAAACCATGCAAGTTTTTTTGTTCATATTTAAACCTGTTACATCAGTCTTTAACCCGTCGAGCCATTAGTCCTGGCACGGCCATTTGCCACAAAATGTAATTATTAACACCACTGTAATTGACATATGAAGAGTAATTTCGATGTCATTTTTTTGAATAAATATCGCTTGCAGTTTGCAAACGTAATTGAATTTGGACTAATTCAAGATTACCTAAGTGAATATTATAATATTCACTTCATAGGTAACTTGTTGAAACAATATTACAATAAATTGATTCTTCATTTTTGACAAATCTTCTGATGGTGTCACTTATATACTTTGTTGTTACAATTCTTTGGTCAACCGTTAGAGGTCGTTACCATCCGAAACGATATTGAGAGCTCGAAAGGCTTATGCCGGCGCTTCTGGTTTTACAGTTACAGCTTCCTATTCTCTTAAGAAATTTAAATAATTTCATAATAACTTTTTAAGTGTTATCTTTTTTTGCTTGCGATCTCAGGCAGTTAATTAATGCAACATAAATAGACATTTTTAGTATAAAAATATAATTTATTTCATGTAATCAAAAAATGGACTTGATTTCCCAGTGCTGTGTTTCTCTATATAAAAAGCGAAAGCATTGAAAAGTCCCTACTGTAGTTGGATTCGTTATACCTGCGTGTTGAGACAAACAAATCGCTCAGTATTAAGATTATTCTTATTAAATAGTTTTGATGATGTTACGTTAATATCTCACGATCGCGTCATAATATTTTTTGTTCAAGGGTCTTATTATCTCTTCACTATTAACTTCGAGTGAGAGGCAGTCAATCCATAACATAACTCGAACTGCCTTACGTTAATCAAAGCAGCGCAGAGACACCATATGTTTGTAGCTTTCTTTTAATCCGTTTATATGAATGAAATTATGCGGGCTATGTTTGCCTTAGTATGTAAATTTCGATGTAAAGCTTACATTGTTTCATTCTATCGTTATTAACTTACAAATAAAACATTCTTTATTTTATAATTCACGCGTCTTCATATATGCTTTATACATGCTCCTCATCCGATCCTGCAAGAGTAATAACATGCAGACCTACCAATTGGCTTTCTAAGCATTTTAACCGTCTTTTAACTTCCAGTGATAGAATGATCGGTTGTTGAAACGAATTATAAAAATCGCATGACAATTTCACTTAAAATACTTAATTGTAATCGTAATATAATCTCTTATAATAAATCTTCACAAACTTGAGTCGTTGTTCGAAAGTAAATTACTTGAAAGTTGAAACGCTGTTTAAAGGTAATTCAATTTAGGCGATTATTGTTGACTCTCGCCTTTCATTATCTCGTAAAGTTGTTAATAAACTAAGTTTGTCTCAAGTTTCAATGCATTAACAAGATGAAAACATAGTTCCGTACTAAATTTTCTTATTAATTTTAGTTTAGATGATAGCATTTGTTAGACGCTATTTTTGTTCAGTAAACGTATAAACATTGATTCTTGAAAAGTAAGAAATCATAAATTTATATACGTAATAGCAGTCTGGACCAAAGAGAGGCGGCATAACGCAAACGTTATCAAATATTGACTGATACTGGAACTCTTCCAATGACGTTCGGGAACCGTGACGAAAATAAGTTCTGATTAAAGAGTGGACCCGTTACTGATACAGTCGCGCTTATTACAACTCGGAACAAAGGCACAATGCTATTGTTGAGCACATAGACTTAATAAATACAATCTTTTTTACGGCCAAATAGTAAATGCGCTCCGTGTTGCACTAAATAATAAATACATCATAGCTTAAGATGGATAGTACATAGTTAGGTAGACTCAACTTAGTCTCTAATAGATTCGTACTTTAACGCAAACATCATTAGGGATTACACAGATGAAGTCGCGAACTTCTCATGCGACTATAAGGTAGACATATTTTTAGTGCAAGACTTTTAATATAGGGAACCCAAGATTGCTGATATATACCTTCAACATATCTTCCAAGATATCTTATCAAGATTCCTTATTCTCAAGGCATCTTAACTTCGCCAAGACCGTTTGGTTTACGGTTCATTTGCTTACTGGCGATTTAAGTACGCTTCCCTCCAGCTACTCCTTCCCGGACCTGGAAAAAGGCAATAGTTATCGACATTCTCAAGTCGAACGTGTATGAGCATGCATTAACAGGTTGAAGGACTATGTTTACTGCAAAGACCTTATTCCTCCCGAACCATACGGTTTTCGGGCGAAACTTGTATCTCGAATAAATCTTTCACCTGATAGATCACATCACATACGGATTCAATCACCCTTTAACATGTAAGTACGGGTACACTTCAATGTCGCAAAGGTCGAGGTCTGGCATAATAATATTTTTCATTTGCCATAACCCAAAAAAAAAAAAAATAGAAAAATAAAAAATGTATAAAATCAAAGCAAAATACCGAAAAAAATATATAAATAGCATTTTGGCAAAAAGTTGATAAGCTCAGCGATTTCTGAGAATTTCTCGGACACCGGTAGTTGGCATATTTAGTAGCGGTAGTTGGTCTAGATATAGTAATAACGACAAAGTGTATCTAAATATGAATAACTACCGTAAAATTAAAAATTTGATAAATTAAAAGGTAGTCACTAAGTTAAAATTAGTATTTAATTTTTCTTTACAAGCTGTTTGCAGTCGTCATGATATGACGTCAGATAGGCTCGTGCACACCGTTCAAGACTTTGTTACATTGCTTTATATTACTTTGATAGTACTTTCTTTACAAGCCTCTCCTGCGTGGCGAGCGTTCCTCACTCTTGCTATCTTCCCTGTCTCGCGTAAAAAAAATACTAAAGATCCACAAGCCTTGTTAAATAAGCTATTGCAAAGTAATTAGCCAATCATTTTGGTAAACAAGGTAAGTAATAAGAAAGGAATAATTTGCGTGAAAGTGGTCTCCGATGGCAATTATTTGGCTCTCGTACAATTTACCTTTACATAACTATTATTATTATTATTATATACTTTATTGTACACCACAAAGAATTTGATACAATTAGTATGAAATAAGTCTTAAAAGCTAGGTACAATAAGGCGGTCTTATCGCTAAAAAGCGATCTCTTCCAGACAACCTTAGGACGAGGAAAAATAAACTAATGAATAGTGGGAGGTGGTGTGCTCCATAAACTTACTTAATACCAAAATAGACTTAAATATAATAAGATAAACAAAATTATAATAAACATACATAAACATAAATAAATATATAATATATATAAATAAATACACGAGAGAAGAATTAAATCTGAATATTTCCATTAAAAACTATGGATTACAAAGCGATAGATAATGTTGTTTTACGTCAATTTTAAACTTGTCTAGCGTCTTGTCTAACAACGACGAATTTGCTGAGGAAGTTCATTCCACAAGCAGATGGCCTTAACTGTAAAGGAGTTCTTATAATATTTAGTTTTGTACGCATGTGGTGCTAGAATTAGATCTTCAGCTGATCGCAGAACTCGTTCTGGATGGTTATGGCCAAGAAACTTAAAGTGTTCCTTTAAATAGCTTGGAGTCCTAGGGTTAAATAATACACAGTACAGAAGAGAGACAGTGTGTAGATTCCGGCGAAAACGAATGGGTAACCACTTGAGCATTGAACGGAATTCGGAAACGTGATCATATTTGCGTAAACCAAATATGAACCTAATGGCTAAATTTTGAATACGCTCAAGTTTATTTAGTTGTTCTTCGGTTAAATCAAGATAGCTTGCATCCGCATAATCGAGAATGGACAGGAGTAAGGATTGTGCTAGCATAATTTTAGTTGGAATGGGAAGAAAAGAACGTAAACGACGGAGAGAACCCATCGCAGCAAATGTTTTTCGGCTCACTTGATTCAATTGTTCCGACCACGAGAGGGAATTGTCAAATTGGACACCAAGATTTTTCACAGTGGTGCAGTACGGTATTATAACGTCATTTAATTTTACCAAAGGAAGGTTATTCCAGTCAACTCTTGAAATCAAACCAACACCACCAACAATAATAGCCTGGGACTTAGTAGGGTTAACATTGAGACCATAGATTTTACTCCATTCACTGATAGCGGCCAGGTCATCATTGATGGCGGAAACAGCAGTAGGCAAGTCTTCAAGAGTTGACTGTGTGTACACTTGGAGATCGTCTGCATACATGTGATAGAGAGAAGTGATTTTTTGAGAAATTGAATTAATGAATACGGCAAATAGAAGAGGAGACAACACACCACCTTGAGGCACTCCGGCGCGCAATTCACACCAAGACGAGAATTCATCCTCTATGCGAATACGCTGCCGTCGGCCACTTAAATAACTTTGAAACCAGCCAATCACTAGTTGAGATATGTTAATAGAACGTAACACACTCAACAGAATGTCAAAATCGACGGTATTAAATGCATTACTAAAATCTAGCAACACAAGTACAGTGAGCTGTTTATTATCCATACCCCGTCGAATGTCATCAGTAACTTTAACCAACGCTGTAGTCGTACTATGACCTGATCGGAAACCGGATTGAAGAAGATTAAGAAGAGAATTTTTGTTCAGATAGAGATTTAACTGTTGGAAAACTAGTTTCTCTAGAACTTTAGACATGAACAGGAGAATAGAAATAGGACGAAAATCGGAAAATTGCAATGCATGGGCTTTCTTAGGGAGAGGAGTCACTTGAGCACTTTTCCAAGCTTCGGGAAACTTGAATGAAGAGATTGATGCGTTAAGGATATGGGTGATAATAGGAGTAATAAAGTCAAGGATAGGTAAAATCATATTACGACTAACGTTGTCGTCACCAACGGCATTAGACGAGATTGATAATATGTTCTTCTTAACATCACACTCAGTGAAAGGAATGAAATTAAACGGTGGAAATTCAGGAGCTGGCATGGAAGAAAGAATGTTCAGAGTGCGCGACTTATCTGAAATATCTAAGGAACTAGAAGAGGTGAAATATTCATTAAGGAGTTCAATATCTATATTATGGTGAAGCAAACTAGAAGACGCTTTACCAACTCCAAGAGATTGAAGAAATTTCCAAACTTTGGCAGGGTCGCCGTTTTCGACAGATTTGTGAATGTGGCGTCGTTGTGCATCTCTACACAATGTATTGCAGCGATTCCGCAGTTTATTATAATTTTGCAGATTTTTAACAGAATGATCAGCTTTCAGCTTGCTTTTCGCATAGCCTTTTTTCTTAATAATGTTTTTAAGATCATCTGTTAACCACGGCGCAGGTAAATGTTTTATTTTTACGGGTTTAACGGGGGCATGCACGTCATAAAGCTGTGTAACTAACGAATTAAACAATTCAACTTTCATGTCGACTGTGGGAGCATAAGCAACAGCAGACCAATCAATAAGCCGAGCATCTTCAAGAAGACGTTTTTTATCCATTCCACCAAAACTACGCTGCAGAAGGATTCTCGATTTAGCTTTAGGAGGGCGAACTCTGTATGAAAGAAACAAAAGATCGTGATGAGAGAAAGCATCAGCCTCATGCTGGCCATGCCTCAAGACAAAATCAGGGGAAGACACAATTATAAGGTCGAGAAGAGAAGGGGTGCAGTCAGGTTGGTTATGAGTAGCAGAAAGCGGTAAAATATGTAAGTTACACGCTTCAGTAACCAATTTGAGCTTTTCACATCGATTGTCTCCTTTAAGTAAACATGTATTAAAGTCGCCCATAATTATTGTGTGACTGTATGAAGGTATTAAATTTTCTAGTAAACATTCAAGTGTAGAGAAGTAGTCAATATGAAGAGATGGACTGTAACAAACGCCAAGAAGAATTTTGGTGTGGGATAATGTTACTTCAATAAACAGATGTTCGGCCGCATTAGAGGGAGGAGGCTGGGTGGACATACTTACAACAGAGAATGGAATATATGAACGGAGATAAATTGCCACCCCTCCACCACCCCTTCCAACCCGGTCATTGCGAATGAGGTGATATCCTGGTAATGAGTAAGAGGTAGATGGTAAACATGGCTTTAACCAAGATTCGGAGACAAGAATGGCATGAATATTACGGGACTCAAAAGATGCAAGCATATCGGGATAGTGTGCCGGAATACTTTGGGCATTTATGTGAACCACATTAAAATTTTTCAGAGAATCTGAGAAATATGAATTGAGGACTTCATTTATCGGAATAGAAGATATTGTACTGTGAAAGCTACCTCCACTAGAACTATTTGACGCAAAAGACAAGAAATCACTAGAATCATCATTCACTATAGCAGAACTATTTTCAGAATTAATCCAAAATTCGTTAAAGGTAATACAAACGTTGTAGTCACTTTTGATTAGAGTATCTATTTCGTTAAGTACTATAATCAGAGTAGAAATGTTTTAATCAATAGGACGAAGAGGCATTTCCTAGTTGATTCAATTTGCAAGTTCGACGACTTTTACCACAAGCCAAAGAGCGTGTAGCGCATTCCGGAAACAGGGACCTATATGACTGCAAATCAATTTTACTGATACGTAAAATAACTGACGACTTCTGTTGCGATGCAACGGCCTTGTAGCTCTTAAATATATATGAAAACACGCTAACATTTTCCATGTTAATTACATAATCGTTTTTTGTGTTAAATACTTCGTCTCATACTGGCTGGCATTTGATTAATAGCCCTTACTACTTTTTTTGATTGATTAGATTTGCACAAGCACTTCTTAAACGCGAACACCGCACTTAAGTAAACGAAACTATGTTCGTGTCTATTCCTTTTAGGGTTCCGTACCTAATGGGTAAAACGGAACTCTATTACTAAGAATCCGCTGTCTGTATTTCAGTCTATCCGTTTGTCACCAGACTGTATCTCATGAACCGTGATACTTAGACAGTTAAAGTTTTCACACATGATGTATTTCTGTTACCGCTATTATAACAAATACTAAAAAAATTAAAAAAATTATATGGGGCTCCCATAAAACAGACATAATTTTTTTGCCGTCAATGATATTCCTTGCATTTTTTGTTTCCTTTAGAGTCGTACTTAGTACATATTTTAAAGACACGACGACATCTGTCTGTCTGCCCATAGACAAAAATATTTAAGTGGGGCTCCCAAACAACAGACATGATTGTTTTGCTGTTTTATATATAATAATGGTACGGAACCCTTCGAGCGCGCGTCCGACTCGCACTTGGTCGGTTTTTTATTATTAATATAAAATTTTGACACCGCATCTTACTCAACGCCTAACGTGAACATTGGCTCAGGACTTTGGTGAACGTGGCTTCGCTTTGGGCGCAATAATAACATAGGTACATACCTACACTACATAGTTTAAAATATAAATACCCGGAGGACGGTCTTTTTTTTTTTTTTTTTGGCAAATCGTGTGTTTTGGAAATTACATTTAGATACAAATTACTGACTAATGAAATATGCATAATATTTTTCGATTGTACCGACGTAATAATAATTATGAACTGATGTTTTTCACAAAAGAAAGAACTTTAAAAAAGAAGGGAAAAAAATAACAAAATAACAAATCGACACAAAATTAAAAATAAAGAAAACAATGATCTGGAATTGAAAAAAAAGTAAAAAAAATAAATGTGTAAATGATCGTGACCGTTACCGACCGAGATATTATAAAATTTTTTTTTTGCGGCGAAATTTACCGTCGTATTCGAATGATATTTTTATTCCCTGAAAACAGGGATAAAAGGAAATTTTCTAAAAATGAGACCTAGCTAGATCAATTTTTTGCCCCCGAATCTACGCACATACTAAATTTAGTGAATATCGCTCGAGCCGTTTCCGAGATTCCGATTATATATATATATATACAAATATATATATATATATATATTCATATATATACAAGAATTGCTCGTTTAAAGGATAAGATGCCGACATGCCTTTTATTTGCCGACGATATGAAATTGTTTCGCAGAGTGGAAGGCACCATGGATCATATTAAATTACAACGTGATATTGATGCGGTATACAAATGGAGTATAGAGAATAAGTTGTATTTTAATGTAAGCAAATGCTCATTAATATCGTTTAGCCGTTCTAGTACCCCGCGTTGCCACAACTACTGCTTGGGAGGAGAATCACTTAGACGTGTCTCCGAGATAAGAGACTTGGGTATTTGTTTTAGTTCAGACTTGAGATTCCGTGAACATATTGTCGAAACCTGTAAAAAGTCGTACCGACATCTGGGTTTCGTCTTAAGACAATCGAGTAAATTCGATAACATAAAAGCTATAAAAGCCTTATATGAAGCCTTGGTAAGGAGTCATTTGGAGCATAATGCTGTGATATGGGCTCCACATGAAAATAAATATAAATATATGCTCGAACGTATTAATAACAAATTTGCTCGATTTTTGTATTGTAAATTATATGGAGTGTATCCGGTTTATCCTGTACTATATCCTACTTTATTCTGGGTATGGTAGGATATAGTACACTTGAAGTGAGGAGGGAGGTTTTTCTAGCCACGTACCTTTTTAAGGTATTGCGTGGGAAAATAAATCATCCGATTCTATTGCAGCAGATGAGGCTATGCGTACCAGAAGGATATTTGAGGAGGAGGCGGCGGCCGATGCTATTATCTGTACCTAGGTCACGGACTAATTTATTACGTTTTTCACCATTGACTCGCGCGTTTTGTACTTTAAATACAGTAGCTAATGAATTAGATTTATTCCATTGCTCATTGAACGAGTTCACATTGGCTACGATCCATGTTCTGAGTGTTTAGTTTTAGTTATAGTTATAAGTATAGTTATATGTTAAATTGTATTCGAACTTCACTATCGCATTAGGTACAGCCTGTAATGATAGTTGTAAGTTGATGTATAAAATAAATAAATAAATAAATAAATAAATAAATAAATAAATAAATAAATAAATAAAAGATTATGACTAACTCACTTAACTTTTATTTACATATAATACTCTATGTAACAATTTTCAGCCTTAGATACATTTTATTACTAACGTAATGATTACTTTTTGATAATATATATGAGGCCCCTGTTCTACATTGCGCTTAACTGACCGTAGTCCATATTATGTGTACACAACTAGGTACTATCAGGCAGAAAATCGGCTTTAGTAAATTCAGAGAATTTTTTTGCCCTGGCTCTCTGTCTATTAGCTTAGTGGCCAAAGCTCTTCCTCTCCACGCGAAATCAACTCCACGTGTTATTTACTTTGTTTATACTTAGCCTTTAGCAATGCGTGGCGTTATCTAAGTTACTTTTTACAAACACGCTGAGATTTTCACCGACGTGGCAATCGGCCATTTAGCTTAATCGTTAAATCGTCCGAGTGCGTAATCCCACTAAGGCCAATGGTTTTTAGTAAAATAAATAGATTCTTAGTTTGTGAAATCCAGAGCCATACAAGGATTATTCGCTAACAAGTTTTATAAGAAAATAATACAACAATTATTTAACAAAGTTTGCCTAGACCCCTTTATATTTCGCACAAATATGTATTTAATATTGCTCTCACGGCTTACTGGGTTTTACAAACAGAATGGTATATCTCCGTTCAGTGTTTTTGCATGGAAATTTCTCTCCCCACATTTACTTATAACAAATGGGCCCAAAAAGTTATTCCAAAACTTGTTTGTTTTTCAACGTATGATTCAACGTCAGCAAACATTTTTTGACACTGAAATGTAACTAGAGACGTGATTACGCATGTTAAACATTTAAGTAAACCTTATTACAGCTCAAATGTTTATAAATATTACATTTAAAAATATATTTTTTGGCTCTTATGTTGTTGAAGTTAGTACCAAGCACCTATTTTATCGTAATAGTTCCGTTAAAAATGAAATCTAGCATTAATAGGGTAATAAAATGAATAAAATGGTAAAAATCTACCTTTTATATCAACACTGTAACTCACTTCATTAATATTGTAATATTTAGTTTTTATTTTTCATTCGATTGATTTTCCATTAAATTTTACGGTAAAAAATTGTTGTCAATCACATTATTCACAATCCATGATAGCTCATTGTGCGGGCGCTCGCCTTTAATTCAATATACTCGAGCACCTGAGTTCGAACACGATGCTGGCACCAGTGAAATTGTTAATTTTAAGTGCTGTATTATTACGTGCTCAGCGGTGAAGGAAAAAAATGTTAGGAAACCTGCATATTTTCGAAAAAATAATAACAAAATGAAATATTTTTCTTGGTTGCTGCCTACAATTTTTTTTAATTGCTCCATTTAAAAAAAACCAGATTGTCCGTGACTCACACTCGTAGGCATCATTCTTTTCTATTTTATTCTATATTTCGAATATATGCGAAATCCGCCAATACATAGTGGGGCCGCGTGGACTATGGCCTGATACCCTTTGTACAGAGGAGGCCTTCGTCATGTGGGACATTTATAGGCTTTTACTTTTGCAGTATTCATAATTTAAATTCATAATACAAAAGCGTAATTTCTGAGTATTATTTTAAACTAATATTTTTGTTAAACTCACTTTATTTCCCAGTGAGGATTTATAAAATTTTCAAAAACTTGCATAGATTGTATAGCTAAATATCAGTCTTTGAAACTCGATATAGCTTTCATGAGTCCAGGAATATTATCTTATTTTCTTACAATTTACTTAGTAGACCCTTGGTTTTGGGGTTCAAACTTAATTACTCGACATTTTCTTCAAAACGTTAATTTCAGTTAAATAACACTGAACAATTACTTTAGTTTACATAAACTGTGGAAAGCCAATTAACAAGGTTTAGAAATAGTAGAAATGTTACTTAAAAAGGGTTTTGAGGAGTTTTAAACTATTTGAAATTGATTTATGTTTTCCTTTTGTTTATCGTAATATTTTACAAAATGTACAATGTATGTTTTATACAATTACCACAGTCGAGATCCATTTATCCATCATGTAAAAATGCCGCCCATGACTGCTCCAAATGACTCCTTTACCAGGCTTTTATAGCTTTTATGTTATCGAAACTCGAGTGTCTTAAGACAAACCTCGATTCGGACGACTTTTTAAAGGTTTCGTTACAGTCGAGAATGTAAAAATGCCGCCCATGACTAACATATCACCGTAAGACACATTTATAACACCGTCAAACTGAGATATTTTTTCCCGGATCATATGTATTATTTGACCCTTATATAATTATTATCTGAGTTAACTTAATATATATATATATATATATATAAGATGACACTAAATATTAAAAAAAGGAAATTAAATTATATTTAATATGCATTCAATATCGATGTTTTTTAATATTGCTATAGCTCTAGCAATCAAGAAATAAATATGTCTTGAAAACATGATACTACCCTAGATAAATAATGCGAGCAAAGATTATTACTTTTCTTTCGTTTGATCTGTGAACGGTTCCACGATCGGTAATTTATATTTGAACAGAAGTAAATATTGGCGTTTAATATAAGGTTCCAAGATATAATATACGTTGCATTTCACTGCGAATATCTTGATGATAGTGAAATGCAAAGAATACTTGTGCCTAAAAAAACAGCTATAATTTACGCAACGTTTGCTGATCGGCTAAATACGAATACGCCTTATGAAGCAATTTTAAATAATACAGCACGGTTAGATGGCGTTAGGGTACAGTATGTTTAATACTAAAACCCTGATATTATATAAATGTCGCAGGATCAAGATGTGGCGCTATAGTTTGAAGTAAGCACCATCTATTGGTAGTTCTCGGAAACATCAAGTAGTGCGCTTGAGTTGATTTTAATCGAACAAGTAAACTACAATGCTACGTCATAACTTTTATTTTGTGCGTACAACATGTCCACCTATCTCCGACATATAGAAATACGAAGTAGACGTGACACTAGCGCATCGAAACGGAACGTGTAATTAGGTTGCTATTCTAGACTGTCACTTGTCTGGCTGTCACTTGCCGTATCATAATTTTTTTGCCGTTTTTATATATAACGGTACAGAGCTCTCCGAGCGTGAGACCGACTCGTACTTGGCCAGTTTTTTTATACAACCTCCCACAAACCAGTTCTCCTGAACGGATAGCTAAGCTAGAGCAAGATGACGGCCAACTTCCCCTCCCAATCCCTTGGGAGAAGAAGGCCAAATACTTTGGTATCATTTTCGACTCCATAACGCAACTTGCATACTGATTGCAGACTGATGCTACGCGAACAATTTAGAATGCTGAACAGACGTTTCATCGAGAACTAAAAACTTTTCCAAAACTCTGTTGATAAACGAATTACTCTGACGTAAACGAGTTCGAAAACACTCCCATCGCCCGTGTATTGTCCTCATCGACCCGATCTAGGAAGGAGATAAGTCGACCGCCCGACAACGCTACACCTACACATCGGTAAACGATCGATAGAATTTACCATTTGCAAAACTTATGAAGTTTTTCCCAAGTTTGCCATTGACTTGCTTTATTATATTTCAATACTTTAATGTAAATGTTATTACCCAATTACGCAGATATTTCATTTATTATAGCTACATTGTAAATCAGGCTATATTTTACAACGCAGCTAAAATAGTTTAAATTAGGTACTAATATTCTGGAGGACACTTCTATTTGCGAATTCAATGATTTTATCAACACATTGTGATTATCTACCGAACTGTATAATGTACTTTAAGATATTCAGTGTATAAAGGATGCCAAAAATCATTTCGATCAATTATTTAGTTGTTTCGTGAAAAAAGAACAGACCAACTAACCAACGACCGATATTATATTCTCCAACGATATTATATTTATAATATAAGTGGAGTGGTATATTTTTGCATTAGCATACTTCTTCAATCGGTTTGCGATTATATCATTAAAACAAACATTTCACTACCATTCCTTTCATGAAACATCTGACTAAGTTTGACACTACTTTCTAATTTATAGTAATTTGTTAAATTTCTCACCCCTCTACGGATGGAACCAAAAATCTATCTACGCTTATAAATCGAATGAAGCGGGGTATGTCAATATGAGCCGGCGTATGATATTCCTATTCTGGATTAACTTCTCTCTGTTATTAATATCATAATTTTCTCCATGAATACTAAATCTGTACCCTTCGAGTAGCAGAAAGCCCATTATAGACTTATATTTATTGTGCTTTTCCTTTTGAAGGTCCTACAATCCAGCACCCATAAAACTTTGTGTTCACTAATAAACTTTTAAGTCCACTAAATTGGGATTATAACATTGTAACATAACTAAATCCTAAAGGTGAATAGTAATATTAGGGCTGGCATGGAATCTTAATCGACTTTTCAAATGCCTTTAATACTGACGGTATCATGACATCTTTCCATCCTCTCCAATAATTTGCATTCAGATGAGTTGCTGGAATGGTTTTCTTTCTATTTTCAAGAGTACAGGGGCAATCCGGCTTAATATTGCACCTGTAGTCCCCCAAGGTGATATTCTCTTTCCTCTTTTATTCTATTTTCATAAATCCAATTTTCAAAAGGATGTCAACGCATGCTCGCTTGGCAACTTTCATAATAAAAAAAGTCATATCTTTCTTCTTCTGTTCTGATCTTCGGTGTGCTTATGATCTTTAATATGAATAATATAGTATTTTGTATTAGATTCCTTAATTTGATTCAGCAATGATTTCTCTTTTTTAAATTTTATATCCAATGATCCTACTTCAACTGCTCTGGAACAACCTTAGGTTGACTGGTAGATAAAGCTGATGGCATTAAGTCTGCCTTTGTACTTATTCTGTGTCCATAAGAGTAAATAGATAAATAACTATTCTTATATTTAAACGAATCACAACTAAGTATAAAACAAATTCGTCTCGCTGTCTGTCTGTCCGTCCCTATGTATGCTTAGATCTTTAAAACTACGCAACGGAACTTGATGAGTTTTTTTTTTTACTACGTTGAGTGATTCAATACGATGGTTTATAATTATGTATAGTAAGTTGCACCCGTGCGAATGTAGTAAAAGCAACAATTGTACAAAAAATGCAACAATTAGGGGAAGATTGACGCATTCGTACACTTTTTAGACTTTGATTTTTTTTTAAATTTGATATCAAAGATAAATTGCTTAATCTGTTATTATAACAAACTAGCTGACTCGGCAAACGTTGTTTGCCATATAAATTATTTCTAGAGGAATCGGAACGCACGCATAAAATGTTTGACAGGTTACACAGAATTGTTGACAGATTGACAGGTACAGTTTGTATGGGAAAATAAAATTGTCGCTATTTGGATTTTCCATGCAATTTTTCCATAATTTCTCATCGTTTAAACCTTCCCTGGACTGCCACAAATATTTCAAAACCAAAATTAGCCAAATCGGTCAAGCCGTTCTCGAGTTTTAGCGAGACTAACGAACAGCAATCCATTTGTATATATAAGATTACATACATTCACCTTCCTAATAAAACATTATGGAATCACAATAATAAATAAATATCTTAAACAAGAAATACTGAAATCGGCATTAAAATATATAAAAATTAGTTTTTTGGTCCTTAAAATAGGTTTTATGTTATACTATTCATGATACTATTTTATATATCACTCACTTTCTTCACTTTTCCTATTTTTCGTTCTCTTCCTTTTTCTTAGATTATTTCTACTGAACTGAACTGCCAGTCTAGTGCGCTCCAGGGCCCATATTTCGGTCATATCCTTAATAAGTTCGGGAATAATAAAAATTTTTCATTCTGCACTAGTAATTTAAAATTAAATTAAGTACGTTATTAGAAACCGTCACGTCATTACCGGTCGTTGACATTTAAAACGTCTACCCCCCTGATCGTAACAATATTTTATCGACATTGCTATTCCATCCAAAATGACTGTCAACAACCATTCCTAAGTACTTATAGGATGGCACTGTTCTTAAATGAAAGCCATTACCGTTTATTTTTGTGTAGACTATCGTATGTAAATCCCTTTATTTTTATAAAAATTACGTTGTTATTATTGTAAGATTATCACCTGTAGTGTAGTGTCAAAATTCACCAGAATTCAAATTTTATCTATAATATATCGAAAGCAACACATTTCATAGTGAACCTGATGACATAAAAAGTTATTTAAAATTTTTAAAGTTTATCACTTTAAAAATTTAAAATAGCTTTAAAACTGTGGAAGATCGTTGAATAAGTCTGTTCAACCCTTCAATTATACGGTCTGCGAATTACTATAAAAGCTATTGTTTTCGAAGATAGGTTACTTATGGCGGCTTAATGCGAAAAGGTCACCTTTTGTGAATATGTTAAGTTTTCCTCCTATTTAACTTACATATTAAACAATTTACAGCCTTAAAGAATAAATTTTTAAAATACATTATTAACATTTTTAAATACATAATTAACTGTTACCCGTAAATATATGTTATCACCTCACCTTATTGTCCCAATTGCACTATGCGTAAAATTATTTTGACCGTTTATAATTCGAAAACTATTATGAGAGTAGTCTCTTAGAATGTAGATTCCGATACTCGCCATAGAAATAAAAAATGGTTCTTTCGGAAGAAATGTGACGGCATTACCGTAGAATAACTCAAAGTCAAAGTATCTTTATTCAATACTAGTTGTTGCCCGCGACTACGTCCGCGTGTAATAGGGGGAAGGGACAGTTATCTATACATATAATAAAAATTTAACTTGTCTTTGTCTGTACATGGGAGACATTTGAGTAAACTATTATTAAAGATCCTCCTATATCAACGCAATAGAACCCGAAACAATGGTTGTTAAAATTGTTGTCTGTGTGTATGTGCGTTTGTGCGCGTTAATTTCAGAAACGGCTTAAACAATTTAGGTGCAACTTTCACTAATGCATTGTAGTAGTTCACTTAACATTTAGTGTTAGTTTTATTCAAATCGGTTCATAAATAAAAAAGTTATATTAACTTAAAAAAAAGTAATTGCTACAGCTGAATTGGATGAAAGTATAGTTAACTATAATTATATTATGATCTGTAAAATGATGATGATTGTAAGATTATATAAATTTAAAAAACAGTCAAGCGTGAGTCGCAATCGTGGACGAAGGGTTCCATTCCATACCATCTATAAAAAGGCAATGTCTGTTGTATGAGAGCCCCACTAAAAATAATATTCTGATTTCCTTTATTTGTTGTTATAGCGTCAACAGAAATACAGCATCTGTGAAAATTTCAACTGTCTAAATATCATAGTATATGAGATACATGTATCAAACAGATGCTAGCAGTCTAGCTAGCATCTGTCTTTTTGTTTGAACTCGCTAATCTCAGCGACTACTGGTCCGATTAGAAAAATTCTTGCACTGTTAGATAGCCAATTTATTGAGGAAGGCTACTTTTAAAAGCACGATATAAAATGTGGTACATACGGGCCGAACCACTGGCGAAAAGCTAGTGTACAATAAAATATCACTTTTACCACATTCACAATTTTGCCTTCTGGTAAAAAATTACTATGGGTCACACAACTAATTGTCCCGTGTGGGAATCGAACCCACGCCAAAGGCAATACCTTGACAACTTCGCCATGGTCAGTGATCAAGCGAGTGTTTTCGCGAAATAAACAAAATTTTGTCTGAGCCACACCCAGTGACGATCTCAGCTTGAATTATGTACCTGTAGAGAAGGCACGTTTATATGAAGTTAAGTTTATATGAAGTTGAAAATGGAATCCGCCATTGCACAATTTTACACCGACATTGTACGGGATTTTATATGCAGAACGGCCACTTGCAGTAAGCGAACTTAAAAACTCAACCAGCTAATTTGTGGTTTGGTCATTGCTTGCAGTGAGCATAATGCGTTCACATAACCAAGAATTATCCCGATATCATCAGAAAAATTCTTGGTTATGTTTAGGTTATGGCTTTAAGTTCAGTATTTGGAGACCTTTCAAGTGTTCAACTTGAAAGTTCTCCGAATACTGAACTTATCAGTTTGTTTTCGGAGAAAACGACTGTACCAAGTATGTTCGGAAGACACACCTGCCCATTTTTCTCTGAAAGGATCTCCATTCTGCCTTCTCAAATTTTAACAGCACATTGGAAAATTTTTGGGTATGTAAACGGAGTCCGCACGTTAACTGTCAACCGCAACTTATGTTTTTGAGACCAGAGATAAGAACGCTTCGGTGAGGCATTTATTTCTCCGCTTCAGTCCCCTGTAATGAGAGGAAGGGTTTCGAAAATCTCTAGAGAAAACAACTGTGGCGTTCCACATTGGCCTTTCATCTCGGTGTATGTACTGTACAGTACAGGTGTATGTACTCTATAGGTGCTCAGTCAAAATTCACTCTGTTTACTTTTTTACTTTACTTTAATGTCTATAACCTTTAACTGACTCCAATGTACGAGATAATGAATGGCGTCTATGGCGAAATGGGTATCAGCACTAAGTCGTATTTGGTTTTCATAGATTGTTGAGATTAAATCGTTCCCTTTCTTTTTAATTCTATCGAGGCATTTTTGTAATAAATACTAAAAGTAAATTCAATTATTTAGAAAATACTACAAAATAAGAACCTTAATTACAAAAAAACATGTATATTTACAAGATTAAATCTATCTAAAATTACATATTATCTAATAAACCTAATCCACGCGGCATAAAAATATTAGATACAATTCGTGAGTCAGTGACAAAAACAAACAATTTACAAACCACAAAGCAAAACAATATCCGAATATCCTAGCCTAACCAAATTTATATTCTTAAACAGTGACAGATTTGTCCGTTGGTCGTACTAGGCGCATTAAAGATTAAGAGAAAAGACTCGCTGGAAGGCATAAAAAATTAAACAAAGGAAGTTAGTACATGATATTATGGAGCCGTCTAATGGCTATCAGGCCTAATCATGGCTAATACTTATCAGGCCCGCTTGATTTGTTATAATTTTCATGGAATATCGCCTACGCAAAGAAGCGAGAGGCGAAAGGCAAGCAACGCTACTAAAACACCCCACTAATTTGCAGCCTCCTACATTTGGCCCGCCGAGTACGCGGCCTATAGAGAAATCCACTACTGTTCTTAACAACTAACCAAATCGCCAACCAAAATCAAGAATATCCGTATACCGAGCAAAACTAAAATTGTATCTATCGTATAAATCTCCATAGAAGTAATTCGCATTATTATTATTAAAATGCAAATGGTCGGCGCTTTTCCCTTAATTAACTTGTGAAAATATGTATACAGCGCATTTTATGGATTTAACAACGCCATCTAGTTTTTGTACGGGAACTAATTCCTTATCTTATCGTAACTTACTTGACTGTAATTCTAGCAATTGAAGAATTTGTTAATAAATAATAAAATTAAATGTTTGATTTTTATTATGAAACTGAAAATTTACGTTATTATAGTTAAAGTTTTATCACTGATAGTACATTTTGTATGGATGGTAATTTTTTGTATTGGGAGCTATTATGTCATTTGAAAAAAATAAAAACTGTTCCAATTGATCCAGTTGCTAATAACGTATATATTCTGTTTTGATATCCCCGTAAAAAACGGTCCTATGTTTTGTGAGTATTCACATTACTTTTTTTTTGAGCGAACCAATTGAAATAAAAGAAAGCTTTAATATTTCACAGAATTAATCTTGAATACTTTCAAAAACACCACACAAATTAGTCAAGTAGTTGTATAACTGAGATAACTAAGTGTTTGCGACTGCACTGCTTTAATCTTAGCACTCCCATATCTCCCGTTTGAGTGAACCGATTGAGATGAAACAAAGCCTAGATGTTGCCCCAAGCTTTGCTTAAGTAACCAGTGAAAACTGCATTAAAATCCGATAAGTAATTTCCGAGTTTATCGCGCAAAGACTGACAGACAGACAGGCAGACAAAAAATTCCAAAAATGGTTTTTATGTTTCCTATAACTCTTTTTAATGTACCCTAATTCATTTTTTCATAAATATGTTCAATGCACAGACGCACCGATTCTACTCTTTTATTATAGTATAGATATAGATAGGCTTACCTTAAGATCTTATTGATGTACTCTTGAACGTCAACAAAAAACTACCACTGCAAACTGCACACTGCAACTAACTGCCACATGTAAATCAAAGCACCACGGCTTACCTTAAGATCTTATTGTTGTACTCTTGAACGTCAACAAAAAACTACCACTGCAAACTGCACACTGCAACTAACTGCCACATGTAAATCAAAGCACCACGGGGACGCGATATGTTTGAAGCTTCGTTTTTATGTGTTTTTATGGAGGAAGTTACGTTAATCCATCGAAATATTTTTGTTTCTTTCATTTTTTACATTCTTACTACAAGAAATTAATCGGGGTCTGTGTATATAATAATAAATATATCAATTAAAAAACATTTTTTATTTATTGTACACCAAACACAGGTTATAAAAAAAATTAAAAATATAAGCAATGTACAAAAGGTAAGCTTAACTCATTGCATGAGACGTAGTGAACACTGCAACTACCACTTGTGTCAAGGTATGTACACTCTATCTACCACTACTGGTAAAACATGATCAAAATCATGTTTTACCGTGATCAAAATCATGTGTCTCTACTGTTTACGTGTTTATATATTATACATTTACAGTAGAAATGATTAAATACGTTTGTCAGTTACCTAGTATAATAATAAGGTAAAACATAATAGTGTAATAATAGTATAAACTTTACTTAGTTTGAAAGTAGATACCGTTCATAAAACCATGTCCTACACTTTATTAATAAAAAAATAAAACAGACTGCAAATATCTTATCATCATATACATTTCCTGTTTGATTATGAGTGTCTCTGGCGTCCGAGGTTTAATAACAATGAAATTGTAAAATGAAAAAAAAATGTAAAAATTAGACACAATGGACACAAATGAACGGAGTTCTGACGTAAGAAACATAAAAAGTATTAATTATTATAACGATTTGCAAAATCATAGATTTGTGGAGATCACAACGGACGCAGTTTTTATAAAAAAAAGATTTCGACATCTAAGGAAGGACCCGTGTTCATTGCTTACCCAACCGCAGTCCGTTAGGGCCGTCTAATTTCACGTCTATCTGTGTCTCTAATCCATCGCATAATAGACGTCGACGAATTTCGTTGATTCGTCTCGCTCGCGCCATCCGTCGTTTTTACCTTGTCGCGTAATAGGCAGATCCATTTATCACCCTATCGTACGATTCGATTGCCGTACAGTTAAAAAAGTATACTATAGTACAATAAAAGCCTGTATATGTTCCACTGTTGGGCGAAGGCCTCCTCTGTAGAACGCTATTAGGGCTACGCGACGCCACTGCGGAAATATTTTTTGTTATATTTCGAAAATACTCAGGTTATTTCACGATGAGTATCGCCATTGGGTACGTGACAAGTCAGCAACTCAAAATTTCAATTGAAAATTTCATTCCTTCCGGAATCGTTATACGATATATATCGAGTTCATATCCTGGAACACGATATATATCCCCGAGTCCGGGTTTGAACCATGACCTGACAGGAGACCAGCGTGAAGTAGAAGTTTTTCACTTCTGCGTTTCGCGTTTCATCTGGTGAGTGAGGTAGCCGGAGCCTAATTTCAAAAGGTTGTCAACGCTTCTGCAACCCTCAGGTTCACCCTACTCTGCCAGCTAACCTGGTGAGAAAAAAATGTGATTGAAGGTAGGTGGAAATGTGTTCAGCGCACAGTAATATTTCTAAAACATACCATACATAAATATATATATTAATATCAATACATAAATATATCTATAAAAACATATACATATTACATAACATACACTTAATATGTAATTAATAAAGATATAAAACACGGCATTTAACTACAAGAAGAAAAATACGTTATGTGGATAAATAAAACTCCTTTGCTCTTTCTTTCTTGAAAACATCCGATGATGGATTGGCACGGACATTATGAGGTAAATAGTTCCAGTAACGCACCGCTTGTACTATAAAAGAGCTGCCATAACAGGAAGAAGAGTGCGAGGGTAGTTTTAGAAGAAGGGATTAGATTTCACGACAGGGGGTTGACCACGCGGTACCATGTACTCAAAACGCTCACGGAGGTACAGAGGAACCGCAGGATTTTTAAGATTTGTGTAAAGTGTGGATACTACATGCAAATCTCGACGGCCCATTTCAACTGGGATCGGAAGCTAGTATATGATCGCATTTACGAGTCATTTTTGAAGCGGTTACACAAATTTTGTAAACGTTCCAATTTATTTAGCAGTTCCTCCGCAACATCCAAGTAACATACGTCCGCATAGTCAAGTAGAGGTAGAAGAAGGGACTGGGCAAGTGTAACTTTTGTTTCAAAGGGCAAAAACCGTTGGAGACGTTTGAAAGAATGATGCAAGTAATGTAATTTCCTGCTTACTTCATTAACGTGATTGGTCCAGGATAACTTGCTATCAAACAAATGCCAAAGTTCTTAGCACACGAAGAGTATTGTATACTAACACTATCGTAGCATACCGTTGGCAAGTAAATACCGTTGATCAGCATTTACGTGCCAAAAATAACCTTGAGGCTAGAAGTCCAAAAAGTTTTTCCCAATTACAAATTTATGAGCGATCATCGTTTACTGCAGATACTGCATCATGCATCTCGTATACCTTAAAATGGTGGTAAAGCTGCAAGTCAAATGCATAGAGATGAAACTGAGAAGAGATTACATGAGTGACAGTATTAACAAATATTGAAAATAAGAGAAGAGATAAGACGCAACCTTATGGAAGTCCCGCAGCAAGATCACACCAGCCTGATGCATCATCGTAGCGGACACACTGCGAGCGACCCCGCAGGTAAGAATCAAACCAGATAAGTGCAAGTGGAGATACGTTAAGAGATTTAAGAATATCTAAGAGAACATCAAAGTCACCGGAGTTAAAAGCGCTGCTGATATCGAGTAGGATCAGAACTGTCAACTGTTTGTGGTCTAGAGCTTGGCAAATATCATCAGATACCTTAAGGAGAGCTGTAACCGTACTATAACCAGGACGGAAACCAGCCTGAAAGTGACTTAGCAGACCACTGACGTTTAAAAAGGAGGATAGCTGTCGCTGTACAGTACTCTTCAGGACCTTCGGACAAGATGGGTAAAATAGAAATTTATAAGATGATATTGTCCCTGAAGTAAAAGATGAGAATCGAGGAAAGAGGGTAGGATCGGGGAAGGTTTATCCTTCTCCGATATTTCCCAACCTCTCATAAACCTGTCATGTGAGACATAACAGGGTATTTTTTGAAGGTAATCCGCAATATAAAAAGAGGATGATGTTGTCCATATATCTGTTATCATACGCTTAGACCTCTTTTTTCAATAGTGTGTCGAAGTACAATGTTGAAAATTATGTGAAACGTGTAAATTTTCCTTGCGTTGTATATAGTTCAGACTTCTAAGCTAGTCGTAGAGCGCGAGTATTACTCGCAAGTCACAAGTGACATTTAGTTTTATGTGTTTATGCCACACTTTGTTGCTTCTTTTATAAATAACCTTTCAAGACTGAATGGTCTTTTTCTGGGCTATCTCGATATCTAGTGCAATAGCAATATTTTTACCGTGCCCGACTATCTGCAACTACATCGCTATTTACGTTAAACTAGAATAGAAGTCAAACACTGGCAGTTTCAAATAAAAAGTAAAATGATCATTGAAATAAAAAAAAATCTTTTTTCATGTTATAAAATTTGAGTCAATCAAACGAATTATAAGTAATCATCGGATAACGCTTTAACTTAGAATGTTTGAAACAATTGAAAGACTTTAAGTTCGTAATAAATTTACAAACTTCAGTAATTGTTTAAAAGTAAATTAAATGAAATTGGAAACATTGTTTAATCTTAATTCATTTTAGTCGATTATTGCTTACTCTTACGTTTAATTATTTCATTCAGCCATCCATAAATTGCAAGTATAATGTCTCAAGTTTTAATTCAATGATGATATAAAACCATCATAACCGTTTGTATTGGCTATATCTTTTTAAGGTATTGATAAAGTAATTAGCTTACCCTAAAACTTTAACCAATATTTTCATAAAAATTTAAACAGTTTAGGTACACATAACAATAACGTACTGGTATATTTAAACCATAAATGAAAAACCTTTTTTTCTTTCTTTCTTTATTCTTTATTGCACACAGGGTATAATTGAAAACAAAGTTACAAAAAAAGAAGTAAAAAGGCGAGCTTAACCCTAAAAAGAGATTTCCTCCAGCAAACTCCGACATAAGATTAGAACCTCACGAACAAATTATGATAGGTACTTGTGTAAAAATATATATACTTATACTCTTAACTCTGTTCTGAGTTGATGTATTCTATTTTGAACTTGTGTCGAGTTTAAAAAACAAAAATCTGGATCCGTTGCTTAGATATTCAGACGTCCAACGCCTCACTCTTTCATGACTATGAACGCTTAAAAGGGTTCGAAACGTAGGAAAATAACATGCTATTATTTAGATAGTTAGTAGTCCCCGACTGTGCGTTTGACGTGACTTTCTGCCACGCACGTCCAACTTGTGGAATCAGTTAGCGTCTACCGTATTTTCGGAGAGATACGACTGGGGAACTTCAAGAATAGAGCCTATTCCTTCCTCAAAGGCCGGCAACGCATTTGTGAATGACTCCTCTGGTGTTGAGTGTCCATGGGTGGCGGTGGACACTCATCACCATGTGATTCCTAAACTTTGTACATAATAAAAAGAAACTATTTAAAATATCAAACTAAGAAAGGGGCTAGACTTACATATTGATGTGTCCTGCAAAATATGTGAAAGTAACATTATATATTCCATTTCCGCGTGCATTGGTTTCACGAAATTAAAATCAAGCACCATGAGTGTATTTAGCAGAAGCATTTTAAAGTAAAAGAGTAAAAAAATAATTGAACAGCCTTAAAAACATGCAGGAAAATCGTGCAGTGCAGGATCCAACGTCAAATTAATAAAAAATCGTTTGGCTTAAATGAATACTCAAGCTGCGCTCGGAACACTGGCAAGCGCTTTCGAAAACTTTGCAAATTACAAGTTGTTTACAGTGACTTTCCAGTGGTTCTGGTTGTGATGGATTTGCTTAAAATATAGTAGTTACTTAAAGTATACTTTAAGTAACTACTATATTTTAACTATATGCTCTGTAATATATTACAGAGCATATAGTGTGGATTTGTATATGTATATTATTGTATGCATAAATGTGTATTAAAAAGATATCACGTATATTGTATGGTGTAATCTTCATGACTAATAAAAAAAATAAAAATAGACGTATATTCGATTCAGTTTTTTTCTAGAAATTAAGTATCGACTGCCTCTATTATGTATAGGCACCTGCGTCAGAGGAAGCCACTCTTCCTTCACAAAAATGTTATGACTAATACTGTATCAAGTATCAAAAAATTTACTAAACATAATTATTTCATTGATAGTAAATTCCCAAGGCTTTTGTTGAACGTATCGTTGAACGCTCTTTGTGAATTTCCTATATCTAATAAGCCTAACAATACGTAATGCCTATTACATTAACCAATAATACGCACAGAATCTGGCCCCTAATTAGATTACCTCTGTCCTTCTTTATTACCAAAACAAAACAAAAACACTGTTTCGCATCTCGGTCAACATTCGTAACCCGCAGTTAATTAACGCGTCTCAGTAAATGTTTATTCTATTTTCGCTCGCAATGGTACATACTTATTACAAACGCAATTAAACGGTTTTCACGGTATCAGATATTTTGTATTTATACGCACCGTTTATGCTACAATCATCATTCTGCTATGGAGCGAGTAGGTACACTTGCTATGATTTCTATATTGAGATTTAACGGATTGATTGATCGCTTTAACAAGCGGTTGCTTGTTTCAGATTTTCTTGAAATTTATTGCTTTAACATATTTTGACTAACCGAAAGATTCTCGAGTGGCAGTCTCGTACTGGCCATTGCAGAGTGGGACGGCCCCCCACTACATGCAGCGCGCGACCTGTACAAATGTGCGGGAAGTCGATGGATGCAGGTAGCTCAAGATCGTACGTACTTCGTGGCAGTCTAAATCAATTCAGCAGCGGTCTCAAACACGTTGAAATAATAATGGACCCAAAAAAACCTTTAAGAATTCAACTTCAAAACTATTAAAACTTCTCTTTCATTAAACTTTGTATGTCTTTTAGTTATTGTAAAAAAAATGATATGGGAGACACAAAAGTTTTTCAAACTGAATATCGCTTATAGCTACTTTAATATCAAAGGCGTAACTCATGCCGGATCTGTAGTTAAGTTTTACTCCTTCTGTACACTAAATATTATTCAAACAAAACTGTAATTAATTAAAATGAAGTCATTAACGCATGTATGCAGTTTCGTCTGTGCTGTTAAAAATGACAAATCAGTAGTATAGTAATCAATTTTCGATATCCTGGAATTCCCATATAATTTTCTTTTAATTTATTCCTCTAAGCTGAAACGCAAACGATATCATAAAACACACGAGAACAGTAATAAAACTGAAATGGCGAGCGCTTAAATACCGAGAATAACTTTGAAGAATTAAGCTCTTAAGTGTCAAATAAAGTCGTCTCGGCGCTTTTCTCCAGTATTCGTGAGTACAAAACATCCTCCGTTTGATGAATGCATTTCTCTTCGTGTTAAGCTGTAATGACTTTCCATGATTAAATGCTTTGTGGTAACCAACCCATTAAATTCACAACAACACATTTCAATGTCATATCTCAGGACGAAATTTTTTCATCGTCATTTGTTAGTCTCTTGGCTATACTTATCTTTATCTTAATCTTATTCCATTCTACTAGAAACAAAACAAACACTTGATCAGAACAAATTCTGTGCATTCTTCAGATTTTGATGTAGTGTTGCTTATAAACAATTTACTTTCATACAATATCTAATATCGGCGTTTTGAGCACGTATAATAAATTTATCTCTGGTTATTGTAAGCTGCGGTGTATATTTATAAAAATAAGTCTATTTATTGAATCTATTTTTGGGCCATTCCATTATATTAATGAAAAAGGGATAATCTGGCAGTTGTAGTAAATAGATTGAAAATAGTAACACTGTTTAAAGTTTGCTGAGCATTTAAAAGAAATAATTCGCTTTAAATTTATATATTTCATTCCTACAAGCTTTAGTACAGAGCATACAGTATGCGTTGTCAGTCATTATATCATTAGAATGTGCCCTTTTTATAGGTGTCTTATCCTAAAAATTGGGCTATTGGAATAACGCTTTACGTAGACACTTTGGAGGCCTATTATCTTAGGTGTACTCTGGTCACGGTTGAGGAGGCGTCATAATTAGCTGTTGTAAGTAGTAGGCGCTAATATGTAGCGTTGTCTTTAGTAGATTATGTATTTCTGCCGTTTGTAGCTTTGGGTCCCCGCTTATCAAAATCTTTGAATGAAGTATGTTCTAGACTTATTTATGCAGCAATAAGTGTCTACTCTTTTCGAGCTTGAAGGTAAAGTATAACATTCAATGAGGAAATACACTAAGTTGTAATTATAATGTAATTAAATTATTACATATATTATATTTTAAGTCATGAAATAAAACATAGAAGAATTATTTGAAATCTATCCCGATATCTTCCTGTGATGCGCACAGCCAGACGTTTACTATTTGATTTATATATATAGAAGATAGCTGATTCCGGCGACGTCGTCTGCGTTGCTTATTTAATTAACAACTACACCGCTTGACCTACTTCTTGTAGGCAAGCGGTGTATAGTAAGTGTGCCTTGTTGTCAGCCGGAAAGTAAGTGAATAATATTAGGAGTTTGTTTTAATGCGCAATTCCATATTTCTCCTGGTTTTGTTATCCATTAAGAACGATCCATCTTCGCCTTCATATTTAAGGGATCTACAGTATCTTTCCTATAAATAGCCCCTATTATGCGTTATTTAAAAAATGGTGATATCATTGGCGAGTGAACATTTTTTGAAATTTCTAAATGACACATGAGATCTTTGTTCTTTTCTTTCTTTATTTTTAGGATTCCGTACCTCAAAAGTTAAAACGGGAATCCTTGTCACACACACAGGAACCAATGTCGAAAGATCACTCTTTTGTCCGTCTGTCTGTATGTCACCACCGATTTTCTCAGGAACAGGTGGACATAGAAAGTTGAAATTTCATACCGAGGTCTATTTTTGAGGACATTTCCATACTATATAAATTGACTGGTAGATAATTCCTTATAGTATTAAGCGTTTTATATTTTTCCATGTCAGGTAAGATAACAGATATTAACTAAACATAAATAAAATAATAGCTTAAGTAATTAGAATAAAATTAAAAAAGGTAGATTCAATAACAGATTAAGAATTTTATCGGCAAACGGGAGTTTTTTTATTAAGAAGTTTATTTTATTTAATAATTATGTATTAAACCGGTTAATAATTTAATAGCCTGTTAACAAGCTGATCGTTAAAATTCCACAGCTTGTAATCAACGAAATGGTACACGGGGCTTAATTTGAAATCGTCCCTAATATTGTAATTTCCTTACCCACGTAAACTCGTTACTGTAGCGCTCTTGATTCGAATAAAATTACAGGAGAATCAGGATCAAATTGAAGCACGGAACACTATGAAATTGGATGTTACGCATGTATATACTTGTGTAGATAAGTTTTTCTTAAACCAACTTAAAGATTATTCTAATGTTCAAATACAAACAAAAAAAAAAACATTTTTAACCGACTTCAAATTAAGAGGTTCTCAATTCGACTGTATTTTTTTTGTGTTTGTTACCTCACAACTTTTTTCCTGAGTGAACCGATTTTAATGGTTCTTTTTTTATTTGAAAGCTGGTGCTTCCCATGTGGTATTGGATCTTGGGATCCGGAGATAGTCGGGGAAAAATCAATTATAAAATGAATAGGGAGCAATATATTTAAAGTCGGTTTTGTTTTTCGATAATAAAAAAAACATTTTTTTTTTCTTCCAATAAAATGTATTGTTATTTCTAACATTATATCTAAATTAATTCCCACCTTAAATTTATCGTGAAAATCTTTCAGTTCTACAAAAAGTTCTTAGAAAAATTTGCATGGGGGCTTTAATTATTTAATTATCGTAAATCTCCACTTTGTTAATTCGATGCTACGGAAAGTTGGACGCCAGAAAGTCTGCGGCGTGCGGTCGATACGTTGGCGTTGGTAGATTACGTGTTTATGTGCGAAAGGAACGTAAAAACATAATCCGCCCTCCAACCTCCGTGATACACAACTGCCCAGTTAAAAATATTATTATAGTAATAGCAACATTTTCTATTTTGCCGTCGATGACATACAGGAAAATCAAACATTTTCATCGATTAAATAGTCAATAATCAATTAGTTTAAAAATAATTTGTCCGGTATTTTTTTTAAATAAAAAAAGAACTCTGAAGGGGTGATACAGGACGATTTCAATTAGGTATTAAAACTTGTTTTAATTTTAAATTACGCCACCACCTACTTTTTCAATTTTTTACGAACATTTTGATTAGAAATTTTGTAGAATCCATATATTATTGACATAAAATCCCATTGTCGTTACTTTTTGTGTTCTCAATTGCGTATGAAAATATTTAAATGTGACGGACACTTGAAAAAACACATTGAGGTTGAAAAACCATAATGAGGCTATGAGTTGACAAGTGTCATCCACGTGACTATTTTAAAAGAAAAATATCTTACTATAGCGCAATAGTAATAATAATAAATAAATAAATATTTCAGGTCTTATCATACAAGTTATCTAGTTTCAAACTTAGCAAAGCTTATATTATGAATCCTATACCTATCAACACGTTTGAGAAATTTATTAAAGAAAACCATTATAAAAAGGGTTATTATAATATAAATGAATACATTAATGAGAATAACCCCTGGAAATGAGTTGATTGCTCCCAAGCTATTCTAAAAGAAAGAAAAGAAAATAACAGCTGTATAACATTTTTTTTAAAGAACAAAATTACAAAAAAGAGAATACCTACGGAGTTTCTTTCGCCTGCTTCTTCTCCGTTATAGGAACCTCATAACGGGACGGTGGTAGATTAAAAAAAAAACTATCGATAGATGAAATGTATGTTTCGTATGTCAATGAATAAATCATTTCGATTTCGATTTTGATCTTGGGTAACTTATAAAAATACTTATTTTTGTAACTATATACAAATTATAGATATATAAACGCTGCGATGAGAAACTTTCGTCCATTTTTTCTACAAAATTTAATCGTATTGAAACGTGATGAAAAATGAATTCTGTACAATTATCGGAAATGGTCAACACATTGGTCACTTAATACTTACCACATCTTTCTCAATTTGGACAATTTCTTACAAGGAAATAAATTCTTCTAAAAGTAAATACTTTCTAAAAAGAAATAAGTTCTAAATGAATGTCTCGCTTTGTATTCATTTCTAAAAAATGAATGGAATGAAACAACATGTAAAATGGCGAAAGTGCATAGATAATACCAATACATATTGGGATTGATTAAATACATAATTTAATATTTTTCATTTATTTTACCTTAAGGCCTTATATTTCTTGGAAAGGTTATCTAAAATCATAAGATTATTATATTTTAGATTTATTATGTAAGATAATTATTTTTATTATTAGAAAATAATATATTAAGTGGTTTATTTTATTTTATTTACTTACATTTCAAGTTTTTATATGATCAGTTTCATCTAAATGCGATTAGATACATTTACATAGCTCGTATGTAAAGGATTTGCCTTGACTTTAAGACATAACATAATTATGATTCTATTCTTTTAAATATTAAGAACTTTACATTGAATTGAATATAATAGAAGCATTAACGTTTTAGTTCTTTCTCAGACGCCGGGCGGTAAAGCATCTTGTTTTTTGGCGTGAGATGATCGTTGATAAACACACGGGTAGGCGCGCCGTTTATATTCAATTCGGTTGTTGTGATATCACAACTCCCAGGAGTTTATTCTTGCTTTGACAATGACGTTACGTTTTCTTGTTTCAAAGGGGAGATTGTGTTGTTTATGGATTCAATATAAATATATTTGTATACTTTGTAAATAAGAAAAAATGGGGTTTCATTTGGTTAATATTCGTTGGATATTTACTACATGGTGTGCTCAGAGTCGCCGCTCTGGTGGAGCTGATTTTCATTAATATACAATTACCATAACAAGAAATACGGCAAATAAACATTTATATCGCTCACTGCATGAGGAGCTATTTCAGAGAAATTAATTTTGTTTAATTGTTCTCTTTGCTCGCAATATAATGGAACGCAAAGCTCCAACTTATAAGCGACAGGACTTATTGGGGCTGCTTATTTTAGAGAGAGCAGCATTCCGGGTTATGTCACTGCTCTCGTCGGTTTGCAAGCAATGCAAACAATTCCGCATCGTCAGTAACTTCACTCGCATGGAACTTTTAGTCTATATTACATCATTAAAACCATTGAGTATATCAAAAGCGATGTCAAGACACACATTTTCTGGTGGTAGGGCCACACTGTTGCACGAATGGGCAGGTCGAATGGGTAAGTAACACGACCTCACAGAAGACCGGCGTAAAGTAGAAGTGTTACACTTCTGCGTTAAGTCTTGTGAATGAGGTAGCCGGGACGCACTTTACTTAAAGGTGGCAACGAATTTGAAACCCTACTGGTGATGAAAATGTCCAGGGCTGGATAAAAAAAATCGTGTGTATGTAATTGTTAAACGGATTGGCCCAAAATTCGTCATTTTTATCTTATTTTGACTAGATTTGTTATGATGAGCCCTTGCATTAGATATGCTTTTTATCGTCAATAATGACGAGTGTTGAAAAAACACAATTATTTGATTTGACTCTGCTATAGAACTATATAGAACGACAAGTCTTGGAGTTTGCTTGAATTGACGTAGATGATATATCTTAATTTGTCCGGTATTTTTTTTTAAATAAAAAAAGAACTCTGAAGGGGTGATACAGGACGATTTCAATTAGGTATTAAAACTTGTTTTAATTTTAAATTACGCCACCACCTACTTTTTCAAATTTTTACGGACATTTTGATTATAAATTTTGTAGAATCCATATATTATTGACATAAAATCCCATTGTCGTTACTTTTTGTGTTCTGAATTGCGTATGAAAATATTTAAATGTGACGGACACTTGAAAAAACACATTGAGGTTGAAAAACCATAGTGAGGCTATGAGATGACAAGTGTCATCCACGTGACTATTTTAAAAGAAAAATATCTTACTATAGCGCAATAGTAATAATAATAAATAAATAAATATTTCAGGTCTTATCATACAAGTTATCTAGTTTCAAACTTAGCAAAGCTTATATTATGAATCCTATACCTATCAACACGTTTGAGAAATTTATTAAAGAAAACCATTATAAAAAGGGTTATTATAATATAAATGAATACATTAATGAGAATAACCCCTGGAAATGAGTTGATTGCTCCCAAGCTATTCTAAAAGAAAGAAAAGAAAATAACAGCTGTATAACATTTTTTTAAAGAACAAAATTACAAAAAAGAGAATACCTACGGAGTTTCTTTCGCCTGCTTCTTCTCCGTTATAGGAACCTCATAACGGGACGGTGGTAGATTAAAAAAAAACTATCGATAGATGAAATGTATGTTTCGTATGTCAATGAATAAATCATTTCGATTTCGATTTTGATCTTGGGTAACTTATAAAACATACTTATTTTTGTAACTATATACAAATTATAGATATATAAACGCCAAAACACTAGAAAAACACTATGTTAATAACACAATATTTTTCCGTTAGTGGGGATCGAACCTACAATCTCTGGCTCAAGATACATGGTCACTATCCACTACACCAATCAAAAATCAAAAAATCATAAATCAAAATAATTTATTCATCGACATAAGAAAAATACATTTCATTTATAGATAGTCATTTTTTTTTAATCTACCACCGTTTCGTAGTAAGCTTCCTCTAACGGAGAACAAACAGGCGAAAGAAACTCTGTAGGTATCCTATCTTTTTTTGACATTTTTTTTCTGAACAAAATTAAAATAAAAAACAACTAATTTGTTCTTTTAGAAATGGCTTGGGAGCGATCAACTCATTCCATTTATATTATAATAACCCTTTTTACAAAGTTTTTCTTTTATAAATTTCTTAAACCTGTGGATAGGTATCAATCGCCTGTATAGCTACTAATACCTATTCAGGTTTCGCGTCTAGAAAATCTTCAAATTTTAATGTTTCGCCTTAAGTTGCAGAGATGAGCACTATACAAAAATAAATTTTATATAGCAACATCTCCGGTAATCGTTCTAAACTATATTTGAAATGGTTTATGTGGCGCTGTAAAGGACAACAATAGATGATCCAAGCATTGCTTAAAATGAGAAGACAATGTAGATAAATAGAGATTTTGGACGATGTGGCAAAAATAAGCCGTAAACTTAGTGGTTAAAGCTCATGCGCGCGAATCCGGAAGACTTGGGTTCGATTTCCGCTGCGATGAGAAACTTTCGTCCATTTTTTCTACAAAATTTAATCGTATTGAAACGTGATGAAAAATGAATTCTGTACAATTATCGGAAATGGTCAACACATTGGTCACTTAATACTTACCACATCTTTCTCAATTTGGACAATTTCTTACAAGGAAATAAATTCTTCTAAAAGTAAATACTTTCTAAAAAGAAATAAGTTCTAAATGAATGTCTCGCTTTGTATTCATTTCTAAAAAATGAATGGAATGAAACAACATGTAAAATGGCGAAAGTGCATAGATAATACCAATACATATTGGGATTGATTAAATACATAATTTAATATTTTTCATTTATTTTACCTTAAGGCCTTATATTTCTTGGAAAGGTTATCTAAAATCATAAGATTATTATATTTTAGATTTATTATGTAAGATAATTATTTTTATTATTAGAAAATAATATATTAAGTGGTTTATTTTATTTTATTTACTTACATTTCAAGTTTTTATATGATCAGTTTCATCTAAATGCGATTAGATACATTTACATAGCTCGTATGTAAAGGATTTGCCTTGACTTTAAGACATAACATAATTATGATTCTATTCTTTTAAATATTAAGAACTTTACATTGAATTGAATATAATAGAAGCATTAACGTTTTAGTTCTTTCTCAGACGCCGGGCGGTAAAGCATCTTGTTTTTTGGCGTGAGATGATCGTTGATAAACACACGGGTAGGCGCGCCGTTTATATTCAATTCGGTTGTTGTGATATCACAACTCCCAGGAGTTTATTCTTGCTTTGACAATGACGTTACGTTTTCTTGTTTCAAAGGGGAGATTGTGTTGTTTATGGATTCAATATAAATATATTTTTATACTTTGTAAATAAGAAAAAAATGGGGTTTCATTTGGTTAATATTCGTTGGATATTTACTACATGGTGTGCTCAGAGTCGCCGCTCTGGTGGAGCTGATTTTCATTAATATACAATTACCATAACAAGAAATACGGCAAATAAACATTTATATCGCTCACTGCACGAGGAGCTATTTCAGAGAAATTAATTTTGTTTAATTGTTCTCTTTGCTCGCAATATAATGGAACGCAAAGCTCCAACTTATAAGCGACAGGACTTATTGGGGCTGCTTATTTTAGAGAGAGAGCAGCATTCCGGGTTATGTCACTGCTCTCGTCGGTTTGCAAGCAATGCAAACAATTCCGCATCGTCAGTAACTTCACTCGCATGGAACTTTTAGTCTATATGACATCATTAAAACCATTGAGTATATCAAAAGCGATGTCAAGACACACATTTTCTGGTGGTAGGGCCACACAACACTGTTGCACGAATGGGCAGGTCCATCCGGGTAAGTAACACGACCTCACAGAAGACCGGCGTAAAGTAGAAGTGTTACACTTCTGCGTTAAGTCTTGTGAATGAGGTAGCCGGGACGCACTTTACTTAAAGGTGGCAACGAATTTGAAACCCTACTGGTGATGAAAATGTCCAGGGCTGGATAAAAAAAATTGTGTGTATGTAATTGTTAAACGGATTGGCCAAAAATTCGTCATTTTTATCTTATTTTGACTAGATTGGTTATGATGAGCGCTTGCATTAGATATGCTTTTTATCGTCAATAATGACGAGTGTTGAAAAAACACAATTATTTGATTTGACTCTGCTATAGAACTATATAGAACGACAAGTCTTGGAGTTTGCTTGAATTGACGTAGATGATATATCTTAAAAATATTCATATAACATCCTGCCATAATACAGTCCTCTAGATAGCAAAAATAATATAGTATCTGTTGGTTGTGGGTCTCTTACTATTAATTGAAATGCCTTGCTCAGTAACCATTCATTTAAAATAAAAACTATCCTAGCTTTTCTGTATTGAATACCATACATCTCGGAGGCTAACCATGGGCTTACGTGGGAATTAGAACTACTAACTAGCATAGATATTCTAGTTAGCAGTTCTTATGGATGCATTTAGTTAGGAAAACTAAATAAGATACTACTAATAATATACTACTTATTTTTCATACCTAAATGCATGCTTCTTCAGAATGGAAAAAATATATACATTATTTTTCCATACAAGTATAACATTAACACCTTCAAGGCAAGAGTGATAACATAAGATAAATGAATAATATAACATTTAAGGTCCACTCAGTATGTTGTCAAACATCTGTCTGGAAGATCAATAAGTTGCAGATTGTAGCTATTGTTATTAGCACTGATAAGTTTTTGTCCGAGACCGCTAAATGTGATCCAAATGCATTGAAAATTAAAAACGGTAATCAGGACCAAACATTACAAACACACTTGCACACACTAAAGCTAAAACACTATAGCTTTTCTTATGGGACAAAAGCGGCAACCGAGTAGGAGGCTCAATCAATCAATATCAGCCTATTGCCGTCCACTGCTGAACGTAAGCCTCCACCAAAGTGCGCCAACTATGCCGGTCCTGGGCTATCCATCCTTTGTCCGCCACCTTTCTTAAGTCGTCAGTCCATCGTGCTGCAGGCCGTCCCACACTTCGATTTCCTAACCGTGGTGTCCACTCTAACACGTGTCGGCTCCAGCGACCATCAGTACGTCTGGAGACGGCGGGGATCAACTACCAGCAGGAGGTTCACCTGATGGTAATTGATGACCACCGCCCATGGACACCTGCAACACCAGAGAGCTTACAAATGCGTTTCCGGCCTTTTAGGAAAGTGTATGCTCTCTTCTTGAAGGTTCCCAGGTCGTAACGGTTCGGAAAGACCGCCGGCGGTAGCTGGTTCCACAGAGTAGTTGTGCGTACAAAAAAATCTAATTTTCCTATTACATAAAAGGCTTCATGCTTTTTAATGATACTTGGTAATATAAAGGCGCCAGACTCATACATAAACCAAACAATAATTTGTTACAGATAGATTTTAAATCTATAAAATAAAATTAAACAGGTTTAAAACTTGATGGTATTAACAGGCTTCTTTTGTCAAAAAAAAATTCACTGTAGTATAATCTGAATCAGTATAATCTGAATATCTAATACGTATTATTCCAGCTGCATCAGTCAATTTTGAAATATAATTGCAAAGATTTCAGAAAACTGATTATGCACATATGAAAATTTCGTTTTAAAAAGTTCAAGAAAAATATACATGAGACCAAAAAGAAATTACAATTTCATTTCGCCGCAAAGCAGTGAAATTTCTCACTTTGTAATTCAAATAACGCGATTCATGCGGAATCTTTGCCTTATGACCCCCTTGGGTTTACGCGTAACGGCTGAGCAAAGATTTATTCTAACTAAACTCTATAACATTTAGATTCATTCTTTAATTTATTGCTCATTTCATCGACACGCGGTTATATAGTTCATAGTTCAACACAATATTCTTAAATAATGGTTTACGTTAAAATATGTTTAGTTGGATAGTGAACTCAAAAATAAGTAGCAACAATTTAAGTACCAATAACTTTTTGTACCAGGTAAACTGTATAATTTTAAACTGAATATTTATCAATTCATTTAATCTTTGATGACTCCGTGGTGCAGTTGCCGAGGTATTGGCTTCGGCGTCGGGGGTCGTGGGTTCGATTCTCACACGGGACAACTGTTTGTGTGACTCATCTGGGTGTTTGTACGCGTTTTTTCGCCAAATTCGCCAATGCATATATGCCACTCTGTAACATAAAATCAACAATATAACCACAAGTAACAATAATATAATATAATTAGTAACATAATTAGATTCTCGTGCTGCATTCAATAATCTTAAGTATTCGTTAATCATAATCATAAAAATCATTGTTTTCCAATGTATGAAAAATTTATGGTTTAAATACGATCATTTGCAGTTACTAAATTAAATTTCTAGGTTAACACCCCTTTCATAGCTTTTAAAACCAGTCTTTCTTTTTATTCTATTGCAATTTATCATTCCCCAGCCATTACCCGCGAACAGGATGGGTAGTTCTTCAATTGAAAGCATTGAATTTTATTACTGTCTTTATTTGCACTGACAAACTGAAATCAAACTTTTTTTTTTGTGAGAACACGATGTTAAAATTATAATAAATCAGTGTTCATATCACATACATCTATACAAATAAATAAAATTGGAGAATCTGTTTGTAATATTAAACTAACCGCTTTGTACTAAATTCATATGGACACTACACGATACACAAAACGTATATGTATCGTGTAGTATACACGAAATAATATTTTTTACAATTTTTCTCTGTTTGTCTGTCTATTCCGGTTAACCTCTCCATGTCGAGTTTAAAATTACAAGCTTACGTACAAGAGATCTGTTACTCACTGGGACTTTAAAGGTTTGATAAAATTGGTATTTATTCCGTCTAATTGAATTAATATGTAAAGTAAAAGTGAAGTAACAGCCTATGAATGTCCCACATCTGGGCAAAGGCCTCCTCTGTACAGAGGGTATCGGGGTATCGTCCACCAAGCGGCCCCAGTTCGGATTGGCAGACTTCACGTAATTTCGAAACATTTTTTTGTTATTGTTTCGAACATATGCAGGTTTCCTCACGATGTTTTCTTTCACCGCCGAGCACGTGATAAGTCAGCACTTACAATTAACAATTTCATAAGCGCTGGCACCGGGGATCGAACACAGGAGTAAATTAAATTAAAGGCGAGCGCCCAGGCAATGGACCGGTGACGGCTGTATTAATATGTGATATCTAGTAATTACTTTTATTTTGACAACCGTCGTTTCGTCAACGTTTAACTTTATATACACCCATTAATATTTAGTAGAATTCCCACGTGCCACCGAAATCCCTCGTAAACCACGTACCGACAATCGTGGAGATCAGCTCGGGTGGAAGATAAATAATTAATGAGTACGGCACCTCCGCACATTTCGAAAATATCCAACGAGGCGGCGGAAAATATAACGTAAACGAATAGCAAGGAATTAACTTTTATATCCATGATAGAAATGTATAAATTATATCTCTAAAAATTGTGGAAAACTTTAAAGCATTAGATTGTTACCCCGTTGGCTGACAAAAGGTACAAAAACTTTAATAGATCAAATTTAGTGTGATAACAATACAATTCTTGGAAACGGCTCCAGCGATTTTCAAGAAATTTATACTAATATAACAAGTCGGAGCAAAAGTTAAATCGCAATTTGTATGAATAAATTTGAAATAAAATCTCTTCGGTTTTACTGTTTGTGTGTAGCTGGTTTCATTACCATTTAAAATATGACATTTTAAAACCACCATATTTCTGAGTTAAGTAACTGCTAGATGATTTCAAATCTTTTCAAGGTTGTAATGGATACGTCCGAACTATTTGGGATATAAAGAGATATCCAATAGGTGAAGACTGCCAATCTTCAAACAGTTGCTCGGTCTTTGCTCGAATACCCCATACAGAGGAGGCCTATGTTCAGAAGTAGGAAATTATTAAGGCATACGTTATTAATTCTTGACTATCTTTGTCAGTATGATTTAGTAATCCTATTAAACATAACGCTAAAGTAGACTTTCTTGAAATAGTCGCAATCAACAAATTAGACTTCAAGAATAGTATATTTTATGTCGATTATGTTTAAAAAAACAAATCATAGTCTAATAAAAATACACTTTTTCATGAAATAAAATTTAGAACCGAGTTCAATAGTTTATAGGAGCAGTAAATCTTAAAATATAATCATGTGTTCTTAGTTTAAAAACTCCAATAGCTCATTGGGGTTAAAATTAAATAATGTTACGTGTTTGGATATACCGTCACATGCATACGTGCGCTTTTACGGCAGTCCGCATTACTACTTGACACGGTTGCCAGGGCAGTGGCTTGTTTTTACGAGTTCATGAGTAAACTACATAATTTTTAATTTAAAATAAAATAAATATAATTTTTAGTTTATGCAGAAATTATTCCATTTAAGAAATCCGTAAAACGAAACCGTAACTGCAATTTTTTTTACCTAATAAACATTCAATCGAGAAAATTAATATTTCAGCGCAACTGTTGTTTATCAACCCGTGATTTAGGGTCCGGTATATTTTAGCTAATGACCTATGGATGGTAAAATTTCTCGAGAGCGATCACGAACCGGAAGACGTAGCGTTAGAAGATCTCCCTCTAGGTGGAGCAACGACATTGTAAGAGTGGCGGGCAACCGGAGAATGCATATAGCAAAGTATCTTTCGTTATGGCGTTCTAGGGGGGGAGGCCTATGTTCAATAGAGGACGTCTTGCAGCTGATGATGATGATGATAATATTTAGCAGCTAATTATGAAATTTGACCTGCTAAGAAGTGAGCTGATTATTTATGAGCATTTATGGTACCAAAAAGGACTTAAATGGTTAGTGACTTGTAACAATTGGTGAATACTTTAACACTAACTGCAAAGAGTTTAGAACTCCCAATGAACACCTCTGAATTACCACCTAATTAGCACCTCAAAATAATATTATTACAATATCAAGCAAGGATCCTTGAAATTGTCTATGAGCACAAATGTACGTACGTACTAAGGTGGACTTAATGCAATCAGCATTGTCTCCCAGTCAAACTTGGAGTAGTCCAGAAAGTTTACAAGGATTTTAAAATGTTCCAATACGGTTCTCTAGGTTTAACCATAAATCCTTCTCTCTTATTGCTGTTAAACTATGGAACTCTTCAATTTTGGCTATTAATCGTGCTCAAACTTTACTTTTTTTAAGAAACAGATAAAGGATCATTATCTGTCAATCTAGATCTTCTCTATGTATCGAGGTCATTCTCCTTCCCTTTTTATTTCACTCTTAACTGGATGCTCACTCACAAGAGGTATGTTTTTCTTATTACTTTAATTTTTGTTCCTATTTTCTTTTTATTTCTTTTCATGTACATCCAACCCATTTACAATTCCTTTTAATAAATTTCTGAGGTTGCCTGGAAGAAATGTCTTGTAGCAATAAGGTCACATTTTGATCGTCAATATTTGATAAATATTTTGTTTATTTTTGTACTTTTTTTCTTTTTCATTGTTGGTGTAGAATAAAGCATATTATTTTTGTTTTCTCATCTGGTTGGAATTTTAAATAAAAAATAAACATATAGATATATATTGCGTATATAAAACTATGAATAAAAATAAACATGTAGATATAAACCAGACGATAGTACCCAACCAGACGGAAACCCTCGGCAGGGGAGACCAAACGGCCGAGGGTTAGGGTGAAAGGGAGAGAAACCAGCGGACGATGCAGGCGGTATCGAGGAGCAACGCCTTCTGCATTAGAGCTTGAAGCGTCCCATCCCGGAGTCCCAGTCGCCTGATGTCCGGAGAGGCTGACTGGGATCAAACCATTTATTATTATTAAAATTTCAAAACGTCCCTATCAAAACAATATTGAAACATATATGCAAAGTTCAGAGTATGTCGGCAACTGGTCAGCGTTTCGTTGGTAGCAACCAGTCTACGAAGGGAATTCGGCGGCTCTCAGCGCAGTTTAGCGCTTTGTTAGTTTACCCCTTCAGCATCTTCAAAAGATTTAAGTTCAAACATTTAAGTTTAAAGCATTTGCTCACCTATAAAAGTAGAGTAACTCAACAGAATATAACTTAATGTTAACAGTGCTCGAGTGCTTGCTTTTAAATCAATCCATTCGGGCAATCAAGTTCAAATCTCGTTGCCGGCACCGAGTAGATTGATTGAATATATTTCGCGGACATGTGAAGTCTGGTTGACTATAGACCTAATACCTTCTTACAGAAGAGACATGTGCTCATCAGTGGGTTATATACAGGCTGTTACTTTAGTTTTACTTTAAGATGTCAATGACCAACCATTAATGGATGGATGTATATGAGTCTTAGTAACTTTAAATAAATAATAATAAGATTTTTTTTATGTGAAAAGTTGCCAAACGAGCACACGGGTCACCTGATGGTAAGTGTAAACCGCCGCCCATGGACATCGGCTACACCCAAGGGTTACAGATGCGTTGACAACCTTTTGATAATTGGGCTCCGGCTATCTCACTCAACAGACGAAACGCGAAAGTATTTGTCATACTTCCACTTTACGCTAGTCTTCTATGAGGTTGTGGTACTTACCCGGACGGGCCTGCCCATTCGTGCAACAGCCGAGGCTGCTGCGTGGCCCCACCATCCTTGATCCACCGTGATCTTGTAATCCTTTTAAACACTCATAAGTTTGAGTAATCATTGACGGCAGTACTGGACTGACATAAATAAATTTACAGGTGCAATAAATAATTTACACGCCATAATATTAAATTTCAATTTTGTGGGTTCCGTACCCAAAGTTTAAAACGGGACTGTATTACTAAGACTCCACTATCTGTCTGTCTGTCTCTCGTGAGCCGTTTTAGTAAGACGGTGGAATTTTCTCAAAAGATATAGAAACATAATAATTTTTTTTTTACTATGTGGGTCTCCTATACAAAAGACATGATTTTTTTTTTGTTTTTATAGATAATGGTACGAAGGAACCCTTCGTGCGCGAATACGACTCGCACTTGGCCGGTTCTTATATGACTAAGTATAGGTATATTCCCAATACTAGTGAAACTTTTATTTATAAAAAGCAGTTATGACCTATTAAGGGTAAAATGCATTGCATGTCACAAAGGTTTAAATATACTGTCACATGAAATCGAGTACGCTTTAGTGGCAGCTTGCATTGCTACTTGACACAGTTGCGAGAGCAGTAGCTGGTTTTTACGGTTGCATAAAGTTTACCAATTTTTTATTGAAGAATATTCTATGAAACGTCTAGAGCCAGTTTTCTCCACTATAATAAAGTGAAACAGGAACGTTGAACTATTGAGCTAGTGTTCAATAGCGATAACAAGAGATAGCAAAGTTTAATTTTTACTGGTTAACATTTCCAATGCAAATGATGATTGCAATGATATTTTACTCTTTTAATTTAAATATCAACGAAATATGAAAAGAAATCGACACATATTTAATTTCAACTGGCAACTTGACTCTTGTCTGAGGAAATAATTATTATCAAAAAGCAATATATACCTTGACGGAACGTAAATGTTTTATTCAGCCACGCTGTAAACATAAGATTATTAACACTACCGATTAATACAAATTATTGAAATACTGAAGCTCATAAATAAATTTTTTAGCTTTGTGAGCATGTTATCATGAGATACATAATATCGAAATTAAACAAGACTCAGGCAATTTCAGTACTACGTTCTATATCTATAATTATTCAACATCGTTTAATTTGTGAGTTGACGATTGAAGAATTATAGGGCACAGATTACTTTACAAGTGTTTTTATAATCATTTTTAATTGTTATTCTATATAATATACGTATTATCTTATCATTTAAACGAGCATGTCTTGTATATATACAACGTGTCGTTACCATTGCGACAATAACAACACGAACACACGTCTAACGCTACTTGCCAATAATCATAAAAAAATGTTAACGTTAAACAATATCCATAATTTAAAAAAAATATTTTTCAAACAAACTAATTAAGTAAAAAAGAAACAAAATTTGTAACATCCTATACAACTCGCGCCACAGCGCCGTATTACAAGCCTCTTCTTCTAACAGTATGTTTTGTCTCTTTTAAATTCATTCAACCCATTCATACGATTTGTGACCTTTACAAATGAACTTTGCGTTACAGTTTTATACGTAAGGGTGTTCTAAAATTCTTTGTTTTGGAAAATTTAATAATTCTGTAAATATTGATGTTAAAGAATGTAAATTTTTGATAAAATTTTAAAAAATTATCCTCTATATGTGTGTTCATTTATTGTCGCGATGGTAACGACACGCTGTATATACAATCGGAATCTCGGAAAAGGCTCCAGCGATTTTCATGAAATTTAGTATGTGCGTAGATTCAGGGGCGAAAAATCGATCTAGCTAGGTTTCATTTTTAGAAAATGTCCTTTTATCCCTGTTTTCAGGGAATGAGAAATATCATTCGAAAAAGAGGGTTAATTTCGCCGCAAAAAAAATGTTATAATAGCTCAGTCGGTAATCGGGCGGCCGCGTTTCGTATCACGATCATTTACACACTTATTTTTTTACTTTTTTTCTATACCAGATCATTGCTTTCTTTATTTTTTATTTTTTGTCGATCCAGATGATTTTGTTATTTTTTCTTTCTTTTGTGAAAACACCAGTTCATATTTTCTTATTATTACGTCGGTAAGATCGAAAAATATTATGCATAATTCTTTACTCAGTAATTTGTATCAATGCAATTCCCAAAATACGTGTTACAAAAAAAAACTCCAGGTCCTCCAGGTACTAAATGATTTAATTGTAATAATTAAAAGGATAAAGACAACAAACAAGACGTAGATTGGGAGTAATAAAAGTAATAAATTGAGAACTTGTCAAATTTCAGTTAGGTTATGTACTCGTATATTTAATACACATCACAATTTGTCAAAGTACTGTTAAATTAAGCAGTCTCTCAGTATCTGCAACATTTTGAAAATTTTATGAAACTTAAACGCATTTAAAAGAAACAACGTAACTATTCAGACTTCTTTTATTTGGCTTAACGTAGTGGTTTTAATTACACGCAATTAAAAGGACCCCTATTAGTCGAATTGGAAGACAATCCTGTATAGGCCGATTTTCTTTAAGTATACAGGGAGAATTTACAAAAAGTGCCCAAATTTACACAGAAAGTTCAGACTCGGTAGTATAATCGTTTATTAAAATAAAAACAAACTATTTTTTTTTTCAAAAACTTGTTGAAAACGCGGTAGTCATCCATAAATAAACGAATTGCGCATAAATCACGAATTTTGGAGATAAGTTCGAATTAATGTAATTGATTACTTACGAGTGATTTGAAATATTTATAATTTTTTACATAATATTATTTATGTCTAGAATTAAATTAAAAAACATGTACCTGTAACCTGTATGATGAACATGTCATTGAGATACACGTGATGGGATACACTCTACGTATTTTCTTCTAGATCGCAGATAAATATTTGTATTACAGATATTTAATACCCGGCCGCTAAGCTGTTGTAATATTTAATATGTTGTACATGAATCACTAACAATGACCAAATGATGCCAACCACGGTGAAGCCGTGTTTTTTTTATAAAAGACTGCCTTGTACATGACTGCTATCCCACCTGATGCTAAGTGACGGTGCAGCCACAAACAATCCAATTCATTCTTACCTTGAAGACGCCTAATTTATATGCGAACAGGAAAACGGAAGCTGGCAATTTGTTCCATTCCTTCGCTGTTCACAAAATGAATGACAAAGCAAAGCGTTTCTTTCTAACACGTAGAATATAAATAACGAAAGAATTTTTTAAGTGAGGAAAATTTCGTGTAATTGCTACAACACGACAAATTGCAAATACTAAGAACATGACTTCGGTCAGGGTCACCAAACGTCTCTCCGAGTGCGAAGCATCACGATAAAAATTATCAGTACGTATTATAAAAATTATATTATCAGTAATTATTAGTACACGAGAGGTTCCATACTATTCAACAACTCATTTGTGTTGTATTGGATCCCACTTAAATATTTTTTATTTTGTTAGGTTTTCTTAAGGAAATCTTTATTCTATGTTTTCAGAGACCACAACTGATCTACTTGGCCACAAAAGAATACTGATTCCTGTGAGTATTAGTGGATATTTAGAAATAAACACCCATATTTTTATGTAATTAAAATTATTTGATTTTAGGGTCCATACCCAAACGGTTAAACAGGACCCTATTCCTAAGACTCCGCTGGCTGTCTGTCTGTCTGTCTATCTATCCATCTGTCTGTCATCACGCTGTATCTCATGGACCCGTGCATCAACCTTGCAACCACCGACTTGGGGTTTTTATTTAATAATTGAAATCAAAAGAACACAATAATACAATAGCATATACCTCAAACCCCGAGACTATTAAAGCTTCATCGGACGCAGAACCGGTGGGCTAGCCAGAACCCACGGGTTTGGACCCTCCGCTATGGGTAGGGTCGCGCATGTGCTCATGCGTGCGTTTAACTACTATGGTGTGTCATCTAAGGGCCGTCGAGGTCGCCGGTTTGGACCGAGACCCCGACAGCCGTCGACTGTGCATTTAGCTAATCGGTGGCTGGGAGCGGTGAGAACCGCCCCGGAACGCGGGTGTACCTTGTGTACGCGTTGTGTGGGTCTCGCCGTACTCGGAGGCGAGGGCGAACTGGTGTGATTGTTGTTACACTAACTGTGTGGGTGTAGTGTTATCCGGCGGGACCCCCGGCGGTGGGTCCATCGTATCTAAGTCCTCTTCGTCGACCGGGTCGATGAGGACGTTTCGCGGGCGACGCTTGTTTACGTTCGCGTTTGTGTCCGGTTGGTAGTTTGATGCGCTTACCACCAGAGGGTTAGGATGATGCTGGGCTCTATCGAAGAACTGTTTTGTCAAATCTTTAAAATGAGCGCGAATCGTCGGGAGTCTGCAATCGCTGTGCAGGTCGACGTTGCGCTGATACCATTGCGCACCGGTTGCGCGGCGGATAAACTTACTTTGAACTAATTGCAATTTGTTAATGCGCGTAGGATTTATATGTGCGAAGATCATGCAAGCGTAGGACATGATTGGCCTTACGCAAGCTTTATATAACAGTAGTTTGTGCCTTAAGGGCATTTTACTATGCTTATTCGTTAAATTGTGTAGCCGGCCGGAGACGAACGCGGCTTTATTTCGGACTTGATTGATGTGCGTAGTGAAAGTCATACGCGAGTCGAAAGTGACTCCTAAATATTTAACCGTTTTCTCCCAGGGGAGAATTTGGCCGTATAGTGATATTTGCCCCAACTTTCTGTACTGGCGAGGACCTTTGTAACGGTGTGGCGGATGGGGGTTGGGGGTGCTACGAGTAAAGTGAATTGCCACACTTTTTTCTGGATTAATATCGATTCTCCATTTGCGGAACCAATCGCCGAGGTGGTCGACGGCGCTTTGGAGTCGAGTTGTTAATTGACTGAGGTTGCGATCTGAGTAAAAGAGCGCCGTGTCATCCGCGAAAAGCGCGAGATTGACGTGGGGGGTCTCTAGGTATGTCGCTCGTGTAGAGCGTAAATAGCAAGGGAGAGAGGCAGGAGCCTTGTGGTACGCCGGCCGTGAGGCGGCGGCTTGTGGAGAGGGTGCCCTAGACTCGATATCGAAAAGAGCGGTTCAACAAAAAGGCCCGAATGGTGTGTACGAGCCTATCTGGCACTTTGAGTGTGTACAGCTTGTAAAGCAAGCCGTTGTGCCAGACTTTGTCGAATGCTTTTGCGACATCGAAGAAGAAGAGAGCCCCTGTACTAATGTGTTTGGGGTGGTTAAGGCCTTTTAGGATGTGCTCCGTTAGGCGGTATAGCTGATCGGGCCAATAGTGTCTAGCTCGAAAGCCAAATTGTTCCGTTGGCAGAAGGCCGTTGGAAAATACGTGCTCTTTGAGACTGTTTAACAATAGCCGCTCGTAGAGCTTCCCCAGACAACTGAGGAGGCTGATGGGACGATAGCTGGAAGGCTTATTGGCTGGTTTATTCGGCTTGCGAATGCCGATAACCGTGGCTTGCTTCCAGTCGTCCGGAAAGGAGCAACTGGAGAGAAGGGTATTGAAAATTGTCGCCAGTAAACAGATAAGCGGCCCAGGGAGACCTTTGAGAATCTTATTACTTATATTATCTGGGCCCGGGGCGGATTTTGGTTTTAAATTTTTAATAATATCATGGATCTCTTCGGGGGTCACTGAATTTAAAGGTTCGCCTTCCGGTGGAAGCGCAGCCCTAGTCTCGATTACGCGGTCCACCTCTGTTAGGTGGGCCGAATCGGTGTGTTCGCGCGATTGCGTACATTGCTGCTCTAGGTTGTCCGCAAGGCATTCGGCTTTTTCGGAGTCATCTAGGGCTACTGAAGCGCTATTAGGTCTAACTAACGGCGGTAGAGATTCGCGGGGGTCTGCTTTCAGACTGCGGGCCAACCGCCAGTAGGCGGTGTGCGATGGCTCGATGTCCTCTAGGAGAGTATCCCACGTTGTGTGTCGGTGTTCCGATACACGATCTTTGACTTCTAGCTTAAGGCGCCGAAGTAGGGTTCGGTTCGATTCCGATCGGTATCGGTCGAAGGCGCGTTTGGCTGCATTTTTCTGTCTAATCAGCAGTCGCAGGTCGGGCGGAAAGTTAAACCGTCGGTCGCCCGACAGTTTCACCGTCCGTTCCGAGTCTGCGACTGCGGAAGTAATAGTTTCGCGGAGACTCGCTATCGCTCGATTTGCGTCATCGAACGTAGCTATCGTCTCGGGTAAGTCTACTAAGTCCTGGGGGTCCAAGGCCTTGAGTTTGACCTCAAGACGATGCCAGTCCACTACGGATTTGGTCGGAGGGACCGCGCCGGTGTTCTGGCCCAGTTTACACAGGACGGGCCTGTGGTCTGAGTCTAGTTCATGGATTGTCTCTATCGACTCGATGTCGAGCGAGACCTCCCTGAATAACATTATGTCTAGTACACTCGGTGACGCGTGCTGGTAGTTGTCCACCGTAGGATACCTAGTGGGAGTCGCGGGAGCGACTATACTGAAATTTAGGTTATCGGATAAGCTAAAGAGATGCTTTCCGTTGTTGTTTGGGATGCTGTTGATGTCCCATGAGCCGTGTTTGCAGTTTAGATCTCCTGCAATTATCACGGAAGGGCCTAAGTCAAGAAGCGTATCTAGGTCGCTTTGAAGGAGGGTTCTATTCCCCGAGAGGTAGGCTGAGACTAGTACAAGCGGCCTGTGGCCGGTGAGCGCTAACCTACACGCGGATGCCTCTATTTGACTTAGCTCTGGAATGTCGAGCGGGCAACAGTGCAAGGACCGTTTATAATAAATTAGTGTGCCTCCCAGACGGTTTGCTAACCGGTCGTGGCGGACAATATTGTAATTTGCGATTCTGGGATCGCGTACGCTAGGTTTCAAGAATGTCTCTTGCACTAGGAAAATATCTACGTTATAATCGCGAAGGAATTCCGCGATTTCATCCCTTTGACCCTTTATGCCGTTTGCGTTGAAATACGAAACAACCAGAGCCCGAGGTTTTGTTCTACCTGCGGTTGTACTTCCCATGAAGGTGTTTTTATGGGTCTAATTAACGACGCGGCGGAGCGCGGTTTTATTGCGCGGACTATTGTTCTTTACGGTTGGCTCGTAAAAGCCTAAAGGGCTTCCACAAGCGTTTTGTGTTGGCTAATTGCCCTAAGACGCTCGTGGCCAGATGTGGCGGCCGCTATTTTAGCGGACAATACGGCGAGTTCCTGCCTATTAATTCTATCTAATAAGCTGCAGATGTTAGCTATTTGCGCGAAGGGGTCGTCCTTGTTTTCCGCGAAAACTGACGGAATTGGCTGCACCTGCGGCCGCGGCGCCGTTTGAGAGGCGGGCAGCTGTTGCGCGATCGGTCGTGAGGCGACCGGGATTACCGGCACGGTTACCTGCGCGGCCACCTGGGGTTTCGCCCAGGCGTTAATGACGGGTACGGGCGCGGGAATGTATTTAACGGGCGCGGGTTTGGGCAGCGTAGACTTCGCGGGAGATTTTCTCGCGGGAGTTTTCGGGGCCTTAGCGCAGCCTCTATAACTAGCCGGATGGCCGGTAGTGTGGCAATTTACGCAGTCCGGTGGATCTGCGCAATCTTTCGGCCTCGTGCACTCGGTTGTGCCGTGGTCACCGGTGCATTTGACGCACCTTGGGTGAGCGAAGCAGTTATTGGCCGTGTGGCCAAAATGTTGACAGTTGTGGTACTGTGCCACAACACCTGATTTACGTGGGGGCTCGATGACTAAGTCACTGAGCCCACAGACCCTCTTAAGGTTGAAAATGGCCTTACCTTCCGGGGGTAGGGTCAAGTTCCACCATGACCATGACCATAGGGACACGGGTGCGAGGGTGCCTGAGACGTCGCACGGCGTGGACAGGGTATCCCTGAGTGCGGATGTCGACCTTAGCCATATCGACATCCGACTCTTTTGGGAGGCCCTTAATTACGACCCGAAGTTTACGCCCTTCGGGTAGTGAGTAGGTGTGGAAACCTACCTTAGCTTCGCGCAAGTACTTAGTTACGCGACGGAAATCGTCCGAAGAATCGAGGTATACGCGGATACCCATATGCGTATTCTTGGACCGGGGGTCTCGGATGTTGTGGCGTTCAAACCACAAACAAACCTGGTGCCACTTTGCCTTATCTTGTATTATTATTATTGGCGGCGGTGGCTTGATTTTTCGCTCGGAGGCGAATGTCGGTTCCGACTGGGCAGACGCGGCTGCCTTTTTGGCGGGCGTCGCGGTGGGACGGTTTGACCGGGCGGCCTCGCTTTCGGGGTCGCTGTCGGTAGCGGGGCGTTTCTTGCCCTTTTTTCGCGATTTGACGACGGTGAAGCCGTCGGCGTTCACGTTGTTAGCGGGGGTCGTTTCGACCTCCATGTCTGAGCCGCCGTCCGATTGTGAGTCGGGAACGACAGCGCGGAAGGGGACCGAAATGGTTTGCGCGGAAGGCGCGTTGGGTTCGTTCGCGGCGGCGGAAGTCGACGCGACGGGCGTATCAATTGTCGCAGAGGGCGACTCGATGACTGGCGCAGAGGGCACCGGAGATGGCGGCGAGGCGGTGAAGCCGGACTGTCGCTTGAAAATTCGACGACGATGCGTCGTTCCCTCGCGAAATTCAAATATTTTACCCATAATTCAGGGCATTCTTGACGCAGGAATTCCTCTATGAGGGAACCCATGTCGACGCTTGAGCCTTTGGGGCTTGCGCCCCGCCGGCGTGTGGTTTACTAAATAGGCCTCCCCACCTTGCGGCAGGGAGGTGTGTGCCTAAAATTAACCTTTAATCGCCTGCGCTTTAGGTGCGCTAGGGTGAGTACCTAGCTGTCGCCTAATGCAACAAGCACACAGGTAAAAATTACAATGCCGCCTCTGGGACGAGAATGTGTGTAGAATTCTACTTACGGACAAGAACCTGCCTACGAGCACAACACTACACTAACACTGTCCGCTCGGAAGTCGGGCAAGGTTTCTTCGTTCTTCTGTAACGTTTCTTCTTTCTTCTATAATTTTTATTCACTCTTCTTGCTTGAGACTTCCCTAACCGTAGACCGCGAAACACGACAACGATGAGGCAAGCAGTGCACACCGAGAGATAAAAGAAATGATATTAGCAACAACGGTTGCAAGATGGCTTCCGGGTCGGTTGGCATGGGCCCTCCGGCTCAGATTAACGTCCGTTCCGTGTGGAAGCACGAAGCGGAATTGTCTGTAAAACCAACACCACATCTGCAATATCTCAAGATGTAGCCAATCCTGTTATAAAGAAAGTAATACGAGTAAAAATGAAAATACATCTTCTTAATTAGAATTGTTTTATTGTTTTCAAAATTGTTTTTAAATTATTGTTTTTAATTCGAATATTTTGATAAATGAAAGATTTCGTTTCATTCCATTTTTCCTAGTTTAGATGAATGTAAAAAAAAAAAAAACATATTGATAGGTAAAACATACCGACCGTACTTTAATTATGTTACATTATATATGTCTTTGAACTGTATAATTATTTTACGAAAGGTTAAAGCGTAAGGTTAAAATAATCTTTATTCAACCATCACGTAGAGGATAAATCACGTAATTCAAATGAAATTGAAATTGGTACAAACTTTTGATGTCATGTTTATTCACTTTTTGTAATTTTCCGAAAGTTACCGAAAGAGAAAGTGTCTTCGTGTGTAATGACTTTCCAAAATTTATGTACATCTTGTTTCAGCATAAATTAAGACTTTTATATGTGTTGTATTATAAACAGGTCACATTTCAAAATGATTAGCGGGAGACACCAATTGGAAATGGTCACAAGTTGAAATAGGTTATTAGATAAGAGTGGAGATTATATATTTATAAAATGCAACAGCAGTCTCTACAGGCAGCTATTGAAAGAGCAATTTAAAGAAGTATCGGAGAATACAGATCATAATTAAAATGGAGATAATTCGTTCATTAATGACGACAAAAATTAATTTCTGGCATCAATGATGACGCATCCTAATTATCAGGAGAATCAGTAATGTTCAATTCAGATAATATTATGTCTAGTAAGATTTTGTAGTCCCGTACTTGTTCTGAAAACGACTGGTACATTTTTATAATGAGAAGGAAGTTTTTCCAAGAAAAATAAGTCATTAAAACATATATTCAAAATTATATTTTATTATATTCATCATCACTCTTTCATCCGTGAAGGATTGAATACTTTATAGGGAAACACCATTTCAAAGTATAATATCCCTTAAAATTGTAGGTATGCTGAATTTGTCTTTACAACTACACAACTGCTTACACTGTTATATATACAAGTTAATAAGTGAATATCGTCTTTGATAATTAATAAACGGCATTTGTCATCGAATAACTGGCATTACGCTACAGAATGGTGGGCGGTAGCCTTATGCTTTAAACCCTTCCTTGTATTGTACCTACCGCGAGTCGTGACGGGAATCTGCGGGCGAACTACGCGGTTTCACTGTGATGTGTGAACTATTTACATAACTACAAGGTTTAACTGAACCAACGGTGTGATAGACCAACTAACAACTGTCCGTTTTTTGTGTTACTTTCAAAACTGACGTTTTTTGTGACGCGGCAATTTGTCCAAATCAACATTTGCACGCCTAACAATTAAAAACACTATTAGATAAAATATAGTATGAGATTCTTATCATCGTCATCATCATCATTTCAGCCTGTTTGAGTCCACTGCTGAACATAGGCCTCCCCCACAGACTGCCATGAAGCACGATCCTGAGCCACCTGCATCCATCGACTTCCCGCACATTTGCACAGGTCGTCACTCCATCTAGTGGGGGGTCGTCCTACACTGCGATGGCCAGTACGAGGCTGCCACTCGAGAACCTTTCTTCCCCAACGGTTATCGGTTCTACGAGCTATATGGCCGGCCCATCGCCACTTCAGCTTGCTAATCCTCTGAGATTGATGAGATTCTTATAACTATATTTTTTTAAAGTTCGTAAATGGCTTTTATAAAATGCGTCATACCGTGCATGTCAACGAATGTTTAATTAGAACGGCTATGATGAAGCTCGGAGATAATGCGGTAGTATTAAAGAAGTGTTTTCCACTAAAATTCAGATCATGATATTCAATCAATTTCAAAAAAGGAAGAGATTTTCAATTTGGTTGTACGTTTTTTTTATATTTGTTATTCAAAATTCCTTCATTTATGCACCCATTTTTAAAATTCTTTTAGCATGATGATCAGCTTAGCACCCATGTGATCAAATATTAATTTCATAAGTGCTGGACCATAAACTCCAGCGATACAAGAGGAGTTCTCTAAAAATTAAACAGGAAATGCATATAAAGTGAGATTTTTGAAGTAGGTTTTGTTTTTTGTTAATAAAAATGCACTTTTCAAAGATCGCATATTGCATTCAGTCAAACTCGGTCAAAGATCTCAAAAAACTTAACTAACTTATAATTTATTTACAAATACTAAACATAAAATTGTTCAATCTTTGTAGCAAGAAACTACAGCAAAGATTTCTATGTCGTTACGTTTTCAGTTTATTACTAAATCTTACTAGATCACAAATCCGTTAACATTATTATTCTACACTTTTCATGGCGCAACAATTGCGTGATGACATACTTGATAAATACCCACATGCAAATTTTGATGCCTCCCTCTACGGCGGTTGCCTAAACGTTTTTTGTTCATAAAAATTAAGAGTTAACCGCTCTTAGCCTAAATGTGAAGTAGAGCTCTACTTGATTTTCTGAATAGTGGTTTCTAGGCTTTTCCGAAGGAATCAAACTTACAGAAATATTGTAAAGGTATAAAAGGGACTAACGGATAAGATTAATTACATATGCTTTTTTTAATAAATAAATTTAATAGAGGGAACATTGCCCCCAAATGCTGCCCCCAAATGCCGTGGGTTTCTTTCAGCCGAGACTGACCGGCAGCCGTTACCGCTTGCCAGCCCACGATTCAAAGATGATGACCTCTCAACAATAATAGAAACATCTAAATACCACCAAAAAGAAAACAATATATTCTTTAACTCACTAGAATTAGTCTGTACCTACCTTATGTATTTACGCAGAAGCAACTTAGTAATTTTGTAAATTCATATCAACATTTCTCTTCTTTTTATCTTGTAAAATTATTGGGACCTTGACAGTTTGCGTAATAAATACCTAAGAAAATGTAATTTTCCGCTTCAGTCCACATCTCTTTAAGTTACGTGAATTTACTGAGACTTTTTAGGGAGATTTTAGCTGAAAACTCTGTGTTCAATAAGCATCAGTTTAAGAGATGCACAAAACAATTTAAATATTCACCATTACTCGCTATTAGAAATTTACTCGAAACGAATTCCTTAAAGGAATAAATTCATACATCCAACAAAATGAAGCTTATTTCGAGCGACTAACTGGTTTAACCGATTTTTTTGTTTAATTCATTATCTATTTATGTTTTGATTTACCATATTTTTTCTTCGATTCTATTACTCCTTTCGATTGATGGCTAAAAGTATGTACTTATGGATGGCTAAAAGTATACTTTAACAAACTTTTTAAAAGTATTTTCAACAATCATTGAATGCAGTTTTCTTTTCAATTAAAAATTTATGTTCCTTTGAATAAAATTGGCCAACTCTTAGTATTTAGTGAGCTTTCCAACCTGTATACAAAAACTAAGTTTTATACCAATAAAACGATTTCTTGACGAGAACTCATAAAGCGGCTTGAAATTTAATTTAACATTTCTTGATATTGTTCAATTATGATATCGACCTGATAAGAAATAAGCAAGTATAAAGTAATAAAATGTATAGTAATATAATATAGCAATATATTTTAAGTTGGTAAACACACAAGGACAGTGTAAGCCCATTAATTTTTAAAGAATACACGACTCCAACAGACGGATAAGAAAATTGTTCAACGCCATTCTTGTGTGCATTATAAACGTTAATCGTTTAACAAACCTGTTCTTTTGAGAGCGAAGAAACATTTAAAGGAAAAGGGAACGCATAATGGTATTCAGGTGGAAGATTTTACCTGTAACGATTTGTCAATTACGCGTTAGAATCGTTTGAGGGTTTCACGCATAATGGCGTGGAAATTTTACAGATATAGGTATAAATAATAATAATATTCATGTTCATCTCAAATTATTTCTATAAATATTATTACTTACGTATCTGCTTTTATCATGTATTATAATCCACACGGTGTCATGGTAATCGGTAAATCGCTACGTTAATAAAGAGGGGGCAGATGAACTGCAATTAATTTGGACCAGATAGGTTACTGGCCGTAAAAATTATAACCCTCTTGTCACTTACTGGTTAGTGACAAGAAGGTTATAATTTTTAGTTTCAGCCTTTCACTGCTGAAAATAGGCCACCCCCATAGACTGCCACGAAATACGATCCTGAGCCACCTGCATCCATCGACTTCCCGCACATTGGCACAGGTCGTCACTCCATCTAGTGGGGGGTCGTCCTACACTGCGACGGCCAGATTACTGCGTAGATGTCTTTATGTAAGTGCTGATTTGACATACACTTTTTACTTCGTAAAATTCAACCATTTTGAGTCGTAAAATAGTACGCGGGCGAAGACGAGGTTGAAATTTATTACGTGATAAAATACGCCTATGCATATAAATTATTACGCAAACAATTTGAACCAGATAACGTTTCTTGCTAGTACTTCGCAAGATGTTTTTGTACTTAAACCGACTATCCAAAGAGGGTGTGGAGTTAGTTTATCAAAGTCAAAACACGTCTACAGTTTGAAAGCCCGTTTGTTTTGTTATAATGGTAATGTTACTCAAGTATTTATAGGTGTGTTTGTTTATAATACTAAATGGAAGCGCCCCCAGCGCTCTGTAGGTATGTAACTATGTATGTACATACATACCTACAGAGCGCTAGGGGCATGTACACACATACATAGAGTTTCAAGTTGGTTTCAACCGAAAACAATGAGATTTGAAATAGGTAAGTTGAGAATTTAACAGCTGACTTACATGACTCCATTTACCTTAAATTAAGTGTAATCATTAAGCGCAATCAACCAATTTAAAAAATCAATAAAAATTTTTTCATTGTAATGCTGATTACACAACAATTAGTTATGATACAAAAGACGTGTGCACAGGCTTTATTAAGGTTCCGTACACAAAGAGTAAAACGGAACCCTATTACTAAGACTCCGCTGTCTGTCTATCTGTCAGTATGTCTGTCTGTCCGTCTGTCACCAGGCATGAGATATACCATTAACCTTAATAGATAGTTGAAGTTTTCACAGATTATGTATTTCTGTTGCCGCTACAAAAAAAATATAACGCTACTAGCGACCCGCCCCGGCTTCGCACGGTTTTAATGTATTATATAACCTTCCTCTTATAAAAAACAGAATAAATAAATTTTCAAGTGGGTCTCCCATACAACAGATATGATTTTATTGGCGTTTTTATAGATAATGGTGGTAAATGGTACGGAACCCTTCATGCGTGAGTTAGACTGGCGCTTGGCCGGTTTTTTTAAATCATTGGTATAATTAACATTAAAAACTTGAAAGTATATTGATTTGATTACTTCAAACGTCACTGAAATAATTTATTAATAGGGCTATTAGTTGGTACGTACTCACTGTTGGTACGTTTTCACTGTGGCAGAGCCACGCAGGAGCCTCGGCCGTTGCACGAATGGGCAGGCTCGTCCGGGTACTACTTCTTTTTATTCTTATTACTTTCGCGTTTCGTCTGGTGAGTGAGGTAGCCGGAGCCCAATATTCAAAAGGTTGTCAACGCATCTGCAACCCTCGGATATAGCCCATGTCCATGGGTGGCAGTATGTACTTAACATCAGGTGAACCGCCTGCCCGTTTGGCAACTTTTAACATAAAAAAAATTAAAAAAAAACTTAGAAAGCAGCACCGCGTTAATTCACACATATTCATAGTCCGACTTAAAGACGCATTACTGGCCTTTGACTTGATTACGTCAATAAAGTTCACCTGATGGACGTGGACCGTGAAACTGAATAAAAGGTTTGATTGCTTTGCAAATTATTCTGACTCAATGAACCAGAGGCAGGCACGTTCGTACCATTCAAACCTTCTTCTGACACAGAATCGCCAAAGCTGGAACCCAACAGATATCTTGTCTTTTGCCGTTACTTTTGTCGCTGTATAATATAATATATAAGTGACATGCCCACGTCAAACTTGCTCATTACTCGATCATTTAAAATATCTCATAAAGCGATTCCTTGAGTGGGCTGAAATTCTACTTGTTAGAGTTATCAAAAATCAAATGTGTCGGGGCACGGTTGAATATAAATTCTGTCCATCCCGTGACTGGATCACCCTGGTCTCAATTATTCAGCTGGAGCAAAATTCCAATATCAAACGCTCCCACTCGAGGAGCTACGTAGAGACTTTACACATTGCCACCTGTCCCAAATACGTGATTATGATACACCAGAGCTGATCTTAACGATTCTTGGTACACGGTTTGCAAGGTATTTGGGTAAACTTATGTAGACTCCACTAAATATCGATACATATGAAGTTCAACGTTGACAAAAGTACGTTTTGAACCTTAAGTTAAATGAAAATTTAACAGGCTAAAATAATTAAAAACCTACCCCCTCTTTAGGTTTAGGAGAGTAGCAAACTTATGGAGACGTGAGCTAATTGAAAATGTTATTTAAGTTATTTTATAACCTTTCTAAAAGGTGCTCGAGTGGTAGCTTCAAACTGGCCAACGCAGTGCGGGACTAACCTCCACTAGATGGAGTGACGACATGTGCAAATGTGCGGGAAGTCGATGTATGCAGGTGGCTCAAGATCGTGCTTCGTGGCAGTCTGTAGGTCTATGTTCAGCAGTGGACTCAAGCAAGCTGAATTGATGATGATGATGATATTATAACTGAAAAATATTTTGTGCAGAAAGCTCGGCCGCGACTACAGATGACAAGTCAAATTTCTCCAGCTATTTGATGAACCTTTAATCACTTTAGTATTATTCGACGTAATTATCTTCTTAATATATATGATTATTCGTGTGTATATCACTAAACTCCTCCTCAGTCCATTTAAATTAAATTTTTTGCGTGTGTCAGGTGGATTCGAGAATGGTTTAGATTCACAGAGTTATTCAAAAAAGTTTGAAATTTTCGATTTTAAGACGTATGTACAGGACAGCGTCTGTCCGGTCCGCTATTAATATATAAATATAAACGACGTGCTTAATTTTCTTTAGACATTAAGCTTTCAGGCCCTTACTTTTTGTAATGTTCATATCAGTACAGTTGTGGAAGAATAAAACCTAAGTTTTTGCGGTTGGAGACACCTTTAAGAGTTTTCCTAAAGGTGCCTCTCGTTAAACTATAGCTAAAGCTTTCTTCTCATCATAATACCCTTTATCTTTTAAGTTCTCTCCAAAATGCTGGGTGCTTGTTTTGCTATGGAAATCTTTATTGAGAAAGTATTGGATGTTTACTCTCTCTAATGCAAAAAGGTTATGTTTTTGTTAAAGTTTAAGCCCTTAGTGGGTTCTGGGAGTTGGAAATACAAACACGCCCCTCGCATAAATTTGAGCGTCTGATCGCTTAGTAATTTATTAGTACCATATTTGTTTATAATAAAATACCTCATATATAAAACATAAATACGTAGGTGCATACATGGTATGTTACCGAGCGCGGATTCACCGTTGTGGACACGGTGTGTATGTATCATATACACTGACAAAATTTGGAAATAACCCGCCACCCCAAGCCCTGCTTCAAACTTATCGAACTGAAAACTGTTTCTAGTCTGATTTCGCCTGTGCGCAGACAGACAAGGACATTAGTCCTTGGCTCAAGCATATAGATATTAGTCCTAGACACATTTTAGCCCGATAAGTGGCTACCGTCTGCAAACGGTCCCAAAGCCTAGGTAACTGATACAGAACCTTATCTAGTTACCACCGTCTACAATGGTCTGAGTATCTCGGTTACAGTTATTGAATCTTAACTGATAATACCGATCGCATACGCTCCGGGAGCCTCGGTCCCTGAATACATCTGATAAAAGATACATGTATATGCTATGTAACTTAACTGACTCACTGACACGGATCCTGCAGCACCCCGCTCGCTCCGAAACCGCACCAATTGTCGGTAATACTATATGCAAACAACAATACAAATTATTAATACTATATGCAACCACATTTTTAAAGTCAATAAAATAATTAATGTTTGGCCTTCGCGACACTTACTGATTATACGTAGTACCTATTAAAATGAAAACTTTTTGATGCTTATTGCGAATTAATAATTCATATGTAGGCATGTTACTTATTCCAAAACAAAAATTAAAAAGCGAGCATGAAAGTATAGAAAATTAATTTGCAATTAACATACATTGCACCTTTACGAGTGGTTAACACAGTTAATTGCTGCTTCTCAACCTTATTCCGCTTCAGTATTTAATTAACGTTCTTGCAGAATTCATCCGCAACGGGTGTTTTGTAATATAACGGATATTTAATAAGGAGGTTAAAGTCTACGCTATAATCATCATGTCTGATCTAAAACTTTATAATGTGCACGTTTTACATTGTAGACCACTGAAATTAATATAAATAATGATCATGTGTCCTTTGGCTAGAGTAGATAGCGTCATATCCGGTATACAGTGTTGCCAGCGCCAACATTCGGCCGTCCTGCATCCCGCCTTCGTCCTCGAATGGCGTTGTAGTCTGGTACAAGTAACCTTCATAAAATTAACACCTTACCCTGTGGCTTATCTAACTCAACTGGGATGCATATCGCCACGTTCAGAACAACTTACACTGTGGCTTATCCCTCACAACTGGGATGCATATCGCCAAGTCCAAAACACTTACCCTGTGGCTTATCCCTGAAAACTGGGATGCATATCGCCACGTTCAGAACACCTTACCCTGTGGCTTATCCCTCACAACTGGGATGCATATCGCCACGTCCAAAACACTTACCCTATGGCTTATCCTTATAAATGTTAAAATGTTTTGTACGACTTTTTTGCCATAATGACTATTAATTACATTTGGTTTATTTGAATAGAGGAGAAACAAATTTTGAGAGGGTATTACCATGTTACAACATTAACCATATGAAATTCATTGACATAGATTTATTTGCTTAGCCACCACAATGAAATAATGAATCATATATTAATTGAAGGAATATTGTAATATAACAATATAAGTTAAATTACAATATTACTTCAACATTTCTTCATATTACATTATTAATTAAATTAGCAACGAAATAATGTGACAAAAACTCTATTCACCAATACGAGCAATTGATATGACCGTTCGCAAACGTATCTAAAATCTAAGTGACTACGCAACTTCATAATTATGATATCACCTATCACTCACATTTTGACGTCATAACTGGTGTTTTTTCAACTAAAACATTAGGATTCATCTAATAATTTAAATTATATAGTAAGATAAAAAAATCTCCTCCATATTATACCATTCATTCTAAATCTGTTTTGCACTTTGTTCCTGTTCCTTATTCCACCGAGAATTGTTGTGTCTAGGCTGTAGTAAACGCAAGTGAATGTTTAAAACGAGAATGGTGGACGAGGCGTGGATAGCATTGCAAATTTTCGGGTGACTTTTATGTAAACGTTATTTGCGAAGGAATGAAGGAATAATAGAGGTTAAGAATCAAGCAGTTGATAAATATTTGATCCGGGACAAGGTTTGAACTTATTACTTATCGAATGCTGAAATATTTCTTAAAAATGCCATTCAAAATAGAATCGGAGATTCTAATACATCAAACCTTGGAGGAAGAAGGCAAATTCTTAGGAGCTTATTTCACTCACCACGCACATAACGTAAGATAAAGAGAGGCGCTTTGTATATAACTTAGCCAACGGTACTAGTAAATCCCTATCCAAGAACTAACTTTTATTAACACAACGCGGGCGTATGGGACGGATCCCATAATGCCATACACATGCAAGTCGTTTGCGCACGTTAACCCCACGCGTCTGCATATACAGGGAGATTTTTTGAGAAGTGCCCAAATTTACATCGGAGATTCAGACTCGGTAGTATAATCTTTTATTGAAATAAAAACAAAGTTTTTTTTCCAAAAAAATGCCATTCTATTCCTTAAAAAACTGAACGTGTTGACATTCATGACAGTCATTCATAAATACCTAAATTTTACTGTGCACGACCTTGTGGGCGTGTTAGTTATGAATGATCGCGCGTAAAATAAATGAGTTGCGTATAAATCACGCACTTTTTGAGATAAGTTCAAATGAATGTAATTAATTACTTAAGAGTGATTTTAAATATTTATCATTTTTATATAACATGACAAATGTATCCATTTTGGATACACTTAGAAAAGCTACCCTGTATACCTTTTATCCCTTCTCATGACGTGCCCATACCACGTTAACTGACTTGTAACTGACTGTCAACCTTTGACACATTTAAATATTACAACTTATTTTGTACTCGTTTTACATATTCTTTTCATTTTTCTGTGTCAAACATATGTTTCTGATTTACTACAATAATATAAAATTAAGATAACCCATTAAGTTAAATTTTTACTTATTTTCTCCACCTTAAAAACCAACACGACTCTATTTTAACCCAACTCCGATATGGGCATGGTACGACAAAAATAAATTCCCTCTGTTGTAGTTAACGTTATATAGCTAACATAAACTTAATTATACTTCCTATATAATTCTAATGAAACTTTTAATTTTTAGATGTCTTATTTACAACTATCTGGCGGTTGAAGTATCAATTGAAATTATCACGTTTCAAACAGGCATTATTTTTTACCATGTCTAATATATTCCTAATCCTACGGATCTGTTTAGAAAAATATAGCCTTAAATATTGCGTCTATTTTTATGCATAGGGAACATGAGTGTAAACAGATTTTCCGATCCCTAGAGAATATTAAGAGGAAGAAAGGAAAATCTTTTCTGTAGGGAACTCACAATGAACGTGTAAATATACATACATAACAAATGTTTTTAGACTTCCCGTACAGAATCTTCGTATCTGCTAAAAACGTCTAAATAAATGTATATGCGTATTATTATTTCAACCCATTAATAAATCAAATAATACTCAACCACACACTCAATGGAATACTCTTTTTATTATTACGAATATTTTAATATAATACATCTATTACTTCATACAAATGTGTCTGAACTGTATCTGAACAATAATAATAGATTTAATTGCAAATTTTGAAAAAAAAGACAAAAATCAAAATTTACAAACACAATATAAATATGACAATAAATTATAAGCACTGTATTCGAATAGAACAGTAGTTTTCACGTGTGTTTCAATAAATAACAAAAGCCAAGTACTTAAAACGAAAAAAAATTTTTGGAACTAACGGAGTAATGTTGAAAAAAATAATTTTAACTATTTTTTTTTTAAACATTACTTTAGTATAACATTATCCTGTGTTGTAAGAACGTTTTACAAATTTCGCGTGGACAAATACCCAGATGCGAAACAACTGTCTGTGGGTCACACAAATAGTTGTCCCGAGTTGGGATCGAACCCACGACCCCCGACGCCGAAGCCAATAATTCATTGGCAACTGCGCCATGGGGTCATCTGTAGTGACTAAATGATAAAAGAAACTAATCATTTTGGTTATTGAAACAAATCGTTGACATCCGTCCATGAAAACAAATAAAAAACATTACAAATAACAACAAATTTTGTACTAAAGTAATTTGTGTGTCTTCAAACTTTAGAAGGTTTCCATTTAAGCCATTGATGAAAACATTACCTGGCACAAGTTAGGTAGTTAAATTGAATCTTGAAACCCAAATACATCATTTTAATGACATATATATATAATCCACAATTACTGTACATTTTCTTGGTAAGGGTTGGTGTCGCGGTTGTGTCTCACGAACCGTTATTATTATCTTTGTGGAAAAATATTTATTTTGTTAATAACTTTCTGCCTCGTGCCAAAATCGGAAAAATATGATGAAGTGTGCTGGATCGCTTATTAATCGCTTAATAATGCCATATCTAACGTTTTAATGTAAATGTTTACATAAAAAGATATGTAGAAATACAAAATGAACATAAAAACTAGAACACAGTGGAAAGTAAATGAGAATAGTTGGAGACAATGACTAACACTTCTTTGCCATAGGGTATGGCAAAGAAGTGTACGAACAGTGGAGTATGAACAGTAATATTATAAAGCCAAGAAAAGGGCATATAATTTTCTAAAGGCCGGCAATGCATGTGCCAGGCCTCTGATGTTGCAGGTGTTCATGGGTGGCGGTAATCACTTACCATCAGATGAACTTTCTGTTCATTATAAAGGTGATAGTTTCTACATTTGTGTTATTTAATGTGAGACGGTATCAAACGAAGTGACGGTCCACCTGATTTTAAGTGGTAAGACCTGCAACGTAGGGTTGCAGATGTGTTGCTACCTTTTAAACGTTTCTTTCTTCCTTTCTTTCTTTCTTTCTTTTAATAAAGTGGACCCCCACTACCTCACTCTCACCAAATAAACCGAGGAAATATAACACTTCTACTTCTCGCCGCTCTTCTGTGAGGTCATGGTACTTTCCCGGAGGGATCTGCGACCTACCCATTCGTGCAACAGCATTTTTGTCAAAATGCCTCTTTGTAAATATGATTATAATAACAAAACATAGTGATCAATATCTGACCACCTTATCTTTTGATGCCACAAACACTTAACGAACAGAGGTAGAGTAAATGACCTAATTAACATATTAAAAACTTTAATTAAATCTACACATGCTATGAATATTACTTGCACAAACTATTACACGCTATTGGCGGTAGACAATAGGGTTCACAGTATTACTCCCATACCCAGACTGAATTCATTGTTATCAAACGACTGTTAACACATTTTAAAAATTCATTAATATTTTCCAGATCTTCTGATTAAGACGCAATATTCCAGTACTTGCTTAAAAAACAAAAAAGTTTAAAATCAAATGAAATACGAAGAATGAATACAAAAACGTACTAGGCAATAAAAGCCTTTTCAAGAAGTAAGTTTCTAGCCTAAATCTCTGTACCTCAAAACCGGACTTAAATTTTCAAACAAAGATACCATTTATATATTCAGCTCAAGCGGTACTCGGCTTAGTTTAGGAAATAAATTGAGGAGGAACGTATAAAAGAGTATGGCTTAAAAGTTACGATTATGACAAAACAAATTTATTGTGATAATTTCTCCTCTTGAGAATGAATGAATATTCTTTATTACACACCAAAATTAAATAAACAGGAATCAAAAATTTACTGTATAAATAATGGGTATAATATCCTTATTACTAAAAGTAATTTCTTCCAGGCAACCTTTGGATGGACTAAAATCTAATAAATTTAGGAGTAAAGATGTGGTTTAGTTATTTTAATGAAGGAAATAAATAATTACGTAACTACAATAAAAAAATAAGACATATAAATATGTTAGTAACGGACATATAAATAGGTTAGTCCGAAAATGACTATACAGCGTGTCGTTACCATCGCGACAATAAATGAACATACATATAGGGGATAACTTTTTAAAGTCGTATTAAACATTTAAATTCTTTAAACATCAATATTTACAGAGTTATTAAATTTTCCAAAACAAAGAATTTTAGAACACCTTACCTATAAAAGCGTAACGTAAAGTTCATTTGTAAAGGTCACAAAGCATATGAATGGATTGAATGAATTTAAAAGAGACAAAACATAATGTTAGAAGAGGCTTGTCGTACGACGCTGTGGCGCGAGTTATATAGGATGTTACAAATTTTGTTTCTTTTTTACTTAATTAGTTTATTTGAAAAATATTTTTTTTTAATTATGGATTTTGTTTAACGTTAATATTTTTTTATGATTATTGGCAAGTAGCGTTAGACGTGTGTTCATTTATTGTCGCGATGGTAACGACACGCTGTATAAATAGCGGAATTTCGAAGACATATAAAGATAAGTCAAACTTAAACTTAACAGAAACGCCTCTTTTCGCTACGACAGTCAAAGGCTCCTACAACGAGTGACGTTATAATTGTGGATACAGCTCAAACGAGGATTAGTAATGCGCCTTGGTGTGGAAAAAAAATCTTGGTATGAATTTCTATTACTGAATACGAGACAAGTACAACTTTGTCTATGTCTCGTATTCAGAAATAAGTGTAACAATCATAAACATTACTTCCGGTCTATTCAAAGACTTATCGGTTTTTGATGTGTACCGTTTTTCCTCTCAGTTTCCTACGATAAGTAATTACGTGAAAAGGGACGGAACTGTGTAAGCGTGTATATAACAGGAAGCCCGGGAAGCGCGCGCTATTTGATTTGACTAATGAGCTCGCACAGTGCTTGATTTGGCCGTCAGATGGTGCCAACTCGTTTTTCGGGAGATTAAAACTGTCAGCTATCTACAGCTAACTACAGTGCTGTGTGTAAGCTGTGTTGTTGCACACTGGGTTGTACACTTTATTAATAAATGTAATTACTGTTGATGATGTCTGAAAAAGTGCAGATCATAGATGCAATGAATAATATTGAATAAATATTTCAGTACTTAGCATTTCTTAATGTTGAGGTTACTTTAATTTATAGAGAATAATTTAAAAATGTAAATTTTTTAACATTTCTCATGTAAACTCCGAAAGAAAAGTATATTTCTCATCGATATTCTTAGCAGCGCCCTCGTAAAATCGAGTACCTATTTTATCACACTTACCAACCGCTTAAAATTCCCGTGGCAAGGGTGTGGTAATATTCGAGTAGATACTTGCTAGCCTTTTTTTACAACATAAACGCGTTTATAAATAATACAAACGGTTGGTGACTGTTAGGAAACGTCAAAATATGCAATCATAAACAGATTATAACAAAAATGTACAAAAAAATGGAAAAGTATTCAGAAAATAATCACAACATAATAAACAATAAAATGTTAAAATAATAAACAATAAAAATGACAGAAGTTGGGTTATTGGTTTTACATTGCGAAATGAAACTATTTTACGAATTTTATCGTGTTTGATTAAATTTTAAAGTTCTTTTTTATGTTAGAATGTGGCAAACGAACTGGTGGTTCACCTGATGTTATGTTTATAACCACCACCCATGGAAATTTGCAACACCCTTAGGGTTGCAAATGCGTTGCCACCTTTAAATAAAGTGGACCCCGGCTATCTACTCAACAGACAAAACGCAGAAGCATTAACTTCCACGCCGGTCTTCTGTGTAGTCGTGGTACTTACTCGGATGCACCTGCCCATTCCTGCAACAGCGAGACTGTTGCATGGTCCTACCACAGTTAAAATTTTTAACTGTTAAAATTCCCGACGATTTCGTTCATGGTCATTCAGCGTTCATGGTCACGGGACAGATTATCAATTTTATTTATAAATCTTCACGCAGACTCCATGTATTAATATACATACAACCCGCCTACTTTGAGCTAGGATCGTCAACGTCAAGAGTGTAGGTATTTTATTACGTCAATCCATTTATATTATTAACATTATCGTAGTTATTACGTTATACTCCACACAATGGAGCCGTACGAGAATTTATACCGCAGTTAATTACTGCTACTTAACCGTGTTCCACGTCAGTGTTAAATTACAAACCCGCGGAATTCGTCCGTAATGAGTTTTTGCAACATATCGTATAGGTTAAAAGAACTTTATATACACCAAGCTAGTATATCATCGTCTCAACTGTTCCAAAGAATTATTAATAATAATGATTTCTTCATTTTACGCGAATATCACACATTTTAAATGAAAACTAAAACGCCATAAAATCCGGAAATTCATTTAATTATTCCCGGGTCCCGTTTTACCCTTTGCGTACGGAACCCCAAAAATTACAAGGAAGGTTTTACAGTTCGAGTAAAAAGTTATCTTAGATACCATATAAGATACTGGCTACATATAGAATATGTGTAACATATTTATATGAAGCAACAATTTTGTAAAAACCTAAATACCATTAACACGTGAAAATACTCTCTTCTTAAAGGTCTACCCATACCATACCATGTTTGTCCTTCTGAAGGTAAATATATGCATAAGGCCAAATATTTTTAAAGGTATTGTCATTATCCTTTTTTTTTCCTTCTCTTCAAACGCATAGTATAATATATTATGATATCAATTAAAATGTTAGCGGGCATTAAGCCCGTAGTTCGCGCTGTGAATTATAGACTGATCCCTTCTACTGGTGAAAATATTATGTAGTACGTTTTTTGTGTTACTTAACTAATCTTATTACTAAATATAAACATGGTAAAATTAAACAAAATAATCTAAAACAATTAAGTCGGTGCGGTAAATGTTTAATTAATATGGTTATCAGATTTTGGGCTTTCTCATATCAAGACATTTTAATCTGATTAGGCAATATTTAATAGTTTTAACGGGTCAACATGAATCCCATTTACTTATTTTAAGATATTCTTTTATTTTAATCTGATAAATTATTATTTAATAATTATATAAAGTCAACGTGAATGCCAAAAGTTATGCTACATTCATTAAGTAAATTAAACGGGCGCGACACTGGTGAGTCGTTTTATTCTTGACGAAATAAGAGACAGGTTTGCGGCTTTACTTCCAAGGTTGATAGATGAATAGAACAAAAAGTTAAGAACAGTCACTCGTGCACTCCATACATGCATAAAAGCTCTTCGAAACCCTGAAACCCGCAAGTTACAGTTAAGTCATAATTTATCCTTTTCAGTTATAGAAAACAAACTTAAAATCTCACAGCCGGTTCAAAGGCAACTTTGGATATCATTTAAGTGGCCGTTTATTTTATCATCAATCTTAGAGAAAAATAATAAGTTTTTTTTAGTGCATACCTTGTCTGAAATGTTTGTGTAAGCCACTAGGAATTGTCAATATTGTTACTTTACATGTAAACAAGATCTCTCTACTCTGCGCTAAAAATTCGCTATTAAAATGTGCGAATTTGACATAATTTTGTAGGAAATACGCTCCGAGTAACATCGATTCCTCACAAACATTTTCTGTATGCGTTCAATTCAAATGATACGAGTGGCGCCGCCACAGAGTATTACAATTTGATGATGAAACTAGCGACCCGCCCCGGCTTCGCGCGGGTGCAATGCATTTATACATATACGAGTAAACCTTCCTCTTGAATCACTCTATCTAGTAAAAAAACCGCATCAAGATCCGTTGCGTAGTTTTAAAGATCTAAGCATACATAGGGACAGACAGACAGTGGGACGACTTTGTTTTATACTATGTAATGTTGATACGACCTTTAATTCAATATATTGTTTTCGACGGTTTTTGATTTTTGAAACGCAGCAACCAAGTTTACGGTATTACCAGGGCAACCAATAACAATTTTTTGTCCTTTGCATTTAATGTTTTTACGCTAAAGAAGTATAACTTCATACATGCGTCCATGGAATGACGACCTGTGCAAATTTGCGGGAGGTCAATGGATGCAGTTGGCTCAAGATCGTCCTTCGTGGAAGTCAACAAGGGAGGCCTAAGTTCAGCAATGGACTCAAACAGGCTAAAATTATTATGTTGATGATTATTACACTCTTTATTCACTTTGTCAAAAATGTTATTTCACGACACTATTGCTTAGTAGTAATTTATTAAAACTGTATTCTTAACTATGCATTCACTTTTCTCTATTGCTTTTAACATCGAGAAAAATTATTTAATAAAATGGGACGTCCGAACAGTAACAGTCCGAGGAGACTATATGAACTCTTGTAATTGTAAATCACAGTCGATGACCATCGGGATCTCGGTCCGCACCACAACCTCGATGGCCCTTAGATGACATGCCGTAGTTAAACGCACGCATGAGCACATGCGCGGCCCTACACACACACACACACACACACACACACACATACACACACACACAGCGGAGGGCCCAAACGCGTGGGTTCTGGCTAGCCCACCGGATCTGCGTCAGATGAAGCTTTAATAGTCTCGGGACTGAAAGCACATACATCAGTAATTTTGAAATTAAGACCATTTGTTTATCTGGGAGGCCGACTTACCTCCATTCATCTCCGAAAAGAGGCCATAAAAACATGGTCGCTTCACATTTTAGTAAAAAACTGCAAACAATAAAGTCACCGATAATTCGTCAAGGCAAGCGGCGGAGACGCTAACAAAATGGCTCAAAAGACCTTGTGAAATACGCGAATCCCCTTGAGTTGAATAATAATTGTCGTAATTATTCTTTGTATTCGCCGTTACAGGTTAGGAAAATGGAGAAAAATTACATTAAAATACTTTTGTATATTGAATGATATACTGTTTAAACTGAAGAAAAAGATTTTTATTCCTTTGATGGTAAATGAAACCGAATAGCAAACCAATCAACCCAATAACCCTAATAAGAATTAAATTTTCTCGCCTTTACAAACTTGATCCACTGGTACCCTCACTCGAAAGACGAGACGTTAGCCTTCTGGGAGGTCCTGGTATTTCTCTGGCAGAGATAATATAAACCTGATAACAGTTAGCGATGGCGTAAGGGTGCAGCATAAAAAAAAAGTAAAGTAACAGCCTATACATGTGCCACTGCTGGGCAAAGGCCTCCTCTATAGAGAGGGTATCAGGGCATAGTCCACCACGCGGCCCCACTGCGGGTTGGCGGACTTCACATATCTTCGAAATATATTTTTTTTGTTATTATTTCGAAAATATGCAGGTTTCCTCACGATGTTTTCCTTCACCGCGGAGCACGTGATAAGTCAGCACTTAAAGTTAAAAACTTCATTGGTGCCGGCACCGGGGATCGAACTCAGGTTGCTCGAGTATTTTGAATTAAAGGCGAGCGCCCGGACACTGAGCTATCACGGCAAGGGTGCAGCATGTCTCACTAAAATCTTTTCTAGATGGCCACTTTAAGGCGATATTCTCTAGGTAGTGTTACTTGAGCATAATGCCTTAAAAAGGCCTGGCACGTGGACTCTAAATATGACATATATGAAACAAGGAATGTTAATTTTTTTAAATTTCATACGATTTATAATTGTATAAACGGCAATTTCTTTCAATCCCCAATCTATACGAGTATTACTTCCATAAAAGGCAATCATCTTCACAATTGTATAAATTATAATCACTATCAAGAAAAGAAACGAGTTCTTAAAAAATAAAGATTCTTAGAAAGTAACAAGGACAATTAAAGGACTGTTCTGTAATTTCTAATTTTAAATTGAATAACGTCTTTGAAATCTAATGCAACCTCAAAAGCTCACTTAATACCTCCACAACATCTTTGACTTACGTCTAAAAAAAAATACTTTATTCCTGCAATAGTAGCGTAACAGCTTTAAGTTATGAAAGTTATTTACTTTTCTGGAAGCTTATGAACGAAAAATATCAATAAATCGCTAGGAATTTGAGACTATAACACATTTATTACATAAAAAGGAACCGTACAAATCAAAAGATCCAACTTCTTAAACTATGAAAGCGAAGAAAAAGAATAATTGCCGTATGAACCTCAAAAGTCTCGCGCATATTTTACAAGGATTTTGACACATTAATTTTGTTCGCACCTCTCTCCCTTTTGTCGTGACGTATTACCGGTGACTATTGCTTTTAGTTGTTTAAGCCAAGCCACCGCGTTTTTTGGCTTCTTTTAGGTCTAATGGAGATAAAAAATGCATAGCAAAGAAACAGATACCCTCATTATAATAACTTACGGAACTCGAATTAACTCAGTTTATCGCTGACTCCACAAATAGCAGGATAATAATTCTGCTGTTATAAAAAAAAATGCAATTACTGTAACGTTTATATAGTGGGTGTCTAGATAATGATGGGAAGATTTAATAAAAGATTTATTAGCGGTTAAGAATTTGTATTTATCCCTTCAATTTAAAGTTACAATCCCTGGACTAGCTCAGATACAATATATTTTGTAATATAATAATAATAATAAGTTGGGCGCCTTGTCTATTAGGAACAGACTGTTGTAATAATCACAATTAAGTATCTCAGGGAGTTGTGAGTACATAGGACCTACACATTACTTTGTGCGACCATAAAAGGTTAAATAATTAAATTAATTTGAGATGGTAAAACTTATGCAATTCAATTTAAAAAAAAACAAAGTCCAATCAGGTAGTTATTTAAAATCTATGTCACCGCAGAGACATCTGCCCTGTGTGCACAGGTCAGCGCTGAGCTCAGAACCAGTAGAGAAAGTCAGGCCAAGTGTAGTGTGTAAAGCCACACTGTTGGGGGTATATAGGAGACCTCCAACTGGAGGTAAAAAACAACATTCAATCGAGCAGCAGCTCAGACCAGCTTGCCAGCCACCTATGCCTTCAGCATCCACCACGAGGGATAACAAATCCAGCACAGAGTTTCCCAGACAGCAATCACAAATAATACGACCAGGAACGTGTTCTGATTTCAACCTCTAGCTATGCACAGTCGAAGATAATGGATCCACAAAAACTAATTTATCCAATGTCAATTCGATCCGGCGGCAATCTCAAATGACAAGTACCAACAAATGAACTTAACTTTTTGATTTGACCTTTCGAAAAGGCAAAGGTTCATATGACATGCAGCCTAGTCTTTAGAAAAACAACAATTTCGACAAAGTGATGAAATCACACGTTACATTACAATCAGAAAAAATTAAGTGCTTGTTTATTTCAAGTCCGGTGTTCTTGAATTCATGTATGGCTGAATTATTCTCTTGAATATCAAGATTCTGCCAAACAGTACTACAGGCATATGAAATTTTTTCCTAACCGCGGGATAAGTATCGGCAGACCCAGATCATATATCATAGTATATCATAGTAAAAAAGTAATACGACAGAATTGTGCACGAAACAAAAGCTGTGGCGTGTCTACCGCCATGTTAAAAATAATCAAAGCGCTTAGATCTTCGCGCAAATGTAAAAAAAACATTAACATGCGTAAGAAAATTAACATTGATACCTCAAAAATGTACGGTAGCTAGTGTGTTTTTTTTTTTTTTTCTTTTGATATCAAAATAATTGAGACGATATACAAAAAGCACGGCCATTGCATTATTCGTAAACGAATAAAACCAATCTACGATAACGTCAGTTTTTTGTTTGCAAAGTTAAGAGTGGGCTTTCGGGATGTATTCGTTAAAAGGCAGTTTCAGGCTAATAAGTCTGAACAAAAATTGCACGATTCTATTATTATTAACGATAAATTCTTTTTTTTTCTTTTTTTCGATAAATTTTACTAAGCTGCCTAATTCCCCTTTTATAAGCAAACTGTTTATAGTAAGTACTTTGCTAAACTGAGGATAAAAGAATCAATACAGTTTTGGTGCATAGTATTTGGAATAATTATTAAGTGCTTTTATGTGAGAAAGTGGCGACCGAGCTGAATGAAGCTACCAAAAAATACCGTTTTCAAAAGTAACGTGAAAAGGTAAGTTATAGAAATCGATATACATTTTTTTAAATGCAGATTTGTAATGTTGAAACTAGACGGGATATACCATAGTATATCCACAGATAGATACTATATACGACGGGATAGTGCAAAGCCGTGTAAATTTTTGTCTCTTAAAGAAGCTTGCCTCCTCCGCGGAATTAGTGCCGACTGACGAAACTGAGGATTTTGCTAGAAAAGAGATTATCTCCACAGCGGCTGCTGCGGAGAAAGTTATTCTATTATTTAAACAGATTAGATTATATTTAAAATTATGACAATCATATCGTTACCAGTAGGCCCAATGTTTGGCTATTATTCAAAACGACAGTTGATATGCAGATGTTAAATAATTATTTTTTTAGGGTTCCATACCCAAAAGGTACAACGGACCCTATTACTAAGACTCGGCTGTCTGTCCGTCTGTTACGAGGCTGTATCTCATGAACCGTGATAGTTTGATAGTTGTAATTTGGTATTTCTGTTGCCACTATAAAAACAAATACTAAAACATGAAATAAAAAAACATTTAAGTGTAACTCCCATACAACAGACATGATCAGTTTTTATAGTGGTACGGAACTCTTCGTGCGCGAGTCTCACTTGGCCGGTTTTTTATTGACATAAAGCTTATCATCTTTTATAGCCATTGATTAAACTTCTCTACTTCTGCATGTATATCATATAGTAAATTTCACAACTAAATGTAATCTGTGTAATCTGATGTTGAAGCAAAGAGCATAATATTATCTGAGAGTCCCAAGATTTTTCCGATGGACACCTAGTAGAATTTATTCCAGTGTATTGAATATAGCTGTGGAGATAAGGGTCTCCTTGTCTAACGCTTATTTTTAAAATGAATTATTAATTCTTCTTTCTTCATTAAGCCAAGAGAGTAATAGTAGTAGTGAACTGCACTTGATGTTGACTTAAAATTTTGCAGTAATAAAAAAAAATTATTGAATAGCATGCATATGAAACTACTGTTCATATATGCACAATATTTATAAAACGCATCTTGAATATGTAGACGTTTGTAAAATCTATTAATTCTAGGCCAGATATTAATTTAAGCAAATCTTGATTTAAGTATTGATATTGAGATGAATATTGTGTTACAATCCATAAATCAATTTCTTGGACAACAACAACATTCCAGAGAAGTGTTCGACAAAGTTAAGTTGCTTCTAACAACTACTTCAACGCCGATTGGATTTCAACTTGAATTCTTCACAATGAGGTCTATTGTACTGAGAAGTCATCAGAATAGTAATCGAAATCCTGTAAAGTTGTACAGCGTGAACTATCTAGTATAGCAGATTAAATCTAGGCAGTTTCTTATGAAGTTTAATTAGAATAGATACAAAGTTGTATTTTGATTGTTACAGGCTAGAGGTTTGGAATGAGACTGAAACGCCGGGCGCTTAAATCGTCGCAAATGTGGCAGTGGCGCCCAATACCGCTCGAATCCTTGCTTACTAGTACAGGTGCGGACTCTCTCGTTGCAACAGTGACGCTACTACTGCTGGATCATCTCTCGTTCTCGCACCATTCACCGCATTCGCCTTTACACCACTTATCACTTCGCTTCACTTCTAACTAAACTGTTCACTGTTAACTAAACTGTTTACTCCCTTTTCACATTCTTCCTCTTCCTCTTCCTTCTTCTTTAAGTGGGTATGATGAATAGGATTCGAGAGGATATGCTATTGCCCCCCACTGAAATGCCGGTCAAGCTCGCCCCCTTTTATAGTCCGAATGTCGATCATCTTTGGGGCTAAACGATTTTTATTTCTTTCGACTTTTTAATACAGTTCTCTGTAATCAAGGCCCAAGTATCGATCTTCCCTTTAATACAAAGTTCCGAAATACGAACCTTCTTACGCTCTACACTAACAACTTAAAATACAGTGCAATACGATTTACATAAGAATCATCAAAATCGGCCTCTAAGATTGTAGGCTCAAGAATGTCATAAAGGAAGAACCGAATAGGCTTATAAACACGTCACTTCCCTAGCGTTGTTTAGTTGGCTAAAGAAAACTAAGCCTTTATGTCAAACTTATTTACAAAAAAATTAAACGGCTACGACTAAAAGTGTTCTTCGTAAAGTCGCGTTCTATCAGTGTAGGACGGGGCATGACCGCAAATTCATCCCTTTCACCTGATGAAAGAGTGCTGATAAGTCCGGAACCAGTCATTTTAGACTTATCGGACTACAACTGCATACATCCATTGGACGTGACTTAACTAAAGTACTACCTTGGTACCTTATGAACCTATATATATAATTTTTTATGTAAAATTTGACCATTCATAAGAACGCGCAAGCGTCTATTTGAATAAACATATTTTTCATTTGATTAGATTATATATTGGATTATATAGATGCCGGAAATCGAGATAACCCGAGTTAACTCTTACCCCCTCCCCCCTCCTCCCACCCCAACGTCCCCCCAAATTTATTTTTCCTTTCATTTTTATCATGTGTGTATCCTCATGTTTCTAAGGTTTTTATACATAATGACGGGAAAAACAAACATTTGGTTTCGATCTACATTACTTGGTTAGAGAAGTCAAATTCGCAAAAGCCGTGTCCATCAATAAACGAAATTGCCAAAAAATAAATTGTCGCTTAGCATCTAATGCCCGGCCATTTTACACAATACCTTTGTTCCGTCTCTCCTGCAAATACAAGAAAATAAAGTTTTTATATTTTCGCGGTTCGTCCGGCGAACCTTTTATCGGGTGGAAAAATTTACTTTGATTCATAGATTTACTATTTTTGTGGACAATATTTTTTTTTGGATTTCATATTCGTTTAAATAAAACAATGCTCTAATAATAGTGGTAACGGAAATACTTTTGTTGTCTGACAAAACGATAAAATAACATAAATTAACATGAGTAAACACTATAAATTACTAAACGAAACACAAATCACGTCTTCATTAAAAAAAGCAATTATTCCATTTTGTATTCGCAATTTTTTTCTTTTCGGCCACCATATTGAAGTAATATAAGTACCTTACCTCCTATGTCACTCTTACAGCTGGGATGAATCTAATGACAACTCATATCTAGAAATTCGTCAAAAATTTGTGGCAGTGTGAGAGTGAACGTGCCAAAACATTTGACATACATACGTCCACACGCTCGAAAAACATAACCCTCCTTCGGCAGTGGGGTTATAACTATTTTACAATAGTGCCCTGTGCACGACAACTGCACTATTTAGGATTCTGTATGAAGCGAGAATGATCTCGATGATGATGAAATCATCATCATCATCATCATTATTCCAGCCTGCTCAAGTCCACCGCTGAATATAGATCTCCACACAAATTGTCCTATGCCACTCCCACAAGTGTGACGAATCTAATGAGAACTCACATCTAGAAATTCGTCACAAACTTGAGGCAGTGTGAGAGTGAGCGTGCCAAGAAATTAGACATACATACATACATGCATACGCTCGAAAAACATAACCCCCCTTCGGCAGTGGGGTTATAACTATTTCACAATAGTGCCTTGTGTACGACAGTCGCACAATTTAAGATTATGTATGAAGTGAGCATGATCTCGATGATGATAATATCATCATCACCATTCCAGCCTGCTCAAGTCCACCGCTGCGAATAGGTTTCCACACACCACCACGAAGCACGATCTCGAGCCATCTGCATCCATTGACGATCCGCAATTCAGATCGTCACTGCATAAAAGTGACATGGAATCAACTAATTCGACTATAGTATTTTTAAGTAATTTCTTATAATAGCGTCTTGATAACAAGCGTGTTTCTTACGTTTCAGCTTTAAGTTCCACTTCTTGATACTGAGAATCAAATTTGTTTAGAACGAGGCAATAGTTTCAAATTGTTAATCGAGACACGATTAATGATTATTTTTAAAAACTATCAAAACACAAATATAATTCTAACATTTTTTATGTGAAAAGTTGCCAAACGAGCAGATGGTTCACCTGATGTTAAGTGAATACCACCGCCCATAGACATCTGCTACACCCGAGGGTTTGCAGATGCGTTGACAACCTTTTTGTAAATTGGGCTCCGGCTACCTCACTCACCAGACGAAACGCGAAAGTATTTGTCATACTTCCACTTTACGCCGGTCTTCTGTGAGGTCGTGGTACTTACCCGGACGAGCCTGCCCATTCGTGCAACAGCCGAGGCTGCTGTGTGGCTCTACCACCGTTAATGGCTCTACCACATGATCTTAGATAATTAAATTTGCTGCTCCATAAGCTATGTATACAACGTGCGTGATTTGAGATTAGTCTTAATTTATTAATAGTATTGTTACATTACGCAGCCCGCAAGCAACGGCATTAATCATTTGTGAAATGGTATTGTTGTGATAATCGAGCAATAATCCCATGAATGTTAACGTCAATGATTTATTCAACCCGTGACAAACATACTAATTCAAAAAATGAGGTGTATCTAATAGCTATTAAAACTGGTAGTGTAATATTCCTTGTTAAATGAAACTTTCGGATTTTCTCGCGTTTGATTAGATTTTAAATTATATTTTAATATAATCTTCAGAATCGACAGAAGTGTAGACATTATCAAGAAGCTACGACAGTCAGTAAATTTACATACATAAAAGGCTCTCATAAAAAAACTATTTTTTATGAGAGAAGATGGCAAGCAGGCCTTGGTCACCTGATGGTAAGTGACAACCGCCGCCCATGGACATGTGAAACGTAGGCTGCAGATGCGTTACCTTATTCTAAAACGGATACCTCATTCACCAGACGAAACGCAAAAATACTTCCACTTCACGCCGGTCTTAGGTAAGGTCGTGGTACTTACTTGGACGGACGTGCCCACTGCAACAGCGAAGATGAAACTAAAAAGATATGGTGGTAGGGGCACGTGTTCCGTGGCCATATATTTTTAGAGTGACTTTTTCTTCTCCTTAACTGGAATTTCAAATATTAATTTATTTAATATTTATTTAATATTCCTTCGAAATATAAGGAATAAAAGTCAGAGTTAATCCCTTAAGCCATTCTCTACCAGTTAACCCTTGGTGTACACCTTTGGACAAATGCAAAAACTTAAAAACTCACAAAAATTAACTGAAATTAGTTAATAATATCATAATTACTTTATAACTACATAAATAGTAGTTTATACATACAAGTGTATGATCATTATGTTCACACCTACATGAACATAAATACAAAGATTCTTATTTATATAATTTCTGGCAGAAGAAAACATAAAAAAATAAAAGAAAAATTTTTATTTGTTGTGTTGCATAAAATCTTAATTCACACTACATTTTAAAAGAACGCTTAGGGGGTTTTGTCTTTGTCCTCGGATAAAGAATTTAAAATCAGTGAGACCTAGACTGTATACGAGTTACTTAAAAAGCCAGTGAAATGTGAAGGCATAAGTTATCTTACTATTAGCGGACTGAAGAAACTTGTCTTTTCATAAGAAGAGGAAGAGAGAGTACTGAACGTTATCCCTTTATTATGAAGGCAAATATGCAAGGATTAAAAACAAAAGTAAAAGAATTCTGGAATTACGCCTTTGTCGGATATTCAACCATTTAAGCTTAACGAACGCTATCTGAACCAAACCAAGATGAACATAGTATGTGATTTTAAAATCGAATTATATTCCACTGTTTGGAATAATCTTCGCTACACTTATATATGAAGTCGACATGATATAATCCATCACGCGTCTACAATTTCGTACTGAGGTAGTTTCTATTTGGCATATATCATTATCATTTGCTTTAATTTGAATTGAAACTGTAACTTGCATTTACTCTTACAAACTAAGCTAGTAAGTTAGTATTTAAGATATCAGGTTAGTACCTGATATCTTGATACCAAATATTAAGTTTACACCGTGCTTATGTAAGATATTTTGTTGATCATGACTATTACAAATGTAAAAATACAGTACGTACTGCATTTGTGATTTTACTATTTTGTCATATCAGAGTCATCGTGTAACACGTTTACGCCCGGTTTCTGAAACACTGATCATCGAAGATGTCAACTAATCAACTGTCAAATGCTTTTCAAATTTCTTTTGTGTAGCCAAAAGGATGATTAGTTGACATCTACGATGGTCGGTGTTTCAGAAAGCGGGCGCTAGTGTTACATACCGATCCAGCCTTTGAACTAAATAAATATTCGGGACTTGTATTAACAAAAAAAATGTAATGCGTTCCGTATTTCCGGAAATAAAACGCACCCACTAAAGTATGAATAAACCGTGAAGCAGTAAACTCAAAGGACCCATTTGGAAATTCAATACGCGGTTGTATGGGCGAGTATCGGACATGATCGCGACAACATTGCCTGCACTGAAATCACTTCGTACCACCGTTTTACTTTTGTTTTTGTGTAGCTTTCGTTGAATTGTACGTCTTTTTAGACCTCGAAACTTTTCCCAACCAAACAAGTGGACCGATTAATGATTTACCACTAAAAGCCTTTTTCAGTTAATAATGTTAATTATAATTAATGTTTTTACAGTTTATAAATCGCTATTTCGTAATGTTAGTCTTATTCAATAGTGAACAGCTTCATTCTAAAAAAGAATAATTGGTTCCATGAGGGAGAGAGAGTAGTCAATGATAAATTTCCTTTTTTTAGGGTTCCGTACCAAAAGGGTTTAACGGGACCCTATTACTAAGACTCCGCTGTCTGTTTGTGTGTAGGTCTGTCACTCATGAATCGTGATAATTAAACAGGTGAAATTTTCACAGATGATGTATTTCTGTTGCCGCTATAGCACCAAATACAGAATTAAAAAAAATTAAGTGGCGCTTTCATACAACAGGACATTCATAATTCGTTTTTCGAAATTATATGTCCTAGTTGGCATGTGTACGGGCTCAGATATTCCTGAATCACACATCTAGACCAAAAAACATTTATAATTCACAAAATACTAGGTTTCATTTTAAAAATAAAAATGAAAGTGATCAAGATATTTTTTTGTAATTTAACTGAGAGGAGAAAAATGATCTTAGGCCAGTTTAAGAGACTACATTTTAAGGTAGTATCCGAGTAAAGATCGTAAGTAAAGTCCACGAATAAATATATTTGTACCCTATAAAAACACTCATCCTTTAGAAGTGTGTATTATTTGTGTGTCTATAAAGTTCTCGGAGTAGATTGAGGATCTGACAACAGAATTGATATTTGCGTATTTTACAAATAACAAATTATTATATCAGCAAACTAGTATACCAACAAATAAAATATATTGATTGACGACCCGAAAGGCGAAGTGGGTAGTGTACCTGCCTTCTGCGCCAGAGGGTGTGGGTTTGATCCCCGCTACTGGAAAAATATTGTATGTTGAGCATAGTGTTTTTCTAGTGTCTGGGTGTTTATGTATGTATAATATGTATTTATTTACTAAAAAAAAGTATGTTTAAGTATGTCTATCAGTTGTCTAGTACCCATAGTACAAGCTTAGCTTGGGACTAGAGAACGTTGTGTAAAAAATGTGTCCTAAAATATTTAATATTATTATTATACTTACGCCATTTTACATTTTTATTCATTATATTATTTTATTCATTATTATACGTTTCACGGGTACCGTTATCTATAAAAACGGAAATAAAATCATATGTGGTGTTGGGAGCCCCACTTAAATATTTTTTAATTCTGTTTTTGGTATTTGTTGTTACAGCAACAACAGAAATGCATCATCTGTAAAAATTTCAACTGTCTATCAGTCATGATTCATGAGATACAGCCTGGTGTCAGACGAACAGACAGACAGCGGAGTCTTAGTAATAGGGTCCTGTTTTACCTTTTGGTTACGGAACCCTAAAAGAAAATATTTATAAACGAATACATGTCAGCGAAATACTAGGACAGAAAATTATATTCATAGGCATGTACAATACTAAAATTAATTTAATACTAAAATTCCATCTACATTTTAAGGTCTAATATTAATAAATAACACTCTCACGCTCATCTTCATTTTACTTTGGTTGTAAATTATACAAATTTAACGTGACCTGGAAACTAATTAGCAAGTTCAGATATTACAAGAACATCGCTACATATTATGAAACAAAGTCGTTCTCTGTCTGCCTATGTATGTTTAAATCTTTAAAACTACGCAATGGATCTTGATGCAATTTTCTTTTCCTAGATAGCGTGATTCAAGTGGAAGGTTTATATGTATAATACATTGCACCCATGCGAAGACGCGGCGGGTCGCTAGTTGATGATAAATGTGTTATAAATTTTAAAGTTTTAATAACATTTGTTAGCTTTACTTTATTTTGTCGAGCTAAGAAGGTAGAAATTTAAATACTTTTACCAAATCACCGTAGTTTACTTTGCACAACAATAACACTGGTACTAATAATTACTTATTTTATCACTTTAATATCACTAATGAAACACCACTCTATCGATTTAATTTATGATATCGATTGGGCAGCACTATCGTGTATACTTCTGGTTTGACAGCCAAAGAAGAAGACGAAGACGACGAAGACCATAAAATGCTTCGTGCAGCTTCATTTATACCCCCATAGAATGACACTTCTTTTAGTGTTGCCAACAACCTCAAGGAACGACTTTTTTAATGTTGCCAACACATTCTTTTGTATAAACATTTAAATAACACAACAACGTTTGCAACATGATTAGTAGTGATCATAGTAAAAACAACAAATGCGTAGGTATATCTTATTTTTATTCAACAAATTAAATGAAACTTCATGAAAAGTCGGCGGCTTATCAAGCGAAGTAAGCGAATGGGGCCCAATTATAATTCAAAGACGTCATCCGAATTAAAATTGTAGACTGCGCTCCAAATTTCACTAATTGGTTATTATTTTAGCGATAGTAATGAGTAAAATTTTAAAGCTATTTTTTGTTTCGGAATATTGTGGAATATACGACTTACAACGCATAGTGTTTGAGAGTGATTTACTCTCGATATGTGGGCGATCTTCCCATTCGCTACATAAAATCGTTCTTGTACTCTAATCCAGATGTTAAATCCATTATTATCTAGATCCTTTATTACCAGAGACATTAAATTATAAGATATTTTTTCCAGTTTGGTTTAGTTATCATAGCAAAAAATTGTGTTTGAAAAAATTGTTCACCGCCGTCCGTTAGTCTATGTTTCGGTGGGTGTTTCCGTTTTAGAAAAATAAAAGCAATGAATTAAAATAAATTTTATAATAATATGGAAACTTATAAAGGAGGATCCCTACTTTTTTGTGATTGAACTCATAACTGTTTAAAAGTTATTAAAGAAAATCAGTCGACTTCACTGAGTTATCTCTTGTAAAAATTGTTGTCACCTTTTTTTTTAAAACTGTTATCTTTTTAATTGTCAATCCGTTTACTCTCTTTTCCACATTTTTTACTTGATTTAATCACGAAGCCAATATATGATCTTATAAGAAATCGTTTTAAAGAAATCGGCTTATGAAAATCTTCTTGTGTGGATTATTTTCGTAGAAATATCACTACGATATGTGCGTCCAAATTAAATCATGCGGTTTTAATAACAAGTAGATTTCCAGATTTTTAATTTTGTAGAACAGTAATTCTATATAAACATTGCATTTTTGGTCTTATACGTCAAAAGATATGCAATTGTCTGGTGAGAAACACTACAGCGGTACACGTTTTCCTAGCTGTAACTCCACATAAACATGCTTTCTCTACCGCGGTTTATTTGCATTTGAAATTTCATTTAGTGATTTTAAGCACCAATATCAAGATATGCCTTGGTTTACTACTTGGTCAGCGAAAATCCCTGGGAAAGAGAAGGGAATTTTTCGTTTCCAAACGCTGTTTCTATAGTGACCCTTCTACGCAGCAGCAAATGAAACATAAAATGTATAATAAATAGTCTTATGATAAAATGATAATAAGTCTTATGATATATGATAATTCAATTAATTTAAAATGCCATAGAACTTGATAATACTGAATATAATTTAAGAAATTCGAGAAAGAAATTTAAGAAATTATATTCAGTATTATCAAGTTCTATGGCATGATATAAAACTTCGTTTTATCCAGTACCTAAATTGTTACATAAAATTTCTATGAATTTATGATGTTCAATTTTGTTTCTTTAATTTTGATACGAATATGACTCTAACATTTATTCGTTTTCCTTTTTGATATTTCACCTTTACATGCGAAATTTTGGGCTTTCCCCAAACACATAATTTTCTGTCTACATCGATCTGAGAGTACTCCGAGTTATTTTTGTATAGTATTTGAGCAAATACATATTTTGATTAGATTCTATTCATACCTTTACCTTAAGCCTGAAGAATGATGTGTTATCATAACGTAATGCGAACGTAAGAAAAATTTTAACCAAAATATATTTTAATTTCTAATATTAAGCTCGTAACCTATAAAGTATATGGATTTATTCAAACGTGGTAATTTAACATGGATCATTCGTATACATGAAAAAAAGCCGCTCTACAATCTCGTCGATGTTACTAATGGCACCATCGGAAATCCTTCGTTGTTTCAAACTTAATTTTAAGCGATTGTTACGCTTAAAATTCATGTGGCGTCATGCCATTAGATAGCAATACTTCTTATATTGTTAAACTAATTGGCTAATAATGTGAAATAAAAAAGCAGGTAATTTAAACTTTATTAACTTTATTTTTAACTAATAGCATTCGTGGTTACGGAAGGAATTTAAGCTTAAGACGCCCTGAAGGTATTGTTAACCCAGCTTTAAATCTTGCTCTTTACGATTTGTTTATCCAAAGTCTGTATTTAATTTTATCAATTGATGTAAGATCCTTTAACATTGAATTACAAATAAAATTCATATCAGACACGAAAGTTTAAAGACTAGCTTTTTTATTTTCAACTTTGGAAAGAAACCTCGTCATATAAACTTTTTATTTTCTTTTTGTTTCACTATCCAAAGATCCTATTCTATTGCTAAACATTAAAATTTGCAGCTAAGCAAGGAAAAAAAGTATAAATATAATAATATGTTAGCTTACTATATTTACGCCTTATATAAGATATATAAGATTATTTAGAATGTTCCAGACCACATAGGTTCGTTGTTTCTGTTCTACAATCTTGGAGCACGAATACGTGTTCAATGTAAAGACATTGAGTTCTTTAAGTGGTCCTTAGCTATACTAATGTAATAAGTAGATCAGTATTGGCAGTTCCATACAGTGGGCAGACATGGAATTTCCATACAGAGACATTAACCGCTCGACCCATACAGCTCAATGGCAGAAGCCTGCCAAAATTTGGGAGCAGCCTTGCACTACTTTGAAAGCATGACGTTGTAAATAGACGCAGGAGTCTGATCACCACCGCCCATAATCATCTGCCACACCGGAGAGCTTTCAAACGCGTTGCCGGCCTTTCAAGAAAGAATATGGAGAAAGAATTTCTGCCTGGGAACATTCAAGAAGAAATTCTTGAGGGTTCTGATGCCGAAACGCTTCGTAAATATAAAAGGGTTTTTCGTTATAAGGCCAAGATCCCACGCCGTAGACTGCGCCAGGACTCCTCAATCGCATACTCGTACAATTGAGCCGGCCTACACTGGCGGCACAATGCTAGGCCCATAATTGGATATGTATTGTTCAGCGCCACCTCTCACTCCAATGCACCACGTAAGACACTCATGTTATGTACAGTTAGACAGTTAGGTAGAAGATTTGTGCTACGAGCTGAGGATGTCGTCAGCGCAACACACCACTTTGACAGCCCTAAGATATATCTCGGTGGAATTATTACTTCGGTCAGTGCCGGGGCGAAATCGGAGGCCGCTGAAGTAAGTAAATAGCACAGATAGAGTCTCTATGTTTATGTATTTGTGCACATCAAAATTTTTTAAAGGTTTATATCCTAGGCTTAACGCCGTGGCTGGTGACGAGAGCTGGTTCTTTTCTCGCTCAATAGTTATGCTTATAACTATTCAGCGAGGAAATGCAGCTAGCGTTCTTGGCACCATGCCGCGTGGATTAGATTTATTAAAAAGGTCATCATTATCATCTATATTTTATTAATTAGGTGCAAGGTCATAGTTTTGTCTGATTCAACAATGTAGAAGGGTTATGCTAGGGCCTATCTATTTTATTATTCAGTCGACGCTGACCGATTGAACACAATTAACCCAAAGATTGTAGCATAAGCTACACAAGGTACATACAGGAGGAGCCTGCGCTTAAAAACTTGAAATGTTTATTCTTTCTTTGAAGCATGTTCAGTGGCCATTAATTACTAAAAATAAGAACATTGAAATTTTACTTCTGAATGCGTATATTATGAAATGACATTTTGTATCAAAAATTTTAGGCGTTGGAATTATTACTTGTGAAAACTGTTCACCTTAAGAGACTACATTTTCCATTGATTTAAATACTGTTATTTGATTCACGTGGATACATTTATGGGTCGATAAGCGAGTCGAGAATAAGGCACCAGAGAAACGATACCCAAAAGACCTCATCTACCCATTTACCTACCATACAATTCTATTAAATAAAAAGATAGTATTTTCCTAATCACAGTTACACAAGTAAATTTTTGTATTTTCTTATCCCCGAAACTGAATTGAATACATAATCAACGTATACCAATACTCTACTAATTATATAAATTATCTAGACCCCCAGTATCTTTATTCCGTAAGGCGCATCGTTACTTTTTCCAAAGGCACAAATTGTGTTACATCGTATTCCCGTCGTATTTCCTTCTGAATAATTTAGATACGGTAGAAATTTATGTTGGCTGGGCCTAGCCTTAAACTCAATGTGACATTCTCATTTCTCAGTAAAGGAAGAACACAGAAGCTTATGCAACTGAGGTTCTGCAAGGGTTATGCTAAAGTGGAGAAATGTTTAGCATAAATTATTTATTGTGAATATGTATCGTTGATTATGTTTATTTTATGTGAGAAAGCAGGCGTGGCGGTTCACTTGATATAACAGGGTTTGAGTTATATTTTCTTCGAAATTCAGCGTAAAATACAGCCTTTCTTGCACATTAAGGACAACCGGCGTAATGTACGCGTATTTATACTTTTGTGTTTCGTCAGTGAATGAGGTAACCAAACGCTTCAACTGTGGTATGGCCACGTAACTGTCTTCGCTGTTACACGAACGGTATTGCACCAGGACCGTCTGGGGAAGTAACTCATAGAAAACCTGCATGAAGTGGAAGTGTTCTACTGCGTTTCATCTAATGAGTGCGGTAACCGGAGCCAACTTCATTAAAAGGTGGCAACGCATCTGCAACCCTAAGGGTGTTGCAAATGTCCATGGGCAGCGGTTATCACTTAAAGTTAGGTGAACCTCTAGCATGGTTGCAATCTTCTTAAAAATAGACCGATCTTTCATTGATTAATTACCTACAACGTTTCTGACAGTGTGAACACTTGTAGGTGGTATTTTTACTTAACGCCGCTTGTAATACTTGTTCAATCACAATCGCTGACCCTTTAAATAAAAAGAGAAATTCTGTAGAGATCGAAAACAGATGTTCAGCTATTCGAAGGTTAGGGTGTTATGATTTGCGTTATCATCAAGTTTAGTTAATTTATCACGTCCAATCTAATCAGTCAACATATGAATACATGATACACAAATAGAAGACAGCGCATTTTACGTACATAATCGCCTTAGAGCGCAGTCCTTATGTTAGCCACAAGGCTATCAAAGCGTTTAAAACTGAAAGCAGTGTGTTCCTTCAATGTGTTTATTATGTGTTCCTTCAATAAAATCAGTAATTTTAATAGTTTTTTCCAGTTTCGGTAAACCTCCATTTTATCAACGTTTGTTAATGATTTTATCATGCCGTACGAAATTACGTTTTGCATTGGCTTTATCGAGGGAATCTGCTCGTTTTGGACGCTCGTTTTTGTCCATTAGTCACCGTAAAGACGCCATTAGAATACAAAGTAGGTTGACATTTTAATAAACAACTGCAAGCTGTAAAGCCACAAGTAATACGTCACAACGAAAGGAAGAGGCGCTAACAAAATTAATGGCTGAAGAGCCCTTGTAAAATACGATGGAGCCGTTTGAGATTTACACGGCAATTACTCTTTTTATTCCCTGTTAAAGGTTACAAAGATGAACACTGAATGTTTCTAACGAATTAAGTACATTGAATACATTTGAAATTTATAGGTATATAACTGAACGCTAACTTCGCGTCAAGATGTTTGTTAATCTCTCGGGAATTTGGAATTATTCTATTTTCTGAGAAAGGATGGAACAAGCAAGCAGTGCACAAAACATGTAAATCCGCAGAATCGTTGTAGTTATAGTTCCTTTTTTTATCCTTTGAAACCAGGCAACAGTCATCTCACTTGACGAGAACACGAGACGAACAACAAAACGTGAAAAATTTTTATAAGTTGGTTTCCTGTAAGGCCGCGGTACAAGTAGTTCTCGCGTCGAATCATGTCTTGTAGGTCCACGATCGATCGGTTCAGAACTTGTCGATAAATTATTTAATATTGCAATCATGAATTAGTTTTCTGTACGAGTCACATCACAATGAGTACTACTGTGAAGAGTTCAACAATTGGAAATCTCATCGACATTGAAGCAATCTAACTATGAAGAGCTATAACAGTTGTAAATCCATTCAATAATCTGACTTTAAGTTTTCTATTACGGTGTTCATATCAAGATGAAACTTGGATTAAATTTGTATTTCAATTCGTGTGAAATTAAATTAAATTGGATAGTAGTAAGTAGGAGTTCGATTAAGTGCACAACACTACAAACTTTATCTGTCGCAGTTCATATAAACCTCATAGATCATTGCGTTCATATGAAACAACAATTTAATGTTTTCTGCAAGTTCGTGGTAACTTCGGGAAAGATAAAAGCGAAACCCTTATTATATAAGAAAGTTACGTTTATTTGTTAAAACACAGTACAATATAGGTCTTGAAAGTTCTATCGTCCCTTGTGTTCTACCATTTCTGGTGTACAAATATTACATTTCACATTTCTACATGCAAAGAAAGCAAACAGAATTCTGCAAACATGAATTCCTGCTAGTGCCAAATCGCTTCAATTGAAATTGTTTTGGTTAAATATCCCGAGTATGTTACACTTCGTTCCGTATGATACAGTAAATGACTGTATTGGGGTACAATCCACATTTGTTTTATTGGTAGTATTATTTAACGATGAGAAACCGAATATTTAAAAAAAAACATTCGAAATTTTGCAGTGCAATAAGCCTTTAATTTTTGTAAATACCTTTCAACTTTCGGTGACTTTACTCGCCGAACGAAATGCGTAAATAAATATGTTTACTTTGAGCCTTTTTTAAAGGCCCTGATACCTCTCCCACCGAGATTTCCTATTCACGCTACTGCTTCTGCCGAATTTATTTTGAGGCTATATTATGGGTAAACGTTTCATAACGTTCTAAAGTTCAGGTGAAAACTAATAAACAGCAAGTGTAACAACTAAAGGAACAGATAACGGTAAGTTATTGCATTTTTATCGCGCATTTCTAGCGGTGTTTAACTTGAGCCATTTCCACAGGGAGAACTTTATGGACAATTTGCGCACGAGGCGGTAAAATGAAAAATCTTATCAGCTGTTAGATAATTTAAAAAATAAAATCGTCAGTATTGGTTGACTCTAAGTCATACCCAGATAAAGATGTCTCTATTATTATTAATTCTTATCAATAAGTATTACAAATACTCCTTCGGGTAATTGTTCTGAGTCGAAGTGGTTACGTGCTTTTTTTATTTTTTAAAACAATCGTCATTTGTTTTGTGTTAAATTACATAAAGGAATAATTACATTCTGTCAGCATTAAGTCCGCACCTGTACAGTTTTGTGCATGACATATTTAAAATAAAATAAAAAAGTCCCTCAACATAACGAATGCTTATTCTGTAAGATTACTTAGTTACTTTTACATGATAAACGAGGTATCTGTGCCTATTCAGTAAATATTCATTTCCTGCAGATACTGAAATCACATATACACAAATTATTTGTGACAAACTATGACGCAAACATATAGCAAAGTCCCCTATTAAAATATTTCGTATTTGTAAAACTCAAGAAATTACCAAATGACAAAATTAAAATTTACGTAACTAAGGCAAGTTCAATTCAGTTATTGTGGTAGGACCACGCAACAATATTCGCTGTTGCATGAATGGGCAGGTCTGTCCGGATTAGTACCACGACCTCACAGAAGGCCGGCGTAAAGTGTTACACTTCTGCGTTTCGTCTGGTACGTGAGGTCGCCGGGGCCCATATTATTAAAAGGTGGCAACACAACTGCAACCACCGCCCACGGACATTTGCAACCGGTGTTGCAAATGTCCGTGGGCGGTGGTTGTCACTTAACATCAGGTGAACCGCCAGCTCGTTTGCCACTCTTTGACATAAAAAAAGGTCTATCAAAACATATTTCAATGAGCTTATAAGGGTTTTGCATTTACAAGGACAAAGGGTGGCTGGGACATTTTTATAAGAGTTCACAAAATTCTGTTCATTATAGCGTGAAAGGCTTATTACAAAATTAGGCTGCAAATATGACCCACGGGTGCTATACATTTTTCCGGGACGAAAAGCAGCCAAGGGATCTCTCCAGTCCATAATTCTATTATCGTATACTATGCTTATTCGGCAGCTACGGAGATAAAGAACAAATTTATTATTATTTAATTGCAAAAAGCTTTGCAGTATCGGCTGTACGAGTATGAAAGATCGCTTAATATTCCGTGATTCAAAATTGTATGTGTATTACATGTTTATGCTTAAAATATTCTAAAATCCATATAATACAAACTGTATAATTTATAGTTGGTTGCAAACAAAACCGCGATAGGTACAAAGATGCGTCTTTGCTAATAGAAATCGACCGTTAAGGTTTAATGATTTGAACTATACTTACTACTGTACTTTTATATAAAGACATCTTGAATAGCAAGAAAAAGCATAATTCTAGTAAAGTATACAAATTACGTACGTTATATAAAATAATTTAATTTTGTAAATGATAACTATTTCTAGTAACTCGTAGTTTAAGCTTTCTTCGACGTTTGGTATGTAAGAGAAAAAAAGTTTTTATATTTTTGATTTTTTTTTAATGTAATAAAAAAACTTAGATGAAAAACGTTGACATTTTTTTAATTTGACGATTTGTTAATCGAGCAAGCGGTTCACCCGATGTTAAGTGATTACCGCCACGCATGAACATCTACAAAACCTGAGGGCTTTTTAAACGCGTTGACGTTTTAAACTTGGGCCCCGGTAGTCTCACTCACCAGACGAAACGCGAAAGTATATAACTTCCACTTTACGCCGGTCTTCTGTGAGGTCGTGCTACTTCCCCGGACGAGCCTGCCCATTCGTGCAACAGCCGAGGTTGCTGCATGGCCCTACCACGGTCGAATTTCGTCAGTTTGAAGATAACTCGTTTAGCTCATTCGTCGAGTTTATGAAAGGTGCCACCCCACACCGACATTCACTAGTTCCAAATTAAGCAACGCTTGTACTATGGGTAATAGATAACTGATAAAAATACTTAAACATACTTTTCTTTTGTAAATAAAACATATTATACATATATAAACACTCAGACACTAGAAAAACACTGTGTTCATCACACAATAATTTCCAGTGGTCGAGATCGAACCCACACCCTCTGGCGCAGGAGCTAGGTACACTACCCACTACGCCATTAGCGTCGTCAGTATCGGACGCGTATCCCTGAGCACGCAGATTCAAATTCTCGCAGCGGCGAAAAACTTATCGTCCGTTTGCAACAAAACAGTTATTATTTATATTTATATATGCAAAATAGAAAAAATGTACACTTTATCAACCGATTTCAAAAATGGAGGAGGTTCTCAATTCGACTGTATTTTTTTTAATGTTTGTTCCCTCAGAACTTTCGACTGAGGGTTCATTTTGATGATTCTTTTTTATTTGAGAGCTGATGCTTCCCATGTGGTCCCCATATTAATTTCATTGATATTAGATCTTGGGCTCCGGAGGTACGCAGGGAACTGCTGAAAATCATTTATAAAATTAATACAGAGCGAGATATTTGAAGTACGTTTTGTTTTGCGTTAATAAAATAATTGACTTGTTTTTGTTTTAAAATTTCATCATTTCATTTTCAGGCTATCGGTCTCTAAGAACGTTCTAAATATTAAAAGCGTCGTCGCTACATTGTTTACGACGAAGTTCAAGCCAAAGCGTTAGACCGTGTTATGAAAGGGAAAAATATTTTTTCGGCTGAAGTTTTTATACAAGTTTGTACAAACAATAGTTGTTTGTTATTTTGTAGACTAATGACTGTGAAGGAGTGCGTAGCATAATTTGTGAAGTCTTAAGAAAACTTTGTTATTTTGGACTCACATGAAAATAAATGGACCTTTATACACTAATTTGCAAGAAAACGTTAAGGTTTGATTGAAGATATTACTGGGTGGTTATAATAATCGTGGATTTTATATAAGTTGGTGCCGAATTAGAATATTACAATGAAGTTTTATTTAAAGAAAACAATTTTTTACTGTATTTTGTCGCGTCAATTCTCGAAATCTGGAGATTTGAAATAACTTTCAAAAATGAATCAATTTTGTATCTTGTCTTGTATTAACTGATGTTTTTGCTTTCAGTCCCGAGACTATTAAAGCTTCATCGGACGCAGAACCGGTGTGCTAGCCAGAACCCACGGGTTTGGACCCTCCGCTATGGGTAGGGTCGCGCATGTGCTCATGCGTGCGTTTAACTATGGTGTGTCATCTAAGGGCCGTCGAGGTCGCGGTTCAGACCGAGACCCCGACGGCCGTCGACTGTGCATTTAGCTACGGCGCGGGAATGTATTTAACGGGCGCGGGTTTGGGCAACGTAGACTTCGCGGGAGATTTTCTCGCGGGAGTTTTCGGGGCCTTAGCGCAGCCTCTATAACTAGCCGGATGGCCGGTAGTGTGACAATTTACGCTGTCCGGTGGATCTGCGCAATCTTTCGGCCTCGTGCACTCGGTTGTGCCGTGGTCACCGGTGCATTTGACGCACCTTGAGTGAGCGAAGCAGTTATTGGCCGTGTGGCCAAATGTTGACAGTTGTGGCACTGTGCCACAACACCTGATTTACGTGGGGGCTCGATGACTAAGTCACTGAGCCCACAGACCCTCTTAAGGTTGAAAATGGCCTTACCTTCCGGGGTAGGGTCGAGTTCCACCATGACCATGTCCATAGGGACACGGGTGCGAGGGTGCCTGAGACGACGCACGGCGTGAACAGGGTATCCCTGAGTGCGGATGTCGACCTTAGCCATATCGACATCCGACTCTTTTGGGAGGCCCTTAATTACGACCCGAAGTTTACGCCCTTCGGGTAGTGAGTAGGTGTGGAAACCTACCTTAGCTTCGCGCAAGTACTTAGTTACGCGACGGAAATCGTCCGAAGAATCGAGGTATACGCGGATACCCATATGCGTATTCTTGGACCGGGGGTCTCGGATGTTGTGGCGTTCAAACCACGAACAAACCTGGTGCCACTTTGCCTTATCTTGTATTATTATTATTGGCGGCGGTGGCTTGATTTTTCGCTCGGAGGCGAATGTCGGTTCCGACTAGGCAGACGCGGCTGCCTTTTTGGCGGGCGTCGCGGTGGGACGGTTTGACCGGGCGGCCTCGCTTTCGGGGTCGCTGTCGGTAGCGGGGCGTTTCTTGCCCTTTTTTCGCGATTTGACGACGGTGAAGCCGTCGGCGTTCACGTTGTTAGCGGGGGTCGTTTCGACCTCCATGTCTGAGCCGCCGTCCGATTGTGAGTCGGGAACGACAGCGCGGAAGGGGACCGAAATGGTTTGCGCGGAAGGCGCGTTGGGTTCGTTCGCGGCGGCGGAAGTCGACGCGACGGGCGTATCAATTGTCGCAGAGGGCGACTCGATGACTGGCGCAGAGGGCACCGGAGATGGCGGCGAGGCGGTGAAGCCGGACTGTCGCTTGAAAATTCGACGACGATGCGTCGTTCCCTCGCGAAATTCAAATATTTTACCCATAATTCAGGGCATTCTTGACGCAGGAATTCCTCTATGAGGGAACCCATGTCGACGCTTGAGCCTTTGGGGCTTGCGCCCCGCCGGCGTGTGGTTTACTAAATAGGCCTCCCCACCTTGCGGCAGGGAGGTGTGTGCCTAAAATTAACCTTTAATCGCCTGCGCTTTAGGTGCGCTAGGGTGAGTACCTAGCTGTCGCCTAATGCAACAAGCACACAGGTAAAAATTACAATGCCGCCTCTGAGACGAGAAATGTGTGTAGAATTCTACTTACGGACAGGAACCTGCCTACGAGCACAACTCTACACTAACACTATCCGCTCGGAAGTCGGGCAAAGTTTCTTCTTTCTTCTATAATGTTTTCTCTTTCTTCTATAATGTTTCTTCTTTCTTCTTGCTTGAGACTTCCCTAACCGTAGACCGCGAAACACGACAACGATGAGGCGAACAGTGCACACCAAGAGATAAAAGAAATAGAATTAGCAACAACGGTTGCAAGATGGCTTCCGGGTCGGTTGGCATGGGCCCTCCGGCTCAGAGTAACGTCCGTTCCGTGTGGAAGCACGAAGCGGAAATGTGAATCAATTTTCTACGTAAGGAATCCTTATAAGATCACTCTCTTGTCCATCTGTCTATCCGTGTCTACCGTCCGGGTGTACTATAGACCTGGTATAAATTTCAACTTGCTGGGTCCACCTGTTCCAGAGAAAATCGGTGGTGGTTATTGACCAATTTTATTATGGTGGTATAATAATGGGTAGATACGGAACACACGGAGTCAAGGCGTACTTAATTGTTTTTTTTTTTATTTCAAGTATTGTTATTGCGTTATTGAAAATGATAAATAAAGGGATAAAAACAAGCAAAATTATTGACTTTCTTGAATCTGACTGAATGTTCTTGTATAGAAAGTGATAAAAACAAGCAAAATTATTGACTGTCTTAAATCTGAGGCAATGTTCTGGTATCGAAAGTGACAAGGGGATAAAAACAAGCAAAATTATGCTGCGGCCAATGCTTCATAGTTCAGAGGTTTCAAGAGGAAACCTGGTCTAAAAGAAAGCATGTATCGGACTACCGGATGATCGTTTCCTGGTGAGTATACCTTTGAGAAAGTATAATCGGTAATATTCGTATGTGCACTTTAAGAATCACCTCTAAGAAGTAAGAAATCTGCAAATTTGTCTACAGGCCGTTAGGAGAAGACTTGCGTTGCCGAAATACGCATTCACCGTCTCGACATAACTCCATGGACTCCAAAACATGGCTTGTAAAATCTCAAATAAGTAGATTGAACATCATTATCTACAAAAATGAGATAATTTGCGTTAAGTAATTAATTACTAAGTGTTAACGCTCAGTACTCAATACGCTCGGTACAGAGTAGGTCTTTGCCCAGCAGTGGGACATATATAGGCTGTTACTTTACTTTTTAGGGTTCCGTATCCAAATTGTAAAACGGGACCCTAATAATAAGACTTCGCTGTCTGTCACAGCTTTTGTCACAGGCTTTATCTCATGAACCGTGATAGTCAGACAGATGAAATTTTCACAGATGATGTATTTCTGATGCCGTTATAACAACAAATACTAAAAAACAGAATAAATAAATATATAAATCGGGCGCCATTCAACAAACATGAGTTTTTTGTCATTTTTATTGATAATGGTAGGGAACCCATCGTGCGCGGTTCCGACTCGCACTTGGTCGGGTTTTACTAATTAATAAGGCTTTTAGTTATTTTAAATTATGAACCATGTCCATATTACCCATCCCATCTCCTTTCACTTTGTTTGACGCTAACAGAGTCCTATAGTATATTAATGTCATCTTATTCACGTTGCACACGACTTTGAGCTCTACGGCAAAAAGCTGCTAAGCTAACGTTTCAAGCTCATAACGGGGAGAGCTTCCGTCGGCACTTGAAAAACAAGACGAGAATATTTCGCTCAAAGGCTTTAATTACGGTCTGCAATATACAGAAACTTTGCTAGTACACTCCAATAGGTCTACAGGCTGTCTGGAAGATAACATTCAATTTTGGTAATTAGTTTAACAAGCGTTGGAACTTTGCATTCGCGACGCTTAACTTTTCGTGTAACGTAATTTGTTCCAATACCACATCAAAGGTGCCAAATTCAGTATCCTTATATCGAACAGCTGTATCAGCATATAACAATTTTAACGTTAATTTAAAAAGAATAGACGGTTCACCCGATGTTAAGTGAATACCGCCGCCCTTGGCAATCTACAACAACCGGGGGCTTGCAAATGCGTTGACAACCTTTAAAAAAGTTGACCAAGTTTACCTCACACACTAGAGAAAACGCAAAAGTTTAATACTTCCACCTCACGCCGGTTTTTTATGAGGCGCTGGTCGCGAACGAGGCTGCCCATTCGTGCAACAGCTGAAGCTGCGGTGTGGGCCAACCACAGTCAATTCGTATATTTTTAAAATAAATACACAAATAAACAATAATGAATACTTAGATATTTCTACATATTCAACTATGACACTAACATATGCTGCTCCCTAATAATGCGACAGTGAACGGATTAATCACTGCATAGTATAATACAAAGTCGCCCCGCTGTCTGTCTGTCCCTATGTATGCTTATATCTCTAAAACTATGCAACGGATCTTGATCAGGGTTTTTAGTAGATAGAGTGATTCAAGAGGTTTATATGTATAATATATAGCACCCATGCGAAGCCTGACCGGGTCGCTAGTTTAAGATGAAGCATAATTTATATTCAGCGTAGTTGCATCACAGGGCCCCAAAATATTATATTCGGCAACCAAAAGCATTAATAGTACGTTAAATGATATTCTTGTAACAATCAGGCTCTAAACACATAGTTTAACATAAATAACAATTTCAGGAAATGATAATGATTTGTTCAACCCCAGATGTCTTTATTCAATTTTCGCAAATAAAGCATACATCAAAAATCGTATATTGTTTTCAAAGTTTTTTCAAACTGAACACGGCGCCATTAGTTGTTTATTTAAGCTATTATTATTTGATTACCGAATTACTAATAAAGTATATTTGTTATAAATAATAGTATATTTTCACGGACGGAATTCTAAGTTTACTGTTAAAATTGTTACATTTACTTTACAGCACTAACTACACAAAAGAGTGACGGCGAGCAATAATAGCCGAACTAGCCTTTGTTAGGCTACACGGGCTAAGGGATAACTCCTCTCTCCTATTTTATAAAATAAACGCGTATATAGTACTTTTAACAACTTTTTAACTGTGGTAGGGCAGGCTTTTTAACAGTGTTCACTGTTTCACAAAATGGCAGGCCCGTCCGGGTAAGTACCACCACCTCACAGTTGACCGGCGTAAAGTGTTGCACTTTTGCGTTTCGTGGTGAGTGAGGTAGCCGGGGCTCATTATAATTAAAGGTGGTGTAGTGGACTGTATTAATTTTGAATGTTCTTCCAATAAAAGAGTTCTTCCTTTTAGACGTTTATTATTCTTCATTACAATTGAGCCGTATCGTACAAATTTTTATTTACACATATATATACACTGACAGTGGTATGACAATTAACTAGTGTTTAAAAGCTAATCTTCGGGCGTCGACCAATCACAGCCTCGATCCGCCGTCGCCGTGGCGCCACCCAGGGCGGTTCGACAAGCGGTGATTTCGCTGCGACTGGTTGCTCCGCCGTTGACTGGTAGGACGCGCGACGAACTGTTGCTTGACGCGATGTGGCTGTTCAACCGGTGTGTTAGGCGACACTTTGTTATTTTCTTCTGTAAATTACTTAGGCGATCCGTTAGCCGCTTGAGTCGCTAACAGCTCTCCCCCCGGCGCAGCTTGCGTAGCCTCTTCAATCCCCAAAGCGACGAGCCGGCTAACGGGGCGCTTAAAGATGCCCGTCTTGGTGCGTACATCGGCGACTCGTACTCCTCCGTCGGGTCCCGGGTAGGTGCGTGTAATTACCCCAGAGGCCATACGTTTCTTGGCAACGTATTATCTGCAATTATGACGATATCGTTGACTTGAAGCTGTCGTTTCCCTTGTTCAGACGTTCCGCGTGGTGCGAGTGTCGGTAGGTATTCTCGCACCCATCTTCGCCAAAAATGATCGGCGAGTGCTTGACATGCGCGCCAGGCCCGTCGATCCGCTGCATCGCACGTCCCGGTGATGGGTAGTCCCGTCGATGAGCCCAATAGGAAGTGGTTCGGAGTTAATGCCTCCGGGTCCGCTGGGTTAACGCTGACGTGAGTCAGTGGTCGTGCGTTAACGGAGAACTCCACCTCGGTCAGCAACGTTCGTAGCACTTCTTCCGTAGGTGTCTTTTCGGTGAGGGCGGCGTTTAAAGCTGTCTTGACTGATCTAATTAACCGCTCCCACGCTCCGCCTTGGTGAGGTGCGCCCGGAGGGATGAATCTCCACTCGAGGCGATGTCGTAGTCCCTCTTCGTGCAGGCTCGACGTCCATTCTTCGTAAGCGGCTCGTAGTTCGTGGTCCGCCCCTTTGAAGTTCGTAGCGTTGTCTGAATACATTATGCGCGGCCATCCTCTTCGCGCAGCCATCCGTCGTAACGCCATAATTGCAGAGTCCGTAGATAGCGATGAGACGATTTCTAAGTGTATGGCGCGCGATGTGAGGCATGTAAATAGCGCGCCCCATCTTTTCTCTCGGCGTCGACCCACCTTAACTATCATCGGCCCGAAATAATCGACTCCGCAGTTAGTGAACGGTCGAAAGAATGGGTCCAGGCGGGCTCGTGGTAGGTCTCCTGTGACGGGCTGCTGCGGCTTCGTTCGGCGTATGCGGCAGAGTGCGCAGTTCCGTTCCACTGTGCGCACTGTAGGTCGCAGGTGTATAATCCAATATCGCTGACGTAAGTCGTTGGTTACGCGTTCCCTGCTTGCGTGGCCGGCGGCGCAGTGTTCGCGAAGAACGATTAATTTCGTGAGCGCGTGCCGACCGTCCAAGATCACGGGCTGTTTTGCGCTTGCTGGTATGGACGCCGCTCCTATGCGCCCTCTTAATTTCAGTAATCCGTCTTCTATGACATTCGCTTCGTGCTTCCACACGGAACGGACGTTAATCTGAGCCGGAGGGCCCATGCCAACCGACCCGGAAGCCATTTTGCAACCGTTGTTGCTATATATATTATCTCCTTTACATCTCGGTGTGCACTGCTTGCCTCATCGTTGTCGTGTTTCGCGGTCTACGGTTAGGGAAGTCTCAAGCAAGAAGAGTGAAGAATAATTATAGAAGATAGAAGAAAAGTTACAGAAGAAAGAAGAAACTTTGACCGACTTCCGAGCGGATAGTGTTAGTGTAGTGTTGTGCTCGTAGGCAGGTTCCTGTCCGTAAGTAGAATTCTACACACATTTCTCGTCTCAGAGGCGGCATTGTAATTTTTATCTGTGTGCTTGTTGCATTAGGCGACAGCTAGGTACTCACCCTAGCGCACCTAAAGCGCAGGCGATTAAAGGTTAATTTTAGGCACACACCTCCCTGCCGCAAGGTGGGGAGGCCTATTTAGACAACCACACGCCGGCGGGGCGCAAGCCCCAAAGGCTCAAGCGTCGACATGGGTTCCCTCATAGAGGAATTCCTGCGGGAAGAATGCCCCGAAATATGGGCAAGATATTTGAATTTCGCGAGAGAACGACGCATCGTCGTCGAATTTGCTAGCGACAGTCCGGCTTCACCGGCTGCCGTCTCGCCGCCATCTCCGGTGCCCTCCGCACCAGTTATTGTGTCGCCCTCTGCGACAATTAACACGCCCGTCGCGTCGACCTCCGCCGCCGCGATCGACCTCAACGCGCCTTCCGCGCAATCCAACTCGGCCCCCTTCTGCGCTGTCGTTCCCGACTCAAAATCGGACGGCGGCTCAGACATGGAGGTCGAAACGACCCCCGCTAATAACGCGAACGCCGACGGCTTCACCGTCGTCAAATCGCGGAAAAAGGGCAAGAAACGCCCCGCCACCGACAGCGACCCCGAAAGCGAGGCCGCTCCGTCAAACCGTCCCACCGCGACGCCCGCCAAAAAGGCAGCCGCGTCTGCCCAGTCGGAACCGACTTTCGCCTCCGAGCGAAAAATTAAGCCACCGCCACCTATTATAATACAAGATAAGGCAAAGTGGCACCAAGTTTGTTCGTGGTTTGAACGCCACAACATCCGAGACCCCCGGTCCAAGAATACGCATATGGGTATCCGCGTATACCTCAATTCTTCGGACGACTTCCGTCGCGCAACTAAATACTTGCGCGAAGCTAAGGTAGGTTTCCACACCTACTCTCTACCCGAAGAGCGCAAACTTCGGGTCGTAATAAAGGGCGTCCCAAAAGAGTCGGATGTCGATATGGCTAAGGTCGACATCCGCACTCAGGGATACCCTGTACACGCCGTGCGCCGTCTCAGGCACCCTCGCACCCGTGTCCCTATGGACATGGTCATGGTGGAACTTGACCCTACCCCGGAAGGTAAGGCCATTTTCAACCTCAAGAGGGTCTGTGGGCTCAGTGACTTAGTCATCGAGCCCCCACGAAAATCGGGTGTTGTGGCACAGTGCCACAACTGCCAACATTTTGGCCACACGGCCAATAACTGCTTCGCTCACCCAAGGTGCGTCAAATGCACCGGTGACCACGGCACAACCGAGTGCACGAGGGCGAAAGATTGCGCAGATCCACCGGACTGCGTAAATTGCCACACTACCGGTCATCCGGCTAGTTACAGAGGCTGCGCTAAGGCCCCGAAAACTCCCGCGAGGAAATCTCCCGCGAAATCGACGTTGCCCAAACCCGCGCCCGTTAAATTCATTCCCGCGCCCGTTCCCGTCGTAAACGCCTGGGCGAAACCCCAGGTGGCCGCGCAGGTAACCGCGCCCGTAATCCCGGTCGCCTCACGACCGATCGCGAAACAGCTGCCCGCCTCTCAAACGGCGCCGCGGCCGCAGGTGCAGCCAATTCCGTCAGTTTTCGCGGAAAACAAAGACGACCCATTCGCGCAATTAGCGAACATTTGCAGTTTATTGGACACAATAAATAGACAGGAACTCGCCGTATTGTCCGCTAAATTAGCGGCCGCCACATCTGGCCACGAGCGTCTTAGGGCAATTAGCCAGCACAAAACGCTTGTGGAAGCCCTTTGGGCTTTTACGAGCCAACCATAAAGATCAATAGTCCGCGCAATAAAACCGCGCTCCGCCGCGTCGTTAAATTAGACCCATAAAGGCACCTTTAATGGGAAGTACAACCGCAGGTAAAAACAAAACCTCGGGCTCTGGTTGTTTCGTATTTCAACGCAAACGGCATAAAGGGTCAAAGGGATGAAATCGCGGAATTCCTTCGCGATTATAATGTAGACATTTTTCTAGTGCAAGAGACATTCTTGAAGCCTAGCGTACGCGATCCCAGAATCGCAAATTACAATATTGTCCGCCACGATCGGTTAGCAAACCGTCTGGGAGGCACACTAATTTATTATAAACGGTCCTTGCACTGTTGCCCGCTCGACATTCCAGAGCTAAGTCAAATAGAGGCATCCGCGTGTAGGTTAGCGCTCACCGGCCACAGGCCGCTTGTACTAGTCTCAGCCTACCTCTCGGGGAATAGAACCCTCCTCCAAAGCGACCTAGATACGCTTCTAAACTTAGGCCCTTCCGTGATAATTGCAGGAGATCTAAACTGCAAACACGGCTCATGGGACATTAACAGCATCCCAAACAACAACGGAAAGCATCTCTTTAGCTTATCCGATAACCTAAATTTCAGCATAGTCGCTCCCGCGACTCCCACTAGGTATCCTACGGTGGACAACTACCAGCACGCGTCACCGAGTGTCCTAGACATAATGTTATTCAGGGAGGTCTCGCTCGACATCGAGTCGATAGAGACAATCCATGAACTAGACTCAGACCACAGGCCCGTCCTGTGTAAACTGGGCCAGAACGCCGGCGCGGTCCCTCCGACCAAATCCGTAGTGGACTGGCATCGTCTTGAGGTCAAACTCAAGGCCTTGGACCCCCAGAACTTAGTAGACTTACCCGAGACGATAGCTACGTTCGATGACGCAAATCGAGCGATAGCGAGTCTCCGTGAAACCATTACTTCCGCAGTCACAGACTCGGAACGGACGGTGAAACTGTCGGGCGACCGACGGTTTAACTTTCCGCCCGACCTACGACTGCTAATTAGACAAAAAAATGCAGCTAAACGCGCCTTCGACCGATACCGATCGGAATCGAACCGTACTCTACTTCGACGCCTTCAGCTAGAAGTCAAAGATCGTGTATCGGAACACCGACATACAACGTGGGACACTCTCCTAGAGGACATCGAGCCATCGCACACCGCCTACTGGCGGTTGGCCCGCAGTCTGAAAGCAGACCCCCGCGAATCTCTACCGCCGTTAGTTAGTTCTAATAGCGCTTCAGTAGCCCTAGATGACTCCGAAAAAGCCGAATGCCTTGCGGACAACCTAGAGCAGCAATGTACGCCATCGCGCGAACACACCGATTCGGCCCACCTAACGGAGGTGGACCGCTTAATCGAGACTAGGGCTGCGCTTCCACCGGAAGGCGAACCTCTAAATTCAGTGACCCCCGAAGAGGTCCAAGATATAATTAAAAATTTAAAACCGAAATCCGCCCCGGGCCCAGATAATATAAGTAATAAGATTCTAAAAGCTCTCCCTGGGCCGCTTATCTGTTTACTGGCGACAATTTTCAATACGCTTCTCTCCAGTTGCTCCTTTCCGGACGACTGGAAGCAAGCCACGGTTATCGGCATTCGCAAGCCGAATAAACCAGCCAATAAGCCCTCTAGCTATCGTCCCATCAGCCTCCTCAGTTGTCTGGGGAAGCTCTACGAGCGGCTTTTGTTAAACAGGCTCAAAGAGCACGTATTTTCCAACGGCCTTCTGCCGACGGAACAATTCGGCTTTCGAGCTAGACACTCCTGTCCAGATCAGTTATACCGCCTAACGGAGCACATCCTAAAAGGCCTAAACCACCCGAAACATCTCAGTACAGGGGCTCTTTTCTTCGATGTCGCAAAGGCATTCGACAAGGTCTGGCACAACGGCTTGCTTTACAAGCTGTACACACTCAAAGTGCCAGATAGGCTCGTACACACCATCCGGGCCTTTTTGTTGAACCGCTCTTTTCGATATCGAGTCGAGGGCACCCTCTCCACAAGCCGCCGCCTCACGGCCGGCGTACCACAAGGCTCCTGCCTCTCACCCCTGTTATTTACGCTCTACACGAGCGACATACCCAGAGACCCCCACGTCAATCTCGCGCTTTTCGCGGATGACACGGCGCTCTTTTACTCAGATCGCAACCTCAGCCAATTAACGACTCGACTCCAAAGCGCCGCCGACCGCCTCGGCGATTGGTTCCGCAAATGGAGAATCGATATTAACCCAGAGAAAAGTGTGGCGATTCACTTCACCCGTAGCACCCCCAACCCCCATCCGCCACACCGTTACAAAGGTCCTCGCCAGTACAGAAAGTTGGGGCAAATATCACTATACGGCCAAACTCTCCCCTGGGAGAAAACGGTCAAATATCTAGGAGTCACTTTCGACTCGCGTATGACTTTCACTACGCACATCAATCAAGTCCGAAACAAAGCCGCGTTCGTCTCCGGCCGGCTACACAATTTAACGAACAAACATAGTAAAATGCCCTTAAGGCACAAATTATTGTTATATAAAGCTTGCGTAAGGCCAATCATGTCCTACGCATGCATGATCTTCGCACACATAAATCCTACGCGCATTGACGAATTGCAAGTAGTCCAAAGTAAGTTTATCCGCCGCGCAACCGGTGCGCAATGGTATCAGCGCAACGTCGACCTGCACAGCGATTGCAGACTCCCGACGATTCGCGCTCATTTTAAAGATTTGACAAAACGGTTCTTCGATAGAGCCCAGCATCATCCCAACCCTCTGGTGGTAAGCGCAGCAAACTACCTACCGGACACTAACGCGAACGTTAACAAGCGTCGCCCGCGAAACGTCCTCATCGACCCGGTCGACGAAGAGGACTTAGACACGATGGACCCACCGCCGGGGGTCCCGCCGGATAACACTACACCCACAGTTAGTGTAACAACAATCACACCAGTTCGCCCTCGCCTCCGAGCACGGCGAGACCCACACAACGCGTACACAAGGTACACCCGCGTTCCGGGGCGGTTCTCACCGCTCCCAGCCACCGATTAGCTAAATGCACAGTCGACGGCCGTCGGGGTCTCGGTCCGAACCGGCGACCTCGACGGCCCTTAGATGACACACCATAGTAGTTAAACGCACGCATGAGCACATGCGCGACCCTACCCATAGCGGAGGGTCCAAACCCGTGGGTTCTGGCTAGCCCACCGGTTCTGCGTCCGATGAAGCTTTAATAGTCTCGGGACTGAAAGCAAAAACATCAGTTAATACAAGATACAAGATGTTGCGCGTGTTGAATAAGCAGTCGCTCCGCTCGTTCAATGTGCCCACATTCCATACGTGTGGCGGTTCTTCTTATGCGAATATCGACGAAAGCTAACACTCGCGCTGTTGTTCTCACGAGTGTTTCGTATTTGGAGAAGCGTGTGGGATCGGGTAGCCACGTACTTGACTGATCGTTTTCGCTGATATGCATGACGTCTGCTTCTTCGTACGTGGATACTTTCTCGGTGGGCCACTGAGATGTTGGTGACCGCAGGAAAGCTGGACCCTGGAACCATCGGTCTTCTGCATTTATCGATCTGCTGGAAAGTCGTGTGGCGTCGTCGGCTACGTTCAGGTCGGTCGGTAGCCATCGCCACTCTTCCTTTTGAGTGAGTTCCGATATTTCGCCCAGTCGATGGGCGACGAATGGTGTATATCGTCGCGTCTCGTTGCGTACCCAATGTACCACCGTTGACGAGTCCGTCCAGAAGACAGTTCTGTCGATGTCGATGCGATGTTCCCGTCGTATGGTGTCCGCCAACCTCGCCCCGATGACGGCTGCTTGGAGTTCTAGTCGTGGAATCGTCTGTGTCTTCTTCGGCGCCACCTTCGCTTTCGCCGCCACGAGTGCTACGTCGACGTCTTCTTCCGGCCCGATGATGCGCCAATACGCCGCAGCGGCGTAGGCTTGCTCGCTGGCGTCGCAGAACACGTGTAGCTCGTAGCGTTTGCGCCCGTTCGGTGAATAGTAGCGGGGTATTCGTAGTTGCGCAATGTTATGCAACTGCGATAACCAGGTGGCGAATGTTTCAGAGTCTTCCGCCGGTATTTCTTCATCCCACGCCATGTTCAGTCGCCACAGGTTTTGAAGTATTATCTTCGCTCTGATCGTGAAATAGCTGAGTAGTCCGAGCGGGTCAAATATTGACATGACCGCGCTTAACGCTTCGCGTTTGGTTGGAGCTCGCGTTCGTGTGCGCACGTCGATCGGCACCCTGTTCATTGAGGTGTTGAAACCGAGCTCGTCTCTGTCGGCGTCCCATACGAGTCCAAGTATTTTATTTTCGGACCCGTCGCGTCCCAATTGCGTTGGCTTGTGCGTGCGTAGTTCTTCGGGTATATCGCGCAGCGCCGTTTCGTGATTCGAATTCCAGCCCCGCAGTGTGAAGCCGGCCGCCGTGTGTACCGTCCTCGTTTCGCTCGCCGCCCGCCTCGCCTCGTCCGGATCGTTGTAGCTGGCCACTAGGTCGTCCATGTAATGGCACTTCGTTATAGCTTCGTAGGCGAGCGGGTATGTCTCGGCGTGGATCCTTGCGTTGTGGTTCCTGATGAAATGTGCTAGGAACGGCGAACTGGCTGCTCCGAACATCATACTGGTCATCTTGTAGACGCGTGGAGCACCTTCCCTGTCGTCCCCGCGCCACAGGAACTGTTGAGCTGATTGATCTTGTGGTCGTATCTTGATCTGCAGGAACATCTCTTGTATGTCCGCGGTTATTGCGGTCGCCTTCTCGCGGAACCTGAACAGCACTCCAGGTAGGGACAGCAGCATGTCGGGCCCTTCGAGTAGATGATCGTTGAGGCTGACTCCGTTGCTCTTGGCGGCCGCGTCAAACACCAACCTCAGCTTTCCAGGCTTGTTCGGATTCGTGACGGCGAAGTGAGGTAAGTACCACGCGACGTTACTTTCCCGTTCCTTTCCATCGCATGGCACTGCATACCGTTTCCTGAGCAGGTTTTCTATCTGTGCGGTGTACTCCTGGGCGAAGCGTGTGTCGGTGTCCATCCTCTTCTCGGTCTTTCGGAGTCGTCGAAATGCCGCGTTGTAGCTTGGTGGTAAGGTGACGTCGTCTCGGCGCCACGGTAGTCCTATCTCGTAGCCGTCGTTTGTTCGCTTGACGGTTTCCTCGGCGATGGTGACTGCTCTCTTCTCGTTGCTGTTTAAACGTGGTTCCTTCGAGATCGCCAATGCGTCGATCTTAAAATGCTCTTCGACCAACTCGTGTAGCTGTCGGTCGTGGTCAATGTTTTCTCGCCCCGGTTCATACAGGTGCAGTACGTGTTCCGTTCTTAAGATGGTGTTTCGTGGCGCGGTTCCATGCACCACCCATCCGAGCTGCGTGCGCGACGCTGCGGGTTGCTCGCGTTCGCCGACTCTTAATTCTCTCGACACTATGCACTCCCAGTGATCGGTGCCTATGAGGATGCCAGGGCGAGCTCGTTCGTAGCTCACCTCGTCGATTTTCAAGTCGCGCAGGTGTTCATTCTTCAAAAGTTCCTTTGGTATAGATTGTTGATGCAGGTTCAGGTTTCGCATCGTTCTCGCCTTTATATCGAAGTTATTTTCTTCCATGAGACCCCGGATGTTGAACGAGACTAGTCGGCTGCGTTGTTCTTTTTGTTGCATGTTGACGCCACGTAGGTGCAGTGACTGTAGGGGACCTTCAGCTCCGATCGCCTTTGCCAGCTCCTCGTCGATGAGTGTGACGGTTGCTCCCTCGTCGAGAAGTGCATGCGTCTTCACCTCCCCCCGTGGACCGCTGACGACCACTGGGCATATCTTTAGTAACACGTTCGCAGCGCCGGTTGCTCGCGACGCCACCGACAGGACGGCTTCCTCGTTTGGCTTCTCGTCCTCTGTTGGCTTGATGTCCTCATGGAGTGTGGGATGGTGAGGTCGTCGACACTGGTTGATTCCGCATGGCTTCGCTCGGCAGGTGATGCGCCTGTGCTTGCTGCTTATGCACTTGAAGCACACCTTCTTGTCCTTGACTAACTCCCAACGTTGACTGACCGTGAGCGATTTATATTTGGGGCACTGCGGCAAGTGGTGATGTTGACCACAGCCAGGGCATACCTCAATATCTTCAGTCGGCTCGGCCGTCGCGTATACTGGTTGTGTTCTTTTCTTCAGGACGATCGCTGGTCTGCTCTCTCTTCGTGCTGCGCTCGCGGCAATGGTGCTTGTAGATGGTGCATACGTGAAGCGCAGCGCTCGATCTGCCTCGCGCATCAGGAAGCGGGACAGCGTCACAATCTCCGGTTCTCTCACGTCGTCTTGTTCGTGTGCGTAATCGCACCACCTCGATCGCAGGTGTGGGCTCAGTTTTTCCAGCACCTCTCTTGCAAGTAAGGGGTTGAAGAGATATCCCCTTTTGTCGATGGTTTGCAATACGCATACGGTGTTTTGTACTCGTATGGCGAATGCGTTCAGCTCCGTTGCCGATGATCCTGGCTTCGACATTTTCTTTAGTTCGTCGAGCGATCGGTCGATGATCACTTCTGGTCTCCCGAAGCACTGTTCTAAAGTCTTCATGATGATTTCAGGATCTGAAGCGGTGTGAAGGAGCGCGGCTACTGCGTCCCGTGCTTCGCCCCTGAGGCAGCTTCTCAGTCGTTGGATGTTTTCTGCCGACGATATGTGATATATGCGCGTCGTGTCTCGGAATGCAGCGTAAAAACGGCAGCCACTCGTTGATCGCACCCGCGAAGGTCGGTAGGTCGGGTTTTTCTAGTGTAGCTGCTAATTGTTCGATGCCGCTTTTTCTTGTGGGTGATTTCGGCCTGTGACCGCCTCTTATTTCTTCTCGCGGCGCTCCCCCCGTTGTCACCTCCCCCCTTGGTTCGAGCGGGTTTGAGTGTAACCACTCGACCACCTTTTCCCGTTCTTGGGCAGGCGTTAACGGCGCCTCATGTAACGACTCCTGGTCGTCCTGAATGGCCGACACCTCGGCGGCTAGTCTTTTCTTGACTAGTTCTGCTTCAAGTTCCAGTTCTTTTCTTTTTATGTTGGCCAGTCTCTCCGCTGCCTCTAGTTCTGCCAGCCTTAACCTCGTGTTGACGCTGGCTGTCGAGCGGTGTGACATTGCTGGCGATCGTTGACGGCGATGTTCATTTTGTTCCAGTAGCGCTGAAGAGGGTTCCGTAGGGGCGTGGATCGTGGCCGAGGCGGGCAGACGGGTGCATTGTTCACCGGTACCTGTTCGGTGCGGTACGGGTGACGCTGGAGGTTCGAGGGACAGTCGTCGTTGACGTTCCAACTCAATACGATCGATCTGTCGTTCTTGCGTCCGTCTTCGTTCTTCCGCGTCGGTTGAGTCGCCTTGGCTCCGGGTAATAACCATTTTCTTGTTTGAGCTCTTCGGAAATCTTCTAGTTGACAGTAAATGTTCTTCACTATCCGGCTACTCGATGGACCAAAACTGTAGTGGACTGTATTAATTTTGAATGTTCTTCCAATAAAAGAGTTCTTCCTTTTAGACGTTTATTATTCTTCATTACAATTGAGCCGTATCGTACAAATTTTTATTTACACATATATATACACTGACAGTGGTATGACAATTAACTAGTGTTTAAAAGCTAATCTTCGGGCGTCGACCAATCACAGCCTCGATCCGCCGTCGCCGTGGCGCCACCCAGGGCGGTTCGACAAGCGGTGATTTCGCTGCGACTGGTTGCTCCGCCGTTGACTGGTAGGACGCGCGACGAACTGTTGCTTGACGCGATGTGGCTGTTCAACCGGTGTGTTAGGCGACACTTTGTTATTTTCTTCTGTAAATTACTTAGGCGATCCGTTAGCCGCTTGAGTCGCTAACAGGTGGCAACGCATTTGCAACTCTACGGGTGTTGCAAATGTCTATAGGCTGCGTTTATCACTTAACATAAGGTGAACCACCAGCTCATTTGCCACTTTCTCACAAAAAAAAAACTATATCTTTTTGTGCTGCGTGGCTTCTATTCCAATGAATAAGCCACATTCAGTACCCCTCTCACTCAGTCATCATTTTTCTCAATAATTTTTGAAGGAGACTTACAAATACAAATACAAAATACAAAAATGTTTATTTCATTAACATATTTCTTTTACAGTTAATAAATATTTGGAGCTACCTTTTAAGCAACAGTTTTGCTTGTGTTAGGCAGCACCGCTCTTCCATAGCATACTTATAATAAACTTAACTAAGTGCAGTACAAATTTTAAAACTAATTTCAAAAATAAAATAAATAAAAACATTTTCTCTCCGTGTGAATGTATGTTAGTGTATGTGTTAGTATATGTGTTAGTGTGTATGTTAGTGTGTGTGTTAGTGTGTGTGTTTTTGTTAACTCAACATCAACTCAATTTCAGCGTAATTTTTAGCTTTTAGCCATTCCATAACTGCAATTTTGCATTTTGTGTATGTCATTTCATAAATATTTAGTTCTTTATTAATTTTATTTGTATAAGACAATAGCTCTTGTGACATATTGCCTCTTAGCAAAAACTGAATTTGCTCGTGTATGTTGCACCACGTTACATTTTCTTCTAGAATTATTATCTACATGTTGGTAAGGAAGCGATTTGTGTTTACTCAGCACAGTGTTCAAAATATATAATTTTCTAACAGTTAATAAATCAGTAGAAGAGTAAAGTAAGTCTGTTGAGAATTCTCTTGGCTTAAAATAGATAACCTTCAGCAATGATCTCTGAGCTCTCTCCAAGTCTAGAAATCTAGTTTTGACTGCCCCACCCCACACAGTTATGCAATACGTCAAGACAGATTGTGCTAGAGATATATATGTTAGACGGGATAGGTGTTCAGAAGCCACATGCCGTAATGTTTTAAAAGTCCATATAAGTTTTCTTATTCTAATCAAAAGAAGTTCAATGTGACCATGCCATGACAGTCGCTGATCAAGTATAACACCTAAGTATTTTTGTACTAGTTACTCTTTTAAGTTCGGCACAGGAGCAAGAGAATGTAGAATCTTTATCACATTGGTGGACAACTATTCGAAAATCAAGCGATGGTTGGCCGCATTTGTTTTTGGTGAAACAAATATAGTTACTTTTTTGAACATTAAGTGAAAAAGACTTATTTGAACTTAGCAAAGGAAAATTAAGACGTTTGATTTCAATGCCTATATCATTGAAAATAAAATGACGAGACATAGATATTTAAAAAAAATGATAAGAAAATTAAAACGGTCTGTTATGATAAAAACAACGTCTGTTATTATAAATTCTAAATTAATTTAGTCAAGTTAAATGGAAGTCGAGAAATTTGTTTTCAAACTGAATTAGAAGATTAATATTTGTTACGAGAATGAATTGGAATGCTGTAACGAAATTTAATTACTATGACTCCGCTGTCTCTTTGTCTGTCTGCGTGTCTGTCTGTCTGTCTGTTCGTCTGACACCAGGCTGTATTTAAGGAACCGTGATAGTTACTTTAAATTTTCACAGACAATGTTGCCACCATAACTCAACAACAAGAAATTCTAAAAACAGAATAAAGTGGGGCTCACATACAATAGAAATGATATTTTTGCCGTTTTTATAGATAACGGTACGGAGTTTTTCATAAATTACCGCTTACCATCGAGGGTTCAACATTCTTGTACCTGGTAAAAACAAGAATTTGACAATAGTTAAGTTTGGTCATTCTGATTCCAAAGCAAGCAAGCAAAATCTTCAAATGACATAAAATTGTAGGATCTACTGACGCCCGGGATCGGACGTGACAATTTCCTAACGTGGAGTATACAAAGGTCCCATTAGTTTGTAACATTACGAAACACCAATTCTGGACGTATTCCGCGAGAGCGTTAATTAAACATAGAGGCGAAACGGGGTTAAGTAGGAGCAATTAACTGCGGTATAACCACTCTTATGGCTGCAATGTATGTACTTTTACGTTTCCACCGCGGTAATTGCAATTAATATTCCATATTAGCGTATAGTCTTTTAGTAATACTGTCGACAATTTGATCGGAGATAAAGCGTTAGACTGTTTTAAAGCGAGGGAGCTCACTGCCCAGAACCCAGGTGGTCGCATTTAATTCAATACAGTCGAGCGACCTGAGTTTAAATCGCGGAGAAATTATTAATTTTACGTGCTGAAGTATCATGTGATTGCGTACTTATTTCAATTTTACACCTAATAGGGACTATAGACCTCGGTATCTGGCATAAATTTCAACCTGCTATGTCCACCCGTTCCTGAGAAAATCGGTGGTGACGTAGATAGACAGACAGACGGACAAGAGAGTGATCTTATAAAGGTTTCGTTTTTTACCTTTTGGTAAGGTGGGGTGATAAATATATCAATTGTTTAATCGTGAAAAATTAATTTGTATAACAGTGTGTATGTCATTATAATTTAAAGGAGCCAATAACAAAACAGCTTGTATAAAACGGAGTTCCACTGAAAATTATCGACCGAGTATTCTTTCAAGATTTTCCCAACGATATTTTCTACACCCAAGGCGTAACAGAAAGTTATTTTTTCCCATTGAAACATTCTGTTCGCAAAAGAAAACAAAACATAGAATATTAAGAGTAATTCACGCATAGCATCGGTTCCGGCCACACAATGGGGGATATTCGGGAACAAGCGAAACTTTCTGACTTTTTGCAGAGTTTTCGGACGTTCCTTTCGTTATTGGGATTTGTTTTTTTCCCCCCTGACTTCTTAAATCCTACTGTCGAACATGGAAAATTAGGGTAAAATGTTTCAGATAATCTTAATTTCCCCATAGTATGGAGTAGGGAAAAACAAAGTATTAAATAGCTGGTATTGCATTTTTAATATATTTAAATACGAGGTAGCCTTACTGCTAAAATTATGTAACGAATATTTGCTAACTGATTTTTTTTAATAACAGATAATAGGCTTTCTATTACGTTTACGGTTAGATCAAGCACAAAATAGATAAACTTTCATTTTAAACGATTAAACTTTCATTTTTCATACCAATCATATCACTACATAGTATAAAACAAAGCCGTGCCGCTGTCTATCTGTCCCTATGTATGCTTTATGACCTTTAAAACGACACAACGGATCTTGATGCGGTTTTTTTTTTCTAGATTGAGTGGTTCAAGGAAAAGGTTTATATGTATAATACATTGCACCCGTGCGTAGCCGGGGAGGGTCACTAGTAGTTGATAAAAACGCAAAAATGTATCATTTTCACGGGAAATGATTCTCGGATCCGTGTGACAAAGGCTTATAAGTCGACATCAAACACTAGATGACCAGTTCACGAATAGTATCATAAATAGTAAGATAATTTTCAAAACTGTTCAATGGTTATATGATAACTCAGATATCGCCTCTTCACTTTTGGCACGGCCAGCCTTTATAATGGTGGTACTTCAGTGCTCGAATTTATGACGGTAAAGCAATGACAAACGTGATTTAACTTTATAAACGGCGCTCGAAATAACCCCGTTTAATAAAACAGCATTAATCAATTCAACATTCCTAATGCGAGATAACATGTAATAGTGTTCATTACATCTCACCATGGCTGAATGTAGTTTAAATTTGAAGGAATGAAATTGAATGTGCATCCTTATATACGGGAAAAATACCTTAGAACGTTAATACGGGGTCGTATGTATAAAGATTGATATGTTTCACTGTACTCGTACGTAGAGTTCCAAAACCCAAATTTATTTTATCCGTGTAACTAAAAAAAACAGGTGTTCATTTGTTAAGGGCCGTTTGTATTTTTCTTTTATAACGTTGCTACCCTCTGTATAGAGGAGGCCTTTGCCCAAGCAGTGGGACAAGTATAGGCTGTTACTTCACTTTACTTAATGCAGAAATTGTGATTTCGCGTAATTTTCGAATACAGGTTGGAACCTATATTCGTGACACTAACGTAGCACAGAGTATTTAATTAATAGTATTAATTAATAGTATCTTAGTATTAATTAGTAGTTATTTAGTAATTAGTAGTATTAAGTAATAGTTAATTAGTATTAATTAATAGTATCTTATCCATATTTAAAGGCACATTTCAAGAATTGGAATCACAGATTACATTTCTAAACATCATTTCCAATTTATTTGATAGCGGTGAAAAAAGTATATCGTATAAAATAGATAAATCGAACGTACGAAAGGAATGAAGATTAGACAAGAGACGCCCCAGGTGAGAGTTCGTGAAACATTTCATTGAAGTAGTGACAATAAAATTTAACAATTTTACGTAGTAATTTTTTACTTCATTATACAATAGAGTTTTTCGTTTTTTCTTTATACAATAGAACATCTATACAACAGTTGGAAATCTTTCAACTCTGGAAATCTGTTAACTTTGATGAACTTTTCTCTTGTATTTAGTAATGTAGTAGTTTTAAGTAAAGCCGATGTTCCGACTAAAAATATTATATTTCAACGTTCATCTTAAGATGATACCATAACTTAAGATGTGCATTGTTAATTAATATTGTTATATTTTAGGTACGAATATATTAATTAACGTAATTTGTATTCAAGTATTACAGTAAAGAATACATTTTGGGCCTATGCTATTATTATGAGTACCAATATTTACCTTCCCTTTGATGTGCCCAAACACAACTTGAGGCTACATTCTCAACCTAAACAAACGTAATGGAACATCAGATAAAGAATTATTACAGGTTTAAAACAAATATACAGTTGCAATTGAGTTTTGTAACGTTATTATTTGTTTATTATAACCGATGTTAGTTGATTATAGTAGACTAGCGGCCCGCCCCGGCTTCGCACGGGTAACAATACGGTTAACAAAAAATTTTAAAATTAAAAATTATATCATTATATCAATCAAATTATATTATATCATAAACACACATAAAACCTTCCGAATATTTCGTCTTTGGTGAATTATTTTGTGAATTTCTTCATGTTTTAATGAAATACCCTTTAAATTACGTCATGAAGATCGAAAGACCTGACCAGATAATGGTTCCGCTTTAATTACGGGACATTCGGGGTTACACGGAAAAGTGACAAATAAGTTACTTATTTAATTACTTATTTATATTTTTTTAGTATTTGTTGTTATAGCGGCAACAGAAATACATCGTTTGTAAAAATTTCAACTGTCTAACTATCACGATTCATGAGATACAACCTGGTGACATATGGACAGTCATACGGACATACAGACAGACAGCGGAGTCTTAGTAATAGGGTGCCGTTTTACCCTTTGGGTACGGAACCTTAATAAGTCCCAGTAATAATGGAATGGAATAAAACAGGTAGCTCTAACCATCAACCTAAATGCATAAAATTGCATGCATGTCACAGTTTTGTTGCACACAGTACCTTGCTGAGGAATAGTCAAATATTAACCGTCTTCTCCTATTACGATTATTAAGGGATATTTTAGTGGATCATACAATCGGTGTAACTCAGAAACCCTTTTAACCTGGCCGTGTCTACCGTGCAACACTATAACTCTAGGGCCTTTTTAGGGTTCCGTACCCAAAGGATAAAACGGGACCCTATTACTAAGACTTCGCTGGCTGTTTGTCCCTCTGTCAACAGGTTGTATCTCATGAACCATGATAGTTACACAGTTGAAATTTGATTTGGGCATTTTTTTACCAAGGAGGGTTGACGTCAGGCAAGCGGCTGTTTGTAAAAATATAGCCAAAACCGCTTACAACATGATTCATGTTGTGCCGACCCTACCTAGGTAGGATAGGGGCAGGAGGATGATGATAACTTGCATACTACAATACAATATACTATTATATTGTCCCTCTATTTTAAAAGTTCGCGTCAAACGAAGTCATTTGAAAGAGGCTATTGTACTTTCGGATGTTGGTTAAAAATGTCCTGATGGTGAATGATTATTTGTAAAAAGATATATTTTTTTTTGGTTGTGGCGGATCCTCAATATTGGAGAGACTAACATTTCCAGAAGCACAACACATACCATTTGGTTCATCGACCCATTTTTGGCAGAACACTTAGAGCAGGTCTTATTCATGGCTCCGATTTATACGGAAGACTATTGAGCATAATGCATGAAAGCTGATCTGTTACTGTGAGCTAAAACTCGATTACGAACTCTAGTCGTTGACGTTTATTGTCTTTCTCACTAATCTCGTGGGCGTTGGGAACGCTCAGAACTCGATTCCCTAGTGTGAATTTGTATATTTATATTATTATGCTCTTCAAGCCGCTGCAAACACTATACTTGACTCTCTCCGACTTGTAAGACGATTTTCAGTTTCCGGTAAAGATTCCTCATTACGACGTATTTTGATGCCCTCGCCTTGTAACTATTTCTAGAAAGATGAGATCTTGATCTTTTTGGCATTTAAAAATGATTAAATAAATTAAACTGCCTTTGTATTTAATAATTTGCTAACTGTTGAACAGGAATTACCAGTATAAATGTGATTGAAAAATTTTAAGAACTACTAAGTCAGTCACTAAGCTGTTTGGATATTTAAATAACAATATACAAACATTTTTAAACCTGTAATATCTAACGAATGGAATGTCCGAATTTAATAATTCATAAAGTTATATAAAGATATTATAACAGTCTTAAATATGAAGTAATTTATTTTATAAGGATTATTACGAAGATACAAATAAAGAACCTTTTCTAGCGGCGGCATTTCAATCAAAATTTTAAAATAAAAGAACACTTATTGTGGCATAACTATAATAGTTAGACATATGCTGTCGCGACACTTTTTGTAAATAATAATGTGTTCTGCAAAGTCGTAGCACATTATTTTATTCTATCATCAATAGTTTTCGCAGCGCACGCGATGTAAAGAATATTGTAGGTAATTTTTGTACACCTTGAGTAACATTATTGGAGTTTTAGTAAGGATCCCTAATTTTTTTTAAAATTTAATATAGCCTATATCAAGCAGGGATAATGTAGCTTCTCAACAGTGAAAGAATTTTTTTAATCGGTTCAGTAGTTTCGGAGCCTATTCAATACATACAAACAATCAAATCTTTCCTCTTTATATAATAGTATAGATGGTTAGTTGTGAGTAATATATAGTTAACTATAAACTTAATCAAATAGTTAACTATAAGTTTAAACAATACTCTACATGAATTCAAGGCTCATTCACGTTTAAGACGTCGGCACGAGAAAAATATCTACTAAGCATAAACGTTTAATTTTGAAAGGAATATTAAATTATTAGTTTAGATAAAATTACGTCATGGTAACCTCTTTTGGACACGATAGTCGATTAAACTATAACCGTTTACATAATGCGAGATATATATATATATATATATATATATATATATATTAATACGTTAAGCAAAAACTTTGTACCCCTTTTTGAGAAAATTGCGCGCACGGTGGAGTATAAAATTTCCCAAACTTATAGTTTATTCAGAGAAGGAGTGCAGAATGCTAATATTTTGTTAATAAATTATGTATAAAAATACATAAAATCAATAAAACAAAGCATTACACACATTACCATGTACAATTATGGTCGACCACTGGGCGACCAACAGTAATAGTAACTACATGAAATTATAGCTGAACGGTAATTTGTAATAATCAGTTAGCCAACACAACATTTTAGAAGACACTTACGTATAAAACTGTGACGTAAAGTTCATTTTTGTAAATGTCACAAAGCATATGAATGGGTTGAATGAATTTAAAAGAGACAAAACATACTGTTAGAAGGAGAGGCTTGTAATGCGACGCTGTGGCAACGAATCAGAAAATCTCTGAATATATGAATGAGTCAGTTGTAGTTGTATAGGATGTTACAAATTTTGTTTCTTTTTTACTTAATTAGTTAAGTGTGTCCATTATAAAATGTAATTTAATCTATAATTTATTATTTTACAAACATTAAGCTGCTTGTACGTCCTAACAAGTAGGCGCTATAAAGAAAATTTCTTTTGTAACAGATATTAAAGATTCTTCATATGGCACTAATCTCGTGGAGGAGGCAAACATCTTTGTGGGGCAAAAAATTGAACTTTTTTTTAATACATCCCAACAAGTTTCAGTACAGCAATTATTCATTTTGTAAAAAGAAATTTAAACTTAAAAGTTAAAAATGTTATACTAACTTTTGAATTTTTTGCAGCGTTTGTTTTCTTGAGGGAAGAAGGGAAGTGTATTAATTAAAATCAGTGGAAAAGTTTTTAAACAGTCTTTAGAAGTCGTGTGGATGCAATAAATTATTAAGCTGTGACTAAGGTAAAAAGGAAAAATTAATTAAACTTCTATTTTGTTTAAGTAATTGTGTTTAGAGTCATGTAACGGTCTTAAGGACTTAAGAATTATATTTAAAAGTTTACTGGGTGTTAAAGACTGAAAATATTTATATTTAACTAGCGGACCCGACAGAAGTTGTCCAGTACACACGTCTTAAACTCGAAAATTTCAAACTTTTTTGAATAACTTTAGGAATCTAAACCATACTCGAATCCACCTGAGCACACAAAAAAAATCATTAATATCGGTACAGCCGTTTAGGAGGAGTTCAATGATAAACACACAGTGATAAACACCTACATGAGCACTCTATATGAGAATTACGAACAAAGTAGAGGTAAAACCCAGAAACATGGTTTCCCGTTTATAATATAGGGAAGGTAGGATCTTGCATGTAGTGGTCGCGTTAAAGTAGTTTTTATTTTGTTTCTTTTCTGTTTTGTGAACGTTTCTTTGTTTTTTCTGTAACTAAACACATTGTAGGTCTAAAGTAATTTAAAATATTAAATAAGGATATTAGAATATAACAACCACGCAATAGTTCTCGCTGGCAGGTCCTTCCGGATAAATTCCACGACCACAAAGAGGTGACCGATGTGAAGTGGAAATATTAAACTTCTGCGCCTTGTGAGGTAGCCTGGGGCCCACTACATTAAAAGGTGGCAACGCATCTACATTCCTACGGGTGCTACAAATGTCAATGGACGGTGTTTAATATTTAAAATATTAAATATTGGGGAAAATGGCACGGGGGTTGGCGGTTCACCCGCCAACCCCCGTGCCATTTTCTCACATAAAACATTTTAAAAATCTGATTACAAAAAAGACAAATTTCGAAATATAAATAGTTTTATATAATATAATTACCTTTTAATAATGAAATATTGAAGCACAGTTATGCCGTACTTCAATGAATTTTAACAAGCAAACTGACGGTTTGTGCCAAAAGAGGTGTCGGCACTACGTTGGTCCGAATTAAACTAGTCATCCACCCTTTTATACCTCTCACATGTCGGAGCGAACTGTGGATAGTTGTTGCCAACGCGAACTTGTCACGCCACCTCTACCTACCACGCAACGCCACTCATACTTTCTGCAGAGATGCACCTAACAGCATCTTTATTTGTTACATTTTTTTATGTGAGAAAATGCAATACACGTAGGGTTGCAGATGCGTTGACACCTTTTAATAAAGTGGGCCCCGGCTACCTCACTAACTAAACGAAACGCAGAAGTGTAAAACTTCTGCTTCACGCCGGTCTTCTGTGAGGTTGTGGTACTAACCTGGACGGACCTATCCTCTAAGGCTAAACTGACCAGGATATTCGTAAAGCTCCTTTTAAGAGTGCTTTTTTATATTATTACATAATATTAATATATTATATAAAAGATTTTTCTTTTTTAAAACATTGCCCTCACCTTAGGATAACATTGTCCTGTGTTGTTAACACTTTTTGCAAACATAAATTTCAATGGACAAATACCCAGATGCGAAACAACTATCTGTGTGCCGCACAAATAGTTGTCCCGTGTGGGAATCGAGTCCATGACCGCCGCGGCCAATACCTTGGCAACTGCGCCACAGGGTCATCACGGAGTCAATTTTGTAGTGCATTTCTATAATAGTGTTCCAAAAATACATACTTTTATACTTCCCAAATTCAGTGGTGTTTCTCACGCCAGAGTTAAGACAACAGCCAAATTAATTTATTATTCATGCTTCCACAGAATCAGGTCATGTGTCATAAAAAAGAGAAAATGCGGACTGACTACAACATGTATCCGCAAGAGTTGCTCCGTGGTTATTTTAGGGAAATTAAACATTAAACGCAAGTTACATTGTACATATTTATAAATATGAACGAAAAACTATACGAAAAGATGATAATACTGTTTCCCAAATCCTTCTGTATTCCGTAAATGTATAAAAATACTGCCATGGAGTTAGTTATACGGAATTAATAGAAAATGATGTTTCTTGATTTTTTTCCCGTCAAAATTTCACTCAAGGTAGACTTAATTGCAAAGATTTTTAAGCCTAAAAAATTCATTGAGGTCACATATTCAAGCCTCCATTGTAAATCCAGAATCGCACAGATATTTTTATTTTTCTAGACTGACCAATATTTCAAAAATTAGATCTGTTTATATCTTAGCTCTGACATCACCAGACTCGTACAGTTAAACTATCATTTAAAAATGTTTTCAACCTTTTTAAAATTGATAGTTGGTTTTTAGAATATAGCATTTCTAATTTAACATAAATTTCACTGGAATCATTCACTAGAATATCGGCTAATGTAGGAAATTACTTTCTATGTTAAAATCTCTAAGTTTAATTCATTAACGTCGATTAATCAAGCCATAACTTCTTATTTCAATTTCACTTTCGGTTTCGATTTTATAAATAAAAGCTTGTAAAATTAAGTAAATAAATTGATAATTCATACTATTCTGCTGCAAGGCACTATAGGCAAACGTGTATTTAAACTGCTTTTGGGGAATTTCTTCACTTGGGATATCCGATGAATCAGTTGATCAATATATTCAGTTACAAACATAGCTATTGGTTTAAATTTTTTGTATTTTTAATCTGATTCACATCTCTTAGGGATTATATATATATTTACAGAGGTTATTTAAGTTAACAATTTGTAATCAAAATTATTAACGTGCTATGTGTTAATCTTTTTATAAAGACTAAACAATTTAACAAGCCAAAGCGTAATCAAAGTTAATCGTAAAACTAACCAGCAGACTCCGATAGAGCAACTTCTTAGCTAAACCTTTTAGAACAACTATAAAGAATCTAATTCGCGGTTAACGTATGTCTAATGTTAACTGTCTCAGAATTACTTATTTCGCGTCCCTTAATCGTGGGATTTCATTTTGCATGAGTGGGCGTGAGCATTAAGTTCGAAAAATTTTATTGAGAAACGACTGATGACGTCAGCAGCTTAACCCTAACCTAACCTAACCTAAGCAAGAATTTAGCAAATATCAGAACGTGATTTTTACGTAGCTTTTATTGACTTTTTTTGTCCGCTGTTAGATGTTCAATAGTTGAATTGTTCACAATTAATTTACCGCATCAAACTTTATCCATCGTACTTCACGTGTGTATTACACTGACACTACCAGGAAAATACCATGGCCTTGAAAAAGACGAGCGTGAAGTGGACGTTATATTTTGCCCATCGTTTGCCCATTACTAAATATTGTCTAGGCATCTGAATTCAGACCGGTATTGTTGATGACTATGGGCGGCGGTTATCACGTGAAAACATATGATCATTTCCATTTTCCTCATAAAATAATACGCGTATAACTATGGTAGATTGGCAATACATATTTCAAAACAAATCTGCGATATTTATTCACATAAAGAATAGTCAGTTCGTGCTCAGGGCAAAGGTGGACAATAACTTTATATTTGGGAAAAATTCAATACTCAAAATGTAAAATAACATGGTTTCAAACAAAACAAAAGGCGTCGTAAATGGAAGGAAAGCAACGAAGCCTGCAAAGTGAGAAAGCCTTAAAAATATAAAATTAAATTATTTATTTCGCACATCACTATATAGTATAAAACAAAGTCGTCCCGCTGTTTGTCTGTTCCTATGTATGCTTAGATCTTTAAAACTACGCAACGGATCTTGATGCGTTTTTTTTTACTAGATAGAGTGATTCAAGAGGAAGGTTTATATGTATAGTACATTGCAACCGTGCGAAGCCGGGGCGGGTAGCAAGTTTATTTTATAAAGTGCACAATTGTAAACCGTAATAACGTTCATTGATTAAAAGTACTAAGAATTTAGGTTCAACTTTTATGTGAATATTAGTGTTACAATCGGAAAGCGATTGGTATGTGTGAATTAATACCATATTTTCCGAGATTGCCGTTAGGGATATAGATGAGGTTGTACAACAATTCATTTATTGAGGGGGTGTATACACGAACGACCGTTATAAAATTAATTCGTTTTCATATATCCCTTTAACTCATTACAGCTGTCTTGTCAGTGTTTAGTATTCCCGAAGTTGTACTAAACCATATCCTTGTCGTTGTTGCCAAAGTATATATTTTATTGAATCGGCTTGTCTAAATGGTATACAAAATTGTATTAAATTAAAAAAATGAGAAAGAGAGAAAATGAGCTAAAATGAGACAGAGAAGTAAGTCACTAAGTGGTGTGATTCATTGTTTTTTCATATTGAATTGCGATCATGATACGTTTTGGAGTAGGAGGGAATAATTGGCGATGTACTTCAGATAAATTTCGTAGTTTAATGCGCCTTGTACATTGGGAAGCTGATATGTGATTAACATAATCTAAAATCTTGTTCGCTGTCTATTAATGGTTACCAATGACAAACTCTTAGTGTAGATTAAATTGGATGAAATTGATAAGTAAACAAACTCAATTGTAATTTGACCATCGCATATTCCCCGACATTGCTTGACATTGACGACCCGAATGGCGTAGTGGGTAGTGTACCTGCCTCCTGCGCCAGAGGGTGTAGGTTCGATCCCCACTACTGGAAAAATATTGTGTGATGAACATGGTGTTTTTCTAGTGTCTGGGTGTTTCTATATGTATAATATGTATTTATTTACAAAAGAAAAGTATGTTTAAGTATGTTTATCAGTTTTCTAGTACCCATAGTACAAGCTTTGCTTAGTTTGGGACTAGAAAATGTTGTGTACAAATGTGTCCTAAATATTTATTTATCATTTATTATTGTATTTATTGCAAAGAGTACAGCACCGAGCTTAGTAAGTAGATGAACTAAAACCTGTTTTACAATGAGAGAGACGAAAGACAATGATGAAGTGAAAAGTATATTTCCACTTTCATCTCAGAATCATTACCAATATACTTCGCTTGTATTCGCCTCCAGGAAACATGAAATCAATAACCTCAAAAAATATCAAATGTGTGACATGCATTTAAAACGAAAATCGGTACTTTATTATAATAAACAATAAACACTATTTTCTTGTTGTTTAGTTAGGTTCTCTTTTATATATGTATACTAGTTCTCGCGAGAACTAGTATCAATAAAATGTTCATTATTTTTTACAGAACTGGTCTAGTCTAGTTTTTATCAGTATCAAACGATGCTCTTCCTTTCAATCTTACAGCATCATTAAACACAACTCCCGCCGAAATGGTTGTTTTCGCCGGCTGACTTTCAAAACTAGCTCTAATTTAAGGGCCTGTTTTTCTATTTTTATCCGTATTTTGGCAATAAATTATGACAATATTTGCGTTCTTTTTATCAATGTTTGTGCCCGTAAGACCACAAGTGATGAACTACGGGGGTGTATCACGTTCTGACAAAATAATCTTGGTAAAACTAAAATAATATTAACTGTTCTGTCGATCTTTTACGAGATTAAAGATACGATAGATTAATGCATGCAACAGTAAGGCAGGTGTGGACTTTGACGGTTATTGACTGTTTTGATAACATTTGAGACCCTTCTTATACAAACGAAAACAGAAAGGTTGAGCATTCATGTCTCCTCTTTGATATATAATCAATATTTTCTTGATAGGAAAACTTGATCATTGGTGAAATGCGGTGACATTTGAACGGAATTAATTTTCATCTTAAAACATCTCTAGAAAAAAATATATTTTAATAGTTTTATCTTTATATGAAATAAAGTTTCTAACTCAAGCTACGTTTCGGTTTTTCCATTTTCCATTTTGTTTAGGTCTAAGGAAAATCTCTAGTATCGTTCTACCTTCTATGTTTCCGTCCGATATTTTTTTTACTGGAAGTTAACTAACAACAACATTGGGATTTTTCTTTGCGAAAAAAGTACAAAACGCTATTTCCTTTATCTTACATCTAGCTATATTTAGATAATGATTTAGACGTGTCTTTTTATGTGACAAATTGTCAAATGAGCTGGTGGTTCACTTGAAGTTAAGTGATAACCGCCGCCCATGGACATTTGCAATAACCAGTAGGGTTGCAGATGCGTTGCCACCTCCAGGTGCAGTTGTTGGTCCGTGCGGTCCCCTTACATCAAAAGTTTTGAAAGATTTTCGTCTTAAACATATTACTAGGCCTGATGATAAGAAGGATAGTTATTTTTTAAACGGTCAAGCATAACTATTCAACGAGGAAATGCAGCCGTCGTTCTCGCCAATATGCTGCTCGGACTAGGTGTGTTAGACAACATCTAATTTAATTAGTATTTATTTACAAATTCTACCTAAAGTTCAATCATTTGAGTTGGTTATTTTTTTAAGCGCAGTGGTTTCAAAGCTTTCCATACTATTTGTTAGTACCGGAAAGTTACAATTCACTTTGAACCTTCGCTCTTATTTAGAGAATTCAAATTCGCAAAAAGTCATGTCGAGTCAATGTAGGAAATTGGCAGGAAATAAAACGTCACTTAGCACCTAATGCCGAGCCATTGTCCACAATACCACAATACCTTTGTCTCGTCTCCCCTGCAAATACAAAGGAATAAAATTTTGTATTTTTCACAATTTTCTCGGTGAAATTTTTATGTTCTGGACACATTTAACATTGTTTCGTAGAGATTTTCTTTTTCCAAGCATCCTATTATCGTGAATTCTCTGGTACAGCTATAAATGAATATGGTTCTTATTATAACCTCCGAGAAAGAAAACAGGCGTAATATCTCCCTGACAGTGTTAGCCTTTTCGTATCGTATTAGTCTGTTTATTCAAAATATAAGAAAAAAATTCAGTTTCAAATTTATAGCAAATTACAGGTGTCAAACTTACTACATGGTATTTAGTAAGAAATAGAATGTAATTGAATATTTCTGTCTTTTCGTTTAGGTTTAAAACCACGTTCCACCTCGGTGTAGGTGGAACGTGGGAGGCCCAATCGAGTTCTATTTCAACCTCATCCACAAAATGAGGGACAATGAACTCTAGTTAAAAGAGCCAGACTAGGCTCACGCTTAAATCTCACAACGAAGAGAGTTTCCCGTAGCCACTTGAAAAGCCAGGCGAGAATATTGCACACAAAGGCTTTAATTACAGTATGCAATAGTAGGAAAGTTCGCTCACAACTCTGTACTCCATAAATCGCAAATAGATTATTAAAAAAAAAATTCGATACCCTGGGTTAACTATGACGTTAGGACTTAAAAGGGATAAAAGTTAGGATCTGAGCATTGCTATACAGTGTTCGAAACATCCAAGTATTTGAATCCAAAATTACACGCAATAAAATCCGTACTAGTTATTTTAACCGTATGTATTATATGTATAGTATTAGAGTCAATGCAATAAACCTTCATATACTATAATAAATTTTAATATTATTGAAACAAATGACAAACGTGCAGTATTTGCTTAGTTATTTTTATATATTAGTTATTATTTACCTGTAATTATTTTTACCTTTGTAATAAGAAATCAAACTTAAATGTTTTGTTAGCTTTTCGTAACGTGTAAACTCAATAAATCATAATACTTTATGTACTTTGCGCGAATAACGCGTTTCATTTTGATCACCCTTTTATCTATGGCGCTGCAAAGGTGACCCGTGTGAATATAAAAAGCCTAATAATTATTCATGAAACGAATTTAAAACTAGTAATTATTATTCAAAGATAAGTAAAAAGTAAACTTCCACTTGTACAGGCAGATTACATCATGTTTTTTTTAAAGGTCGTACCGCGATTAGTTATGTAGTTACCTACTCGTTCAATAGTGTATAATATGTAATGATACGATAAAAGAAATAAAATCAGATTAACAACAACACTAACAGATAAGAGTAATTAATAGTTTAATCACGTATCTCTAACGACGCCATTTAACTTGAGCCATTTCCTTGGCGAGACCTTTATGGACAATTTGAGCGCGAGGTGTAAAGATCCTGTTAAGTAATTGTTAAATAACTTCGTGGTTTATATTTCAAAGTTAATTCATGGGTTTAGTTTAACACCGTGGAAGATGAAATAGTTACTGGGAATTTAAATTGATCCTAATCATACCCAATATTAATGAAGTGAAAAATGTTTATTTTTAGAATTAATTGCCTATATTTTCCCCAATAGCCATTCTGCGTCGGTGAAACCAATATAAATAACAAAAAGTTTAGAATTATCTGTTTCAATTAGCGCAAAAGAAACCCAACCATCCCATGGCTAATGAATTTTGTACAGTTGTCGATATTTTAAGTTAAAATTAAACCTGATAAAGTTACAGTTTTACTTGATATTAAATTTCACATCCTGCATTGAGTGTTAAAAAATACAGTTACTAAAATTTTAAAACGCTGGCGTTATTTTAAAATCGTAACTCTAACTTCATACGGTTTGTGGCATCATCAGCATCATCATCAGCATACTTTGTCCTGTTCCATAGTGAAAATACCTTTATACAACTGTATTTAGTTTTATCAACTTTTCACTGCAAAAATCAGCAGCAAAAAGCCAACGTCACACGATTTTGCCAGGTTGTCGCCAATCCAAGTTATGACCGTGCCCGACGTTGCTTAGCCACGATGATAGGATGACATTCAGTCTATGCGTAACACTATACTTCTTATATAACCGTGTAGGTGACATGAACTAAATATTCCACTATCCAACATTACCCAACATGCATTTAGAAGTTTTCACTTCAAAAATAAAAATATAAAACTGTATGTAGATAGATATATTCACAAAACTATTTCTCCTTTATGTTTAATTCTAGGTTGACGCACCAATTTATAAAGTCGTTCAAAGGCTTTTTAAAATTCTCTTACCTTCTAGAAGACAAGAGGTATACGCGGATGATTAATTTTCACTTTGAGTTCTGTAAATTTTCCCGACTGGAGTCCATCAAAATCAAATATATATTAGTTTTCACTTTTGATACAGATATATAAATACTGTTTTTAAACCTGGAGTATATTAAATAATAGTTTACATTCAACGTGTGTCAAAGTTTTGTAAGAAAACTTATTTAACTATTAAATATAGTAGCCCCTAACTTTGATTAATCGCAAAGTTAACCAGAGGACCCTCTTAAACCAGCTACGGCACTAAACTCGGAAACAACTGTAATGAATCTCATTCGCAGGGCATGTATTTCTATTATTTGCTTTGGGCGGTCTTAAATTGAGTTATTTTTTGTCGTTTGCTCTTGAAAAACAATACATGCATTGAGAGATATAAATGAAATCCTACATTACATGCTAATCCTTGTGCGTGTTGAGGTAAAGCGATGAAAATAAAAAACAGTCACTTTGCACGAAGAAAAATTTTATAGCGGATTTTTTTATGTGAGGAGATGGCAAGCGAGCAGGCCGTTCACCCGATGCTAAGTGATTACCGCTGCCCATTGATATTTACAACGCCCGAGGGAGAACCACCCAGTTCTTCCCCCATCATACATAAGTCCTTGCAAAACCAAATTGATGACTCGGCGTCGGGGGTCAAGGGGTTCGGTTCCCACACGGGTCAACTATTTGTGCGGCCCACAGATAGTTGTTTCGCACCTGGGTGTTTGTCTTCGTGCAATTTATGTTTATAAAACGTCCTTAAAACACGGGATAATGTTATGCTAAAGTGAGGGCAATGTAAATAATAATTAATAAATAAATAAAAACAAAAAAACAACAAATGGGAATCTGGTCTATGTAGATATAAACACATATAGAGATCTACAATACCTGAGGGTTTGCAATATGTTGACAACCTTTGAAAATATTGCCAACGCCTACATCGGGTCAATGGTATAACTACCGCTGGCTGACTTTAGTCCATGGGCGTCTTATTAACGACTCCATTAAGCAGCAGGTAAGGCTAGTGATGCATGGATGAACATGTGTTCATCTTAAATTAAACACCTTGAGGCGATTTGTATTTTAAAATTTATTATACGCAGAGCACTTGTTAAGCCATTCGACGCCGCGTTCGCGGGTTCGTCCCACACGGGACAAGTATTTGTGTATCACAGATAATTGACGACAAGCGGCTGGTCGTAAAAAACACAGCCGTTAACTACAAAATAATATTAACAACAAATAAAATTTAAAAAGGTTAAAAAGAATTACTAGTTTATGGCTTATACAGCTAAATTCTTGTTAAATGCATGTTATAATATCAGACTTTAAAGTAAAATTTAAATCAAAATTCAATGCATAGTCACGGATAAAATTTCTCCATTCCAGTGCACCGTTGCATCATCCCAGTAATTTTGTATCCTGGTGCACACTTTACTTAAAGAAACAAGTCACATACTACGTTAAAGGCTAAGACCTGCTTGCATACATTTCTACCGTATCTAAAATATTCCAGGAAATACAACGGAAATACGATGTAATACATGTTTTCCCTAAGATAAAAGCGATACGCTTTACGGTGTACTGATGTACATAAATTATTCAATTTCTAGAATAATGTGGTACAAACAGATGAAAATGTAGCTTTTGTAGGTGGAATAATTTGGAATATCCGGTAATGCCTAGAATTGTATCTTAATAAGATTTTTCGTTACAGGAAGAATCGTATATCGTATCGGTTGAAACCTGAACTTTTAAACATTTCACTTACAATTTCACATCAGTGAACATCTTATCCGATAAACAATGTTCTCAAAATATCATAACAACCTTTCTCTATTTTCTTTTCAAGAAAGTACTATACTAAGACATCGGATAACGTAACTTACACCGACTCTTAAAGGTTAAAATAATTTATGGTTACCGTTCTCTACACTCCAGACAGGCTTTCTCAAACCCCTTAATGTTGACAAAACACTACTGATTTCTAGCAAAGATTAGCTGGTGGCGGAAATTGCGAAAAATGAGGACACAGAATTAAATAAGAGATTACTACGACATATATACATGTATTGGAATAATCTCTTAGTTAATTTACTTAGTAAGTTACTTACTTAGAGAATTGACTGAGTTCTCTTCTTCTGTGAAATATACATCTCACTCAGATCTCTCGATAAGCAAATTTTTATACATCTGATAGAACCGCGATAGCTCGCGCCTCACGTGATAAGTATTTTCACCGCACGTGATAAGTCTGTACTCAAAATAGTTAATTTTGAAATGAACTATTAAATTAATTAACTATTTTGAGTGCAGACTTATCACGTGCGGTGAAGGAAAACAGCGTGAGGAAACCTGGATATTTTTGAATATTTTTGATAATACCAAAAAAAAAAATATTCCGAAAATATATGAAGTCCGCCAATTCACAGTAGGGTCGCGTGGTAGACTATGATACGGGACATTTATAAGCTGATACTTTACTTTATACGTCATGGGATGAAAATAAATATTTGTATTATGACAAGGTAACATAGGCACAGTTAGGCCATTTTTACTAGAGACTTTTAACTCACAATCTAGGCTGACTAGTCCCTTTGAAGATGTCTGAATAATTTCCGTGCTTCTGTGATAATCAATATCTTCTTTGATCCATATATATCTATTGCATTTCACCAGAAAAAACAAACATGAAAAGACAATGAGCATGAGAATGAATGTAGTACTTTTGTGGAAATCGTACATTTTAAGCAGAACTCTCTTTACTCATCCTTTGACTGCAGCGTTCCAATTCATTCCCTAAGCTATCCTGAATACCGCTTGAACTGAATATTTGAATGGTAGCTTTGTTTGAAATTTTAACCCTGGTTTCGAGGTACGGAGATTTAGGCTCGAAATTTGCCTCCAAAAGACTTTTTTATGTCCGTCCTACTTTGCCTTTGTGTTCTGGCTTCGCATTTTCATTTGAATTTATACTTCGTTATACCTATGAGTGAGTACTTACTCTGGAATAGTGCTTCTGAATTAAAACTGTGAAAGAAAATACTCATTATAGCTAATGGTTAAAATCTTGATGACTCCGTGGCGGTGGTTGTCAAGGTATTGGCTTCGGCGTCGGAGGTCGTGTGTTCGATTCCCACACGGGACAACTATTTGTGTGACCCCACAGATAATTGTTTCGCATCTGAGTGTTTGTCCGCGTGAAATTTATGTTGTAAAACTTCCTTACAACACGGGATTATGTTATCCTAAAATGAGGACAATGTTTTAAAAAAAATCTAATTCAGTATCGTAATACATAATAATAATTTCGTAATACATTTTGGCGCTAAAAATCCTCAAATCTCGTATCCTACTTCCGTCGGTTGTAAGAATGTGATTATTTTAAGTTATACTTCTTTCGGCGCGTTTGGAAAAAATGATGAGAGTAAAATTTTTACGATACGCACACATACCGATACCAATATGAACTATACTTATGCCACGTATCGGAAAATAGTTATATAATACTAGCTGCTGCCCGTGACTACGTCTGCGTTGAATAAGCTGAAAGCGTAACATTCAGACAGAAAGACAGATACATATAAAATATGTATATAAATTATAGCCTATGTGTTATCTCGATGCATAAACTTTATTATTGTAAAGTTTCATTAGAATCCATTCTGTAGTATTTGCGTGAAAGAGTAACAAACATCCACCCATACACATAAACTTTCGCCATATTAGTAAGGATTATGAATGAATGAATGAATGAATATTTTATTTAGTTTCAACAACAAACACATTTATGTTAACAATAAAAAGAATATATATCTAAGACATGAAACCAAATAGGTATGTACTCGGTACGATTTCCCGATTCCATTAGTAAGGACTATTGCACGTTTAAATTTTATAAATAAGAGTGAGGTAGTGTAAATCATATTAATATACAGTATGTATTTTTATATATTTTTTTTCTCAAACGAGTTCACCTGGAAAAGTTTAAGTACTGTTCAGACTTTAACTATAATCATATATAAACATCTTGAACTGACCATAACGAGGTAGAAGAAAAACAATTTAATATTCATGTATTGTGAATAACTCCTATTTTTTTTATTATATAATCTAATTGCGTCTAATATATACATCAAGATTCTCGCATGTTTATAATTTAAATTTAAAGACGTATTGTATAAGTCTGTATAATTTCATCCTTACACAAGACATCGTTAATTGGTTTATAGTACTATTTCAATATTAAACCTTGTTTAGTCAAATATATTCTCGAATGGAATTCTTAATAATTTAATCATAGCTGTAATGTCTAGAAATATTTCAATACAGCATTTACATTCAAATCTATTTCTCAATAATAATTTATGCTATAATTATAAGAAGCAGTTAATTAAATGTAAAATGAATGCTACGAAAATATAATATATACACACATGTTTAGAAATATTTCATTCATTATTACCTACGTCTATGCTTTTGCTAAACGACCCGACTGGCCTGGTTAGTGACCCTGCCTCTTGAGCCAGAGGGTGTGATCCCCTCTACTGGAAAAATGTTGTGTGGCGAATATAGTGTTTTTCCAGTGTCTGGATGTATTAATTCATAATATGTAAATAGTATGTAGATAAATTATTTACGAAATAAAATTATGTTTAAGTATGTTTATCAGTCATCTAGTACCCAAAGTACATGAGCTTGCTTAGTTTGGGACTAGAAAGCGTGTAAAAATGTATTATGAAATATTTATTTATTATTATTATATTTTGTAAATATAAGCGTCTGTTTTTTTATTTTGATTTGTTTAACAATGTTTTATTTTAAGCGTACCTCGGCACTGCCTAGTTTGGAAGTCACAGTGTACTCCATATTTTATTATAAAAACTTACCCTTATTAAAGATAAATGGTCTACATTGTTATAAGTAAGCAAATAAATATACAAATAATAAAATATGTGTAATAAATATCAAGACTCTTTTCATCATTGAAGTTTCCCAATATTGACCGCACTTATGTTCAGGTACTACAAAGGCGAGATGGTATGCTTTATTTAAAAGAAACGTTTTCATCCATATCCTCCGTGGCCGAAACGTGGTGAGCTATGAAGGAACAGACCAGACATAGCTAGGAATTGGTAGGCTTACTTAATAGCTCCCATGGTCTGCGGTAAGCGGACTTGGGGGAGTTTGTTGTTCGTGCAAAATGAGTTGAGCCGGGAGGCGCGCTGTATGTTCCAACGTGCCTTGTCTGGAGGAGAGGAAATCTCATTGCTCCTCGAGAAGGGGCTGCTGAGACGGCCAATTTGTAAACGTGTTGATGACCCTCACGAACACATGTCGTGAGGGTCTTGGAAATAATGTATATATTTATAGGTCATAATAACAGGTGGTGGTTTCAAGTAAAATCCTACCAAAATAAAGAACAATCTCAAAGTCAAGAAAAGTAGTAATAATAATCAGAAACTTGAGCCAGGAGTAACTATTATACGTAAATCAAAGGATCTCAAATAAGGCGCAATTTCACTCTGAGACTAAGCTAACATGTTAAATTAATTGCAATTATCGTAGTAGTAACGTAAAACTATATGTAATTCAGCTGAGTGGTTTTACCGCGGCTAATTACTACTACTACTTCCACTTCATTGTTTAATTAATGTTCTCGCGGAATTCATCAAAATGATTGTCTCGTAATGTGACAGATAAATAATGGACCAAAATATAATCTCTACTCCAGTTGATCATCTAACAACTTTACTAACTATGAACCGTGGCTTCGCCTCTGTGGAAGATAAAGCCATTCCAGCATTTATTATTCCTATTCGGCATTACTCTATTCGGAAGAAATGCCCGTGTTTTTGTACCACCGTCGCTCAGTGTAAAAGTAACTATTATTAACTATTCTTATGCAACCTCAATCTTCTTAAAAGTTTTAACATTGATGAACTTTTCAAAGTTGTTAGATCGTCTCTCGCTCTTTCAAAAGTATTCTAAACATAATGCAAAACAAAATTGAACAATTCCCGATTCAATGTTACGATTGTTAAGTGTAAGGAGTCTGTGTACTTTCCAAAATTAAAATTGAAATGTACCGAAACAAAGCGAAAGCACAGCGAGGCGTTATAAAACTTAATACCAGGCGCTACGCCTTAGCTTTACAAAGTTCACTCGTTAGAGTGCTCGACAAAGCGATGAAAAACCAAATGTTTAATAATATTTCGGTACGGTACGGTACCTCAATTCATTCAGTGTGCAAATATTGGCAAAACAGTAAGCGATTATTACACTTATTTGATAGTGGTGTTAAAATAATTTTCTCGGCTTCTATATTCATAATAAATAATTAATAAATCTGTATATGATTTGAGATAACTATATTCAATTTGAAGCTTTCTAATTTCATGCTTTGTCCCACAGTAGATACACAACACAAAAATAATTATTATAAATGATATTTATTTTATTTTCAATTAAATAGTTAAAAATATATTTTCATTAAAGGTTACACCTTCAGCCAATCTCGTTTTTTTATGTAAGAAGGTGGCAAGCGAGATAGAGGTTTATCTGATGTTAAGTGATAAATCCGCATTTGCAACACCCAAGGATTGCAGATGCTTTCCACAAGTACACATATAGTTATAAAATAGTATAAATCGTCAGTGTTAACTTATAGACAAATACACTAATTCAGAAATGAACAAAACTAAGTAAAATAGTTGGTTCTTGTTGACCGAAGAAAAATTTCAGCTCAGAAATCGGGCGGAATGACGGATACCTTTTCGAAATGCATGGAATATCAAATGCCAGAGCCAGCGCCGTATGGACTGATTGATAAATGTGAGAAGCACCGCCTGGTAGCTCCCTAAAAATCACAGTTTCTCAATTTGATCCGGTGTTTGACAACAGAATCAACTTGAAATAATTTTTTGTCCAAAATGCTTGCACAAAAACTCTGTCTGAGTTATGTCTATCTTTGTCTGCTTTATTAAAAATATGTTAATTTATTATTTGCGTTAAATTTTCGATAACGCCATGTGACAATGACTAGAAGTGCGATTGCTACTTTTAAAATGTCAAAAATTGGTTTTCAGAATTAATACTAAATCATTAAAGACAATTTTTTTTATGCGAAAAGTTGCCAAACGAGCAGACGCGTCATGTTACGCCTGATGTTAAGTGAATATCGTCGCCCATGGACATCGGCTACACCCGAGGGTTACAGATGCGTTGAAAACCCTTTGAAGGTTGGCTCCGGCTACCTCAATTACCAGACGAAACGAGAAAGTATTTGTCATACTTCCACTTTACGCTGATTTTCTATGAGGTCGTGGTACTTACGTAGTACTAAGGCTGCTGCTTGGCCCTACCACCGCTAAAATCAATTTGTATTTGTAATAAAGAAAAACGTTACACTTTACATTTTTTATTACAGATACATTGCCACCTCTTAATAAATTGGGCTCCGGCTGCAACACTGATCAGACGAAACGCAGAAATATAAAATTCCACTTCACGCCGATATCCTGTGAGGTCGTGGTAAATATACGGACGTACATACCTGCCCACTCGTGCAACAGCGAAGACTCTTGCGTTGTCCTACCACAGTATTTTTTCTATTTACTTTTTCTTTCGGCGCCGAATAATTGTGTAATTAAGGCGAGCGAAGCGAGTCCTAAAACTATTCGACAATCTGAGCACTTTTGTGGTACACTTTACAGGAAAACTATCAGGTCTATAGATTTGTGACTTAACACAGTAATTTAACTTCATATCTAGATGTGATATCTGCCAAAAAATATGTAATTTGTTTTTTTTATATTTATTGGATACAATGTTATTGTAATACTAATGCCATCTGTGAAAACTAAAGTGTTAATCATTGGCAACTGCAACAAAACTAAGGCTGACATTTTTTGAACATGTATTGTTTTGAAATGACTATTAGTAAGCACCTACAAAAAATAATATAGGTATGGGTGAACGATAACTTTGTGAAAACTAGTCAAATATTTCACCTACAGTAAGTACATTAATGATATTTTTACAACGAAACAAAGAATAAAAATACTACAGTAAAATGACGCGAGCACTTACATTAACAGGCCGTAAAGAACGTGAAAAAAACCGTTTGTTGATGACTCAGACGAGGGAACGTTAGAAAAGAGAACGAGAGGCAGAATCCTATTTATATCACGAAAATTAGGTTTTTTTTAGAATTTGCCATTAATTTTGTAACTTCCCAATAAAATAAGTAAATACAAGTAAAAAAGTATATTTTGTTTAGAAAAAATGAAGGGTACAAAGATTTTATTGTCAATAGTATAATTATTAATGTTAAGGCAACTTTGATATATCACAAAAGTAATCAAGGCGAGCGAAGCAAGACCTAACACTATGCCAAAACCTGAGCATTTTTGTGGTACACTTTACGGAAAAACTATCACGCCTATAGATTTGTGCTTTAACATAGTAATTTAACTTCATATGTGTTATCTGTGTTATCTGTAAAAAAAATATAATTTCATAACCATAAACCAAACATGAACATTAACAATTTGTTATAGATAGAATGTTATTGTACTACTAACGCCATCTGTTAGAACACCAAAGAGTTAACATCGATCGATGCAACAGAACTAAACTCAATACTCAAAAACATCGTAGTTAATCTACTTAAAAATGAGTTGAAAATATTTTTATTGAAAATTCAGATCCTGGACCACCATCTGATGTTTTAAAAAAGTTAACATTTCTTTAGGAACAATTAATTGCTCAAGCTGACCAGGTTATTACAGTATATCGATTCGGTTGAAGGGGTTACCTTCGACCGAGTTTCTGCCTTGCCGTGGCGGAAGGGCTTAGTAGCCCTGGCTTGGTCAGTGTAGTAGCTTTTTTTTAGAGCACTGGGACAGGGTCACGGAAACGCTTTCGCACACTTCCGCGACCCTGCCAGCTCTGGCCGCCTCAGCAGCCCACCCGGGGAGCAACTCCCCTCTCCTCTACTGGCGCGCTGGGACATTCAGCGCGCCTTCCAACTCAGCCCCATTTTCACGGCCAGCGAACTCCCTCGAGTTCGCTGACCGGGGCCATGGAAGCCAGGAGAGCCAGTGCTAATAAGCAGCAAGCCTCCCAGCACCCAATTGCGGACCTGGTCTGTGGCTCCGCCACTCACCACATTTCGGCCGCGGAGGGTAGGGAGAACGGCGCACCGCAATACCGACACTCCTCTTCCCCCGCAATCCCGCCTCGGTAGCAGAATACAGGGAGAGTGGTTCCTCCTCCACCACCCTCGACCTGTCCCCTGAACCCTCCAGCATGCATCAAGAGTGGACTCAATGAGCCCACTCGGAACGACTCTCTCGGGCCTGTCTTATACCACAGGCCGGCCCAGTGTAGGTTCCTCTTAGCTTCGCTGTGGGTGACCAAGCCTTTGTTCTAGGTTAACAAAAAAAGTATATCGACTTTCGAAGGTGGTCAATTTGATTGAATATAATTGCTAAATCATCAATTTGCATCCAGAAAATGATAATTTAATTTTCAAAGTGAAAATACCAATTAATAATAATTTTAAAAAACTGTTTTAAAAATTATTACCATTTTGAAAAATTACGCGAGCCCTCACAAAGCTCAGCTTTTTGCTAGTAAGTAATATAACCTAATATTTAAAAAATAATATATTATAAAAATAAATTATATTCGATTTTATTGAAGCTATCTTTCGCCCCTTGATATTGTCAGCAAATATATTCCTCTTCTTGCGTATACCCCATCGTAAGTTGAGGCTGAATGTTATGATGTCAATGTACACTCTACTAAAATATGTTAAAGGCGTACTTAGCTTTTAAAAGACTATTATGTCTAAGAACGACGTCATTAGTAAAACGTCATAACTTCTCATAATATGAGAATAACTACTCAGAAACCCTCTGGAGAAAGGCAAGCTTAGGTGGCATTATCTTCTCCGCCCCGCCAATTTTTAAAATGCGAATCGCGTGCATCACTTAAGTACAAGTTACCACGTCAAGTAAAAAATATCTTTAAGGCTTTTCATTTGACATGGCTCAAGTTAAACCAACATCGAAAATGTACTATAGAACGTATTCTTGACAACAATGTTTTGAACCTTTAGTTACACATAATTTACTTATTCTTTAATTTGTACATTACTAGCGGACCGCGAAGACGTTGTCCTGTACACACGACTTAAATTGACATGAACACACACAAATAATTTTCATTAAAATCGGTCCAGCCGTTTACACACATTCAGAAGAATTATATATATCGATTTCGATTATAAGAAAGCGTATAACAATGAAAGATAACTTAATCTGATCTTTTCCGTTGATCATTCAATATCTATTTTGATATTTTTCGCAAAGACTTTTGACAAAACATATGAACAACCAAGCCAAAGCATTTAGAGTATGAGACCGCACGCTATGCTATTCGCACCTAAGCGGCAAAAGGTAATAGGCATAGCGGTAGATGCTCCATTTAAAAATCTATTTTTCGAATAGTATAACTTGTGATTTCTTAAATTTACGATGTTTAGGACGACGTCCTTTACCCAAAGCATCCTCAATGTGAATATTGGCTAGCTGAATGTTGTAAGCCGTGAAAGCTCAGGCACGTGGGAATTCTACTAAATATTAATGTGTGTATACAAAGTTAAACGTTGACGAAACGACGGTTGTCAAAATAAAAGTAATTACTAGATATCACATATTAATACAGCCGTCACCGGTCCATTGCCTGGGCGCTCGACAGGTTGCTCGATTAAATGTAACTAAACATTTAATCGAAGAACCTGAGTTCGATCCCCGGTGCCAGCACCAATGAAATTGTTAATTTTAAGTGCTGAATTATCACGTGCTCGGCAGTGGAGGAAAACATCATGAGGAAACCTGCATATTTTCGAAATAATAATAAAAAAAAATATTTCGAAAACGTGTGAAGTCCGCCAATCCGCAGTGGGGTCGCGTGGTGGACTATGCCTTGATACCCTCTTTACAGAGGAGGCCTTTGCCCAGCAGTGAGACATTAATAGGCTGTTACTTTACTTTTTTTAGACGTTGTAAAATATGTTAATTAATATAACAATAACTGTATAATATATTTTAGCCTCATTTTACGAAAGTTGTTTCACAGCAATTATAATTCATATGAGTAGCCGTGAAATCGCGTTACGAACGTAATTGTGACATTAGTATGGAAATTACATCGTCGTAATTAGAGGAATGTTCGCATTAAAATAGATGTTAAAGCTTTTCTGTCAGTGTTTTTAAAGTCTGATGAACATATAAAGGTGAAATTAATTAGACAAATTTTGTAACGAAATAAATCTCTAAATCTCTATAAATATAATTTATTTATTTGTATTAAGCGACAAGAAAATTTGTCTAACATAAAGATTTTTAATAAGCATTAAAATATATACTTATACTTACCGTATATATTTTAATGCTTAAAAAAAAACGAAACTCAGTATAACGAAAATTACTCAAGGTTTTATACTTGTTGTTTTGCCATATAAATTATTTGTAGAGTAGAAAATAATGTTTGGGGTGGACCACCCTTAACATTAGGGGGATGAAAAATAGATGTTGTCCAATTCTCCACCCTGGCCAATATGCGAACAAAATCTCATGAAAATCGGTAAAGCCATTTCGGAGGAGATCAATTACAAATACCGTGACACGAGAATTTTATATATTAGATATTTTAATTAGTATTTTCAAGTGAGAAGAAATAAGCAACCAATGGCACAATGATTCTACTTTCAAATATATGATCCTTTGGTCGTTTGAAGACTCAAGTGAATTTTGATTTAGTGTACATAGAAAATAGTTGAAAATTCATGATTCAGTTTTAAAGCTTTTTAATTCAAATTGAAAATCAAAAACCTTCATTCAATGTAGAAGAACTACACTTACTGATTAATAATAACCACTACTACCAGTTCGGATTATAACCCACTGACCTGAGAAGAACCGGCGAATGAAACTCAGCGGGACAATTTTGTTTAACATAATTTGATAAAAAATACCGTTTTTGTAGAAAATTAAAACAAGTCTATAATAATATATTAAATTCCACCCGTAAGATCCTGGATCGAATTAATTGTCAAAGCGTTATCATTAAAATAATCACTAATACTATAATAGCCTTTAACACATAAACAAGTTTTTTGAATTTAGCAACTGATTAATTAAGAACGTTTTCTGGGATTTTATTGTAAAAACGTATACACCGCCCCATAAAATATTTACTTATCCTACGCATTCTAGATAATGGTGGAATTAATTTATGTTTTTTCCTTATATTTATATAAATATAAGGAAAAAACATAAACAGCCATGTATAATGAAACAAACATGTATAATGCACCCATTGCATTAATATTCCCACAATAATTTCATTGTATTGAACTTTGCATTAGGTCGATATATCAGGAAACTCTTTTAAAATCAAATGGAAAATGTACAATGAAATAGTTATTTGAAGTCACATAAATTTTTTGTCAGTAAAAATATTTTATATTATATTAAATATCCAAAAATTATATTATATCAATTATGTAGCTTGAAAGGTTATTCAACGGCAAATATTTCAAATAAAGTCTGTCGATAGCTCTTTGAAAGCAAGGTTTCATAAACCATGAAATAAAAGAAAATTTTTTTTTCTCACATTACATACGTTATTTATCTAAAAAAAATATTTTTCCATGGACACCTTTGGTTTAGATTTGTCAGAAAAGTTTTAATAAAAGCTTCGTTCGAAAAATAAAATGAAATCTTGTATACCAATAATTTATACGTTTACACTACCATAGATATTTCCATCAACACACAGTTATTAAAGTTTTGACAAATATTATATTACTTATATTTTATATGTAATTTATATTGTATTTATGTTATGAACTGAGCCATTATGAACATCATGTTTGTCGAAAGTAAGCCATGCTAAAATTGAAACTTAACTGAATCCCGATACAATCTCCGCAACTAAATTTCTGCCTCATTCGCTGTACATTGATTATATTACCTAGAAACTAAAGTCCACTGAAGTTTTTGGACTCTCGATTGGAGTTTAAATTTACAGCAAAATTCAATTATGATTGAATTTAAAATCACTACGCGTCTCCTTGTTTATTGCTTTTGCTCGTTTATGAAAAGTATTTTACTGCCTTTTTAGTAAACGTTTGAAATTTGTTTGTTTTGTTTCTATTGTTGCCCTTTTTTTGGTTCTCAGATGAATTCTTATTACTGTGATACCCATATTAGGTTGTAACATATATTATTCATACAGTTATTGTTATATTCATTAAGAGGCCGTCTGCGAATATATTTGATCGATGCCTTGCCAATTAAGTGAAATAACACTACAAAACTTTTACGTATCTTTTGTTTTCTCACACAAGTAATTATATTACAAGGAACCCAACAGCGTCTGCAGTTGCACTAATGGGCAGCCTTGTCCGCAGAAGTACCACGGCCTCACAGAAGACCGGCATGAATCTTGTATCTTGTATTAACTGATGTTTTTGCTTTCAGTCCCGAGACTATTAAAGCTTCATCGGACGCAGAACCGGTGGGCTAGCCAGAACCCACGGGTTTGGACCCTCCGCTATGGGTAGGGTCGCGCATGTGCTCATGCGTGCGTTTAACTACTATGGTGTGTCATCTAAGGGCCGTCGAGGTCGCCGGTTCGGACCGAGACCCCGACGGCCGTCGACTGTGCATTTAGCTAATCGGTGGCTGGGAGCGGTGAGAACCGCCCCAGAACGCGGGTGTACCTTGTGTACGCGTTGTGTGGGTCTCGCTGTGCTCGGAGGCGAGGGCGAACTGGTGTGATTGTTGTTACACTAACTGTGGGTGTAGTGTTATCCGACGGGACCCCGGGCGGTGGGTCCATCGTATCTAAGTCCTCTTCGTCGACCGGGTCGATGAGGACGTTTCGCGGGCGACGCTTGTTTACGTTCGCGTTTGTGTCCAGTTGGTAGTTTGCTGCGCTTACCACCAGAGGGTTGGGATGATGCTGGGCTCTATCGAAGAACCGTTTTGTCAAATCTTTAAAATGAGCGCGAATCGTCGGGAGTCTGCAATCGCTGTGCAGGTCGACGTTGCGCTGATACCATTGCGCACCGGTTGCGCGGCGGATAAACTTACTTTGAACTACTTGCAATTTGTTAATGCGCGTAGGATTTGTATGTGCGAAGATCATGCAAGCGTAGGGCATGATTGGCCTTACGCAAGCTTTATATAACAGTAGTTTGTGCCTTAAGGGCATTTTACTATGCTTATTCGTTAAATTGTGTAGCCGGCCGGAGACGAACGCGGCTTTATTTCGGACTTGATTGATGTGCGTAGTGAACGTCATACGCGAGTCGAAAGTGACTCCTAAATATTTGACCGTTTTCTCCCAGGGGAGAGTTTGGCCGTATAGTGATATTTGCCCCAACTTTCTGTACTGGCGAGGACCTTTGTAACGGTGTGGCGGATGGGGGTTGGGGGTGCTACGAGTGAAGTGAATCGCCACACTTTTTTCTGGATTAATATCGATTCTCCATTTGCGGAACCAATCGCCGAGGCGGTCGGCGGCGCTTTGGAGTCGAGTCGTTAATTGACTGAGGTTGCGATCTGAGTAAAAGAGCGCCGTGTCATCCGCGAAAAGCGCGAGATTGACGTGGGGGTCTCTAGGTATGTCGCTCGTGTAGAGCGTAAATAACAAGGGTGAGAGGCAGGAGCCTTGTGGTACGCCGGCCGTGAGGCGGCGGCTTGTGGAGAGGGTGCCCTCGACTCGATATCGAAAAGAGCGGTTCAACAAAAAGGCCCGGATGGTGTGTGTACGAGCCTATCTGGCACTTTGAGTGTGTACAGCTTGTAAAGCAAGCCGTTGTGCCAGACTTTGTCGAATGCTTTTGCGACATCGAAGAAGAAAGCCCCTGTACTGATGTGTTTGGGGTGGTTAAGGCCTTTTAGGATGTGCTCCGTTAGGCGGTATAACTGATCGGGACAAGAGTGTCTAGCTCGAAAGCCGAATTGTTCCGTCGGCAGAAGGCCGTTGGAAAATACGTGCTCTTTGAGCCTGTTTAACAATAGCCGCTCGTAGAGCTTCCCCAGACAACTGAGGAGGCTGATGGAACGATAGCTAGAGGGCTTATTGGCTGGTTTATTCGGCTTGCGAATGCCGATAACCGTGGCTTGCTTCCAGTCGTCCGGAAAGGAGCAACTGGAGAGAAGCGTATTGAAAATTGTCGCCAGTAAACAGATAAGCGGCCCAGGGAGAGCTTTGAGAATCTTATTACTTATATTATCTGGGCCCGGGGCGGATCTTGGTTTTAAATTTTTAATAATATCTTGGAGACCGGCATGAAGTGAAAGTATTATACTTTCGCCTTTCCTTTGGTGAGTGAAGTAGCCGGAGCGGACTTTTAAAAAAGTTGTCAACGCATCTGCTAACCCTTAGATGTTTCAGATGTCAATAGGCGCCGGTCTTGTTTCACAATGTTTCAAAAAAAAAAGGTATTAAAAAAACTTGTTCAGTGAGCTTAGAATATGTTTTTACAGGTTCCTCCAAATTGCCTTAGCAAAAACTGATTGGGAAATACTTTCTTCTCTATGTGTTGAATGAACAATCATACTACACTTCTTATTCACTGATTATAATGATAAAACTCGAAGGAAAACAAAAAAACTAAAAAAAATTTTCAAATACTATAAAAAAACACGTTATCTAACAAATGTAGGCCATGTGGCATAGTTCTAAGAACCTATCCTTTTATTACCCGACTGTGCCAAAAAGAGGGTTACGTTTTTGAGAGTGCGTATATATGTCTGTATGTATAATTGTTTGGCACACACTGCAGCCTGAACGGCTTGATGAATTTTAGTTGATGTCGTTAGATTCATATTGTGAGAGTGACACTGGGTATATCAAAATAAAACATTACACAGAAACGCGACGGGTTTTTTTGCTTTTTATATTATATTCAACTTGTTGCATTATGTATTAACTCTTCTGCATTGTATTAAGGCTAAAAAATGTCACCTCGAATGGTATCTGGCCGTTGCCATAAGAATTTTAAGCGATTCGTAAGTGTGAAATAATACTGGATTTTACGAGGGCTCTGTTAGGAATGTCAATGAGATTGTCGAGTCCCTTTTTTTGGGGTGTACACGAACGATCGTAATAAAGTTTACACGTTTTCATTACTCCCTATAATTTATTATTAAAGGGCTTACTTCGCAATTGATTTTAACTTTATCGTTTGATATTTTACCTTCAATCTTCTAAAGGTACATTTTGTTGGTGAAGTAAAACTTTTTGCCCAACACTATTATAAAGAATCCCAGTTACCTTCAGAGCTTGAGGCGAATGAAAACTATATATTCAGATGAATACTTTAAAATCCTAATTTTATAATTAGTAATGAATACAATTTTTTACCTCGGAACTCGATGAACCGATTATAAGATCTCTTTTTGCATTGGGTTTCCTACAGCTCCCATATGGCCCCGTAATAATTTCATCTATATTGAACTTTAAGACTTCAAAATAAAGTAGAATATGCAAACGAATATGCATCGCAATATACAAACGAATTTTTGAAGATGAAAAACGTAGAATTCGTCTTTGTTAGTCTTTGATGTCGATTGTTTAAAAAATGTTTGGCTTGATTAATGTAATCAATTTCAGCTGTTTACATTCTAAAAAAACTAAGCATGTAATAGATTGCTTCAAAAGACAATATTCTCTATCATGATATAAATCAGAGAGACTGCACTATAATATTCAAGAATTTAAGTGAATTACGATGGCATATTAAATGTAAAGATCAATAATTTTTTTCCAACATTATAATTATATATAAACATTAACAACAGTCTCGTGTTGCTCAGTAATACCCAGAAAATACAATATTCTGAAATTTTAAAGATTTGCTGCTAAATTTTTTAAATTCCGTACCCAAAGGGTAAAACGGGACCCGAAACAAAAAACTTTAGCAATTTTTTTGCTAAAGTTTTTTGGGTACGGAAGTCTAAAAAAGGTCACTCAATCATATACCATGTTTTGAAAAAAATAACGAGTACATAGATATTACATCATATATCTGCAAACGTATAATTAATTATTTATAGTTTTCTCATGAACGCGTTGATTTATATGTATCCGAAAAACTTGAATCAAAAATGGATAATCAAAATAAAATACTATAAATATATAAATAAAACACCAAAATGTAACACATAGCTAAAATGTATATTTTATAACTAATTAGCGCCTTTATCAACTCCATATTTGTCGAAAGTAAGCCTTGTTAAAATTGAAACTTAACTAAATCCCGATACAATTTCCGCAATGAAATTTCTAGCTTATCCGCTGAACATTAATTATATTCTCTAGGAACTAAAATCCTCTCAAGTTTTTGGACTCTCCAGTTAAAATTAACAACACAATTGAAATAGAATTGAATTAAAAATCACCCTGCCTCTCCTTGTTTATGGAAACTATTAGTTAAGAGTATTTAGTTCATACTATAATATATATTTTACTGTCTTTGGTTTGTTTATTGCTTGTATACTGAAATTATTAGTTAGAATATTTACTCTACACGACACGGCAATATTTGCTGATTTTATTTAAGAAATTTTTGCCCCGAATATTGCGCGGTCTAAATAAGTCATGAAATATTGATATAAACATTTTAGTTAATTTCAGTTTCTACAATTGTCTTAATCAGTGAATATTAAAAATGCCTTCACCAAATCCAAAAGACGTGGGTTCGATTCCTACAGCATTGGCGAATGTTTCATCATAAGTGCAAAAATTAGCACTATAAAAAAATTTAAATGGCTTCACCATTATATTTTTAAATTACGGATTTAAAAACTACAATCAAAAATTTTGATGTCTCTTTTATTTTCATCATTTGTTTAAATAAGACGATGGAATTTCCATAACAATGGCATTATAACATTTAATTTTGTAATTGCGCGAATTCCTTGTTTTGATTGTAACTGATGTACTGAAGTATGTCGAAATAAATAATTATATTTATTTCGACATACGTCAAACATTTTGATATCTCTTTCAGTAATTACTTTACTCATTAAGAGATCGTTTGTGAACATGTTTGATATCTAGTCAATTAAGTAAAATAGTTGTGCAAATCTCTTTGTATTTATATTTTATAACTGTTCTCACTACGCTAACAATAACTCAAAAACACGTCTTCGAATATGTATTCCCAAGTTCCTCCAAAATTTCTTTGGGAAATTGACTGGGAAACACTTTGCTCCTCCATATGTTTAGGGAATTAATACACTACAGGTTGTATTGTTGGGCACATTGAAAATTATTCGTATTATATTAGAAAATACTTCGTGCCGACCATTTGTATTGATAAACTTTTATGGAAAGACATTAAAAAGTAAAAACTTTTTTACAATACTCGAAAGTCACAGGTCTCTTTTACTTTACATCGTATGCGCATAGATAAGACATATATAATGAAATACTGTATGCGAATTTTTCTAGGCAAAATATGTTAAAAATGTTGAGAAACTATTACTTTATCTGAGCCGTAAATATGTTGTCGATATTTTGTGATTTATCATTAAAAATAAATCATATGAAAAATGTTAAAAGACTCAACAAGTAAACGAACAGATAAGGAAAAGTTCTACCATATTTATTTAACGGCCTTTAACTTGACCCATTTCCGCGGGAAAATCTTTATATAAAAGATAGTTTGCGCACATATGGTAAAAGTAAGTCTCATTAGATAATATGTAAATTATTAGAAATAGAATATTTAGAAGCAATAAAATATTAGATATAAAATAGTCCACTATTTCTATTTGTTATTCATGTGACTGTTTCATACCTGTGTGTTATCCATCCTCGTTTTCTTTAATTCAATAGACTATAAATATTTTTCACACTAAAATATATATATTTTTAACAGACTATCAATGGGTTATCAATTCGGATGTTTATATGTTTTTCAACCTACTTTAAAAGAGGAGGAGGTTGTCAATTTGACTGTATTTTTTTTATGTTTGTTACCTCATAATTGGGTGAACCGATTTTGATGATTCTTTTTTTATTTGAAAGCTTGTGCTTCCCATTTATTTATTCACTTTAAAATTTCTTAGAGCACCCGCATGTATTTCACAGATTATGAAAAAGCAGTTTAGAACAGTAAAGAAGCCATCCGTGTGTTTGTATTAACAGATAACATTTTGTACGTTCATTTAGACATACTTTTCACTACATAGTATAACACAAAGTCATCCCGCCGTCTGTCTGTCCATATGTATGCTTAGATTTTTAAAAATACGCAACGGATCTTGATGCGGTTTTTTTATTATATAGAGTGATTCGAGAGGAAGGTTTATATGTATTATACATTTCACCCGTGCGAAAACGGAGCGGATCCCTGGTACTACACAAAAGTTTGAATATTTATCCATCGATTGACATATTTTTGCATATTTATGTGGATTTAAATAAGAATATTTAATTTATTTAATAATAATATTCGAATTGGAAAAAAACCAGGTCCTACCTAATAAAAGACTTAAGTAATTTAGTTTCGATATAAAAACGAGTGCTCAGAAAATAACACAGCGTAGAGAACTAATAATGTATTTTTACGATAAAACTATTTAACCGTATAATTTAACTTAAGTAATTAAGGGAAAAGAAATAAAACGTATAAGGTAATACTGGATTATCCCATTAGGGTGAAACCAAGTTTGTTATACAAGGCTTTAATATTCAAACATAAGAAATATGAACCCTTAACGAGTAGTTCTAAACTTTTTAAGAGATAATAAAATTCAAAAAAGAAAGATTCAATCAGTTATACCCACGTTATGATCATGCAAATATACTTCCCTTTCTCTTCGATTGAAATTGTTCAAATGTTAATAAACAAAGAGCTTAATTTAAATACAAGAAAAGACATACAAAAGAAAAGACATACAACGAAACTACAACGAGGACAATGGTTAAAACTTAATTCATGAGATATGTATGTATTAGTATGTATTACATACACCTGATAGTATTTATTATATTTGTACTATAATAAACATGTGCATGTACATTTATTTATAACAGCGTTTTCATTTTATTTATTTTTTTTGGCATCTTTCTGTGCACCCACCGAATCTTCTCTGTACCACCCTAAGGTTGACTGGGAGATAATACCTGTGGCATTTAGACCGCCTCTGTACAGTTTGTGCATACAGTATAAATAAATAAATAATCATGATGATGGTATAAAATTACGATGATTAAACTAATGAAATATTAAAAGCAATCAATGTAAACGGTTAAGACCAATACAAAAAGCATACACTAGGAAGCTTTAGATCAGACGGAATGGCGCAGAGAAAATCAAGGTTGTATTATTCTCTGTTAGACTGCTAATTAAACATTGAGGTGGAGCAACGTTAAGTAGCCATTAGCTGCGATATAACCACTCGTGTGGCTGCAATACATGTACTTGTGCGTTACTTCCATACTTATTTCAATTAATACGCTAGCGTTTCATCTCGACTTTAAGTTATGCTATGGAATAATCAACATCTTCGATATCATTCTTTAAAAAAAAGTAAAGTAACAGCCTATATATGTCCCACTGCTGGGCATAGGCCTCCTCTATACAGAGGGTATCAGGGCATAGTCCACTGCGGTTTGGCGGACTTCACATATCTTCGAAATATATTTTTTTTTGTTATTATTTCGAAAATATGCAGGCTTCCTCACGATGTTTTCCTTCACCGCGGAACACGTGATAAGTTAGCACTTAAATTTAAAAACTTCATTGGTGCCGGCACCGAGGATCGAACTCAGGTTGCTCAAGTATATTGAATTAAAGGAGAGCGCCCGGACAATGAGCTATCACGGCTATCACTCTTTATATTTTTATTATCTTACTTTTCTTCCAACTCCTATTTTCCTTTAAAGGATCGCTTAACATTACAAAATAGGTCAAAGTAATGTACTACGGAATTGTATTTCTTAAAAGAGTCGTAGAAAATTTCGGGATAGTATATGTTTATCTTCTAAGGATAGTCCACAGTAACCATTTTTATCTTTGACATATAACAAACAATTATTGGTATTTATCAAGCTATTATTAACAAAACAGTATTATTCATTATCCATGATTAACGTTATTCATGTAGATCAAAATTGCCCTGTATAGCGTATCATTAAAATGAATATCTTTAATGATATCAAGAGCCGTACGTCCATCCCGGTTGCCAACTCTTGGCGGGCTTTCGTTTGCTGTAATTATTGTATGTAAATACTGTATATAAAGATATCCTGCAGTGTAGGCTTATCAAAATATTATTAATCACTTCACACTGCCCCACTAACACTGCACTTTAACTTCTACATTTCACCTGCGCGAAGCTGGGGCAGGTCACTATTATGCTATATTGTAGAATGTAATAAGATACTGGAATTTAATTTCCACCCTATGTTTATTACGAAGCTTAATAAACTTCTAAACTACAGTATTCTTAACACGAATATAACGGTGGAGTGTGAATTTTTTTTATTAACATACAAGATTACGAAGGTCATGATTGGCCCACAAATATTTCTCTTTTCTTTGTTTATTATAGACATGTATATTTCTGCTCGATATTTTTACACCCATAATAATTTACACTGACATGACTGCTTTGAGTATTATAAAACTTACTTATTTTTCCCTCCAAAAAAACCGCCTTATTGAAATATTCTTTTACGAAAAGAAAAAAAAAACGTATAAAATTTAAGAGTAACTCAGGCATAATATTGGTTCCGGCTACACAATCTGGTATATTCGCCAACAATCAAAACTTTCCAACGTTTTGCAGGGAGTTCTCAAGCGTTTCGTTCCTTGTTGTTTCGATTTGTTTTCTGTTACTTTCTAAAGCGTATTGTCATTGCATAATGGATTAGGAGAAATTTTTTCGATTACCTCAATTTTACCAGTGTGTCATGCCTGTATTATTAATACGAGGTAGGAAAGTTTATCATTATAAAAGTTCAATTATCTTGTTAAATGAGATTGTATCAATTAATTGAAATAAGCTTCTAAACGTATCACTCATTCTAACCTTTTTATTTCAACCGTTTCATATTAACGCTTCTTAGTAATTTATGCGATTTAGCTGTGTAGTATTTCGATATTACTATTCAGATTATCGATCTGTTCTTCATACAATAGGTCTCATTGTGAACAATTCAACTGTCGGAAATCCCGTTACCTTTGAAGTAGTTGTTAGAGGCAACTAAGCAAGTGAAGTTTGAAGATCACTTCACTTGAAAGTAGTTGTTGTAAGTTGGTGAGAAGTAAGAAACCCTTTTGAATATTCACCTCAAGATGAAAACTTGAATGAAGGCTAGGATTTAACCGCTGATCCACAAATAAAAATGGCTTTAAATGATAAGCTTTACAAGATATATAGGATAATTTATTTTTTATGTAGTATTGTAAAAATGATGAGTTAAAGTTGAATTGCAGATGGCCAACCTTTAAAACCGTTCATATATTTATGTGGTTTATTGCATTATTTCTATTTTTTTTTTCATTTTCAATGACATGGCTGAGCAAGCGGTGACCTGAAGATTAGTGCAGACTGACACACAGAGAAAATTCTCAAAGGTATCTTGCTTCTTCTCAAAGGTATCAAAGGGCTTGTATCATTGACTGTGGTTCATTCAACATAAGATACGCAAAAGCTACTTATATACTTTTACTTCACGCCATTTTTCTGTGAGGCTGTGATGGAAAAATCACAATCCTAACAAATCTTCTCTTCTTCCGCACCGTCGAGCACCAAATATAATCTTATAATATAATCTTATCCGTTATTAGATATTATTATCAAATATTTTGGACTTGAAACGTTATAATCTACATAGGCATCATTAGTGGCAGTACATCACTGTTCATCGATAAGTAAGACATATGTATGGCATTCCCGCCGGACAACACTACACCCACAGCTAGTGTAACAATAAACACATTAGTTCGCCCTCACCTCCGAGCACGGCGAGACAAGGTACACCCGCGTTCCAGGGCGGTTCTCACCGCCCCTAGCCATCGATTAGCTAAAAACACAGTCGACGGCCATCGGGGTCTCGGTCCGCACCGCAACTTCGATGGCCCTTAGATGACATGTAATAGTTAAACGCACTCATGAGCACATGCGCGGTCCTACCCACAGCGGAGGGCCCAAACCCGTGGGTTCTGGCTAGCCCACCAGTTCTGCGTCAGATGAAGCTTTAATAGTCTCGGGACTGAAAGCAAAAACATCAGTTAATACAAGATACAAGATGTATGGCATCAGACACATTTGAAATATTTTACAGTCAAAACTTTTAAAGTAAGAAAGTAGTAAGAAAGTAGTGAGGTTGTGAGAAAGTGGCAAATGAGCTGGCGGTTCACCTGATGTTAAATGATAACCACCACCCATGGACATTTGCAACACCTGTAGGGTTGCAAGTGCGTTGCAACCTTCCAAAAAAGTCAGCCCCGGCTACCTCACTCACCAGATGAAACGCAGAAGTGTAACACTACCACTTTACGCCGGTCTTCTGCGAGGTCGAATTACCCGGACAGACCTGCCCATTCGTGCAACAGTGAACATTGTTGCGTGGCCCTACCACGCTGAAACTTACTGCTTGAGTTAACACAACAACAAAGTAAATTTTTCTAGTAAAATACCAGATTCTATTAATTTAGTAATACTTCTTTGAAGTACCGAAAATTCTTTCTAAGATTTTAAATTCACCTCACTTCTCTAGATTGAAAGTAGTTAGTCATTATTTCTAGTTTAAACATAGCAACTGAATATTTGGTAAAAATAAATTGAAGTTACTAACAGTATAATGAACCTAATCTATCCACTTTACTTTTGCTTTATTTTTTTTATGTTTCGGTCGTTTTGAACCATCCGCAGTCTTGGGGGAACTAAAGTTATTAAAGGTTAAAGCCAGTTTTATTAAATAAAGGTTTCGCACGGTTATAAGAAATAATTAAACTGAGACTTAAGTAGAAACAGTAAGTAAGAAAATAAAAAAATGAAGATTAGCTACTATTAATAAAATTTAGCCCACATAACGTAATATGATAATCATGACATAACATTATAAAAACAACGTAAAATTACTGAACTTTACATTGTAATAACAATTTTTTTTAAGTGAGAAAGTGGTACGACATTCATCTACTATTTATGTCTAGAAAATTCCTTATAATATATGGTCTATTCGCGATTACCTCACTTTGTGGTTAAAATGTGAGCGTTTAATGTAAAGGATACATAAAAAATGACATTTCATGCGTAGTAAATTGAAAAGAAACAATAATTAATTGACTTTATTATCTTCTTTAACAGCATGAATCTGCGTTTTAAAAAACTACAATCCGAAAGTGCGCTCAAAGTTTTTAACCACAGAATTGACGTTATCGTAACTTGGTTTTTATTCGATATCGGATAGTCGAATGAATGTAGCTTTTTTGTGAAACGCTATCGACTATTTCGACACAAAAAAGAAGCGAAATGCAAAAGTATTGTAAGGGAACAGAAAGGACAAGAGCTAGGTTTTTTTTTATGTGAAAAGTTTCCAAACGAGCAGACGGTTCACCTGATGGTAAGTGAATATCAGGTTACAGATGCGTTGACAACCTTTTGTAAATTGAGCTCCGGCTACCTCACTCACCAGACGAAACGCGAAAGTATTTGTCATACTTCCACTTTACGCTGTGAGGTTGTGGTACTTACCCGGACGGGCCTGCTGCGTGGCCCAACCACCGTTAAACCACCGTTAAGTAATTTTTAGGGCAATATGACAATATGGTACTATGGAATTGGTCCAAATACCACGTCGTGAAATGTAATGGGAATGCTTTCATCTTCATGCAAGACAATGCTCATGCACACACTGCAGATCCGGTGATAAACGTTTTCCACGAACCCAACATCGAAGTCTTCGACTGGCCTCTTCATCTTTTTTTTTATGCGAAAAGTTGCCAAGCGAGCAGGCGGTTCACCTTTTTTTTTATTTAGTGAATACCGCCGCCCATGGACATCTGCTACATCCGAGGTTTACAGATGCGTTGACAACCTTTTGAAGATTGGGCTAAGGCTACCTCATTCACCAGACGAAATGCGAGTTTATTATACTTCCACTTTATGTCTCACTTCTGTGAGGTCGTGGTACTTACTCGGACGAGCCTGCCCATTCGTGTCTCTTCGTCTTGGCATCTGAACTTCTCTAAAATTTGAACACTCGGACATGGAGCACGATTCCACAGGCCACAATAGATAATTTGATATCAACCCTACTTGGGAACCAACACCCAGATCCGGAACAATCATCTGTGGGTCACAAAGATTCTTGTCGCGAGTGGAAATCGAAACCACGGCGCTAAAGTCAATAGTTTAGCAACTGCGCCACAGTGTCATCTGTAGAACATTGAACATTTAAAACAATTAGATATCCGACTGTAAAATAAATTGAATCAATCAATCAAAATTAAGGTACTTCAGACTCGAGTTACATTGAACAGTTGACACTGTTGATGTTTTTGCATAAGATGCGTTTGCCTGTATGATTGATAAAAAAACATAATTTGATATTCTAGTTTTGGGTGAATAAATTTAAATTATCAAAAGTTAAATAAATACATTTAAGAAAGGCTAACACGTGAGCAAGTTTTATAAGCAAACTTGTTTACCCATTAAGTGTAGTAGCTAACTAACTTTGATTAATCGCAAAGTTAACCAGCGGACCCTGTTGTAAACCACTACAGTACTAAACTTAGAAACAACTGTAATGAATCTAATTCACGGTATACGTATTTGTATTGTTTACTTTGGACTGTCTTAAAATGAATTATTTTGGGTCCTTGTTACACATCATTTGCTTTTGTTGAACATTACATGGATGAAAGTGTATTGTAGTATATACTCTTACCTTTTTAATCCCTGTTGGAATCCTCCAAGTTCCTCGAAGATAGATAAGTTATGTGACGCGCTATCGAACAAGCTTAATTTCCTAAAATATTCCGATTTTTTTTTATTTCATATTTTACCTTTTTTTTAATTGATACCACTAGGAAGTAACTTGTATATTATGCTAAATTTCATCAAGTACTATTATAATATAACTAATGTTTATAAATAACCTTCAATCATTTGGGAATGTTTGCGTTATAAGAAGGTGAAATAATGATTCATTACAAATAACATTTGTCAAATATTATTTTTTAATACAGAAGTTTGCAAGCGACTAGTTGGTACACCTTATATTAAGTGATTACCGTCGCCACTGGATATCTACAACACCAAAGGTGGCAGATGCGTTAGCAGCTTTCTAAGTCCTCGGTTACCACACTCACCAGACAAAAAGCAAATATTAAACACTTCTACTTCACGCCGTTCTTCTGCGAGGCCTTCCCCGGATGAGTCTGCCCATTCTTGCAGAAACTGCTGCGAATTCCTACCAATAAAAATGGTAAAAAGCGACACTAGCTTTCACCCGCGGCTTTTAGTCCTTATCTCTTTCGAAATCACGCACACATTGAACACCATTTTCATTCACGTGTTTACAATTTATCTCACTGTAAATGTAATGACAGTGTATCGCGAAGACATTTGATCACCACTCTCAACTGCAATTATTTTATTCTATTTCAATTTTTAAATGGTATTCGTCAAAATAATTTAGTTATTTAACATACAAGAAATAATAAATTATGCTTAAAATTGATTAAATAAATTTGCAAATGTACTAATTATGCTGGTGTCGAAGTTACACCGAAATGAACACTATCTACTAAACAACAATATAAATTCGGTTTAAATTATTGGAGACCCACAAAAACTATGCTTGTCAGTGGAATCATTATGGGAAAAACGGTATGATACAAAAAGATTTTCCTGCTCTAAAAGTAAGGTTCCTGCTTATAAAATACAAATAATACCACGCATTTCATTTACCGCTAACCAAACTGCGAATGTTTTTCAGCCATACTCCACATAAACCTCGCTGATTATTGCGTCCTTATGTAACTGGGATTGTATGTCAAATAGGTAAGTAGTTTTCGAGGCAACTCTGCGCAACGAAGCCGCAAAAACCCGCATAAAGTATGGTCCGTTCGTGCTCAGCGTAAATTTGGAGATATTTGTTATTTATTGTCCAAGTAGGTTTATTAAAAATTTAAAAAAAACAGACAAGAATATTGGGATTGAGAGAAGTTACCGGAAACTAGAAAAAAAATTTAAAATCTTTTATCTCCATTGTACTACTTTATATATTTTACAAAATATTTTTATTATTTTTTACAATAAATCAAATGATTTGCAGTGATTATAAATATATAGATAGACTCAGGGATTATTTTTATTAATTTGTCAAAGTGACACCAATTCACGTACATTGGTTCAAAGCTAACAGAGTTGTTTTTAAGGAACAAAAGATTTTATAACTGCGTACGTTTCTAATATGTAGAATATAGTCAACAGTTTTAGGAAGCCAAGCACTTTAACGGTGGTAGGGCCACGCAACAATGTTCGCTGTTGCATGAATGGGCAGTTCCGTCCGGGTTAGTACCACGACCTCACAGAAGACCGACGTAAAGTAGAAGTGTTGCACTTCTGCGTTTAGTTTGGTGAGTGAGGTAGCCGGGGCCCACATTATTAAGAGGTGGCAACGCATCTGCAACCCTACAAGTGTTGCAAATGTCCATGGGCAGGCGGTTATCACTTAACATCAGGTGAACCGCCAGATCGTTTGCCACTTTCTCACATAAAAAAAACAAAATTGGTCAGTATGTTAGGTAGAACTCAATGTGTCATTTTTGCTCCATAACCACACTGAGTACATTGAAAGATTACCGTACGTCAGTTTTCACAGATAAAACAACAGTAAGTCTGGAGTTTTATGGAGGCTAGTCTCCACTAGCTCTTCAATAAAACTCGTTTTGTTTATCCTTCTTTCCGTCTGAATACTGCTACAAACTTTTGCCGTATGCAGTACTATCGTCTTTCTTAGAGCACCAAACAACAATAGCTTTTTGTGTAATGTATTGTATAAATAGACAAAAAGTTGTTTTCATGATTGTAATTCTGTTGTGGAAACTCTATGATACTCCTATAGTTTTACATGATAAGGGAAGACAATATATTGACAAATCTAAAACACTTACATTGTGATCCCAATATAATTTCACAAATTTTCGACTGCTTTGAAATAAGCGTAATATATATTCAATTATATCAATAGGTATTCAATAATATCAATAGAAAGAGCCTACTCTTCCATTGGTTTTCTTTGTATTACGGATAGCTAACATTGTTCCCCATACGTATTAATATTAATATAACCATATATAACCATTATTCTACAATTTTTATTCTTACATATCAACTCATCTATATATTATTTACTTATATATGTTAAAATCAAAACACCACACATCCGTAAATCACGATAGAGAAAAAAGTACCTACGAGAACAAATAAATAATAATCTACCTAGCCAAAAAAAGTTTAAGCAAAATCAATAAAATACTTTGTAATTATTAGGTTTTTTTTGAGTAATTTTATAATTTACTTTTGTTTTTTATCGATATGTTCACTGCGTTTTTATTTTCGGTCAGTTTGCATATCTTTTCATGATCGATAACCAACTATTTGTATTATGCATTAAGTCGTTTAGTTTCAAAAAAGCAAAAAAATATTTCGTCGAACGCTACCGCCCTCGCCACCGGAATTTCAAGTGATTGGTAAGTGTGAAATAATACTGGATTTTACGAGGGCACGGTTAGGAATATCAATGAGGTCGTGGAGCAGTTACCTTTTTTGAGGTATACCAGTGGTCTCATTTTGCAGTGTACTCGCTAGACCCCGTTGGCTTTTCTTCGTCGCAGGTGGCGAATCACACTTAATACTTTTTTTGAGAAATTTTGTCAAGCGAGCAGGCGGTTCACCTGATCTTAACTGATTACCACCGCATATAGAAATCTGCAACGGCTGAAGGGTAGTAGATGCGTTGAACAACCTTCTAAACGTATGCCCCGGTTTACCTCATTCACTAGACGAAACACGAAAGTAGCTATTATACCTCTATTTCACGCCGGTCTTCTGTCTGGCCGTAATACTACCCCGGATGAGCGTATTCGTAAACTAACAGATAATAATAACCAGCGACTTTTTAAAACCACAATATGAATACAGTAAAAAGGAATAATTAAAAGTTGAATATTTTAAAACTTATTTCGAAATCGCGAGTGTTTAATTTCTAAGAAACGTTCCTCAGTATCAAATAACAGCTAAAAGTATTTTTAACAATCATAACAGATTTCGAGCCATATATATAACATAACTTCCGCATAATCCGCGCCTTAGTACAGGGATATGAAATCCTCTAAATAAAACCTTCAAGCCAAGGAGTTTTCACCATTTCGAATACTTTGTTGAAATGGTCGAAGAAAGCTCGCCTGGGACGTCCCTTGTCTAATCTCCCATTCGCTTTCGTACGTTAGATTTATTTTATCTCTTTAATACTCTCTTTTCCAATTTTAAAGAAATTGAATGAAGAGAAATGCCGAATAAAAATAGACTCACTAACAAATAATTATCTAATTGTTTAGTCTAGAAAAATACATACTTACTCGTAAGAATACATAAAAGTGTAACCAACACCAACTAATATATCCAAGAGAAAACAATTGGTAAAAGCTTATAAAAAATGCATGACTATTACTTTATGATATAAAAAGTATGACTACTGAGGTCATTTAGAATCTGGCGAAATCGGCGATTCATCGAGTCTATGGGGTTATTGATATCACCCTGCGGTAATCGCTCCTTATGAACTTTCAAGAGATCTTCTAGTGGTTGGGTGAAGGATACACTGTCCAGGTCTTTGAAAACCTTCCTTTGGAGCACATCTAATGCGTGCTCAATCGAATAAAGGTCCAGCTAGCTATTCAACAGACCAGGGAAGGACTTGAAATTTTGCCTGCAAGAGCCATTTTCTTGTCCTCCAGGCTATATGACAACGAGCATTGTCGTGCTTCAGAACTCAGAGCTCTCTAATTGATTGCTTTCAATTAGCAGCATTCCTACCACTTTTCATTTCATAACTTGTTAAAAGTCATCGCTGCATAACATGTTGTCAATATTTTTTTATGATTGAAAACAATAAACTTTGTAATTTTAAAAAAATACCATTCGAATTCTAGTAAACACAATACACTACAATTTAGTAAATTATTCCAACAAGTATCTATATAGTAGTATTGTAATATGGCTACAATATCGTATTGCTTGGACTTGTTTGAGGTTTAATAATAAGTTTATTGGTTATAAAATAGATACCCTATTTTATCTTAGGAAAGCTGGTTCTGCGATTGCATCATGAAACCTCCTGGGACACCCCATCAATTCAAATCAAATTCAAAAGTCCTTCACAAATTGAGCATTATTTGAAAGTTTCATGAGGGTCCAACATCAGTTTACAAGTTAAATCCTTTCCACAAAATCAGTCGCCAGATGATACTACACACTATAATCGGTGCGAGTTTGACGAAATCTGCCTCTTCGAGGTTATTCATAAGTAATATAAATCTTTGACCCAGCGACCAAAGAAAACAATAAAGACCCTTTGCTATTACGAACATCGTGGGCGGTCCGTGCGAAGCATCTGAGTTTCATAGTAACAAAGCTATAATAATGCTAAAGTATGTTATAACGTTTCATTTTAGTTTCGTTCACTATTTTCCTTGTAAAGTAACATAGTTTCTACTTGTTACTATGTCTGAGATGTTGTTATTGGAGGAAATCGAATATCTGTAAAATACATACAAACAAAAACTTATTCCATCCTACATGGTTGAATATAGAAAGCGTAGCGAAAAGCATTGTAATCCATTTAAATGGAAAATCTACGCTGATGCGATTTTTATTGCAACGATTCGACTCATACAATTTTATTTCGAGTAAAATTTATTTATTCTACGCAAAATTGTTATATGGGCATAGTTCAAACATTTTCGTTAGCGATAACGTGTATCGTGTTAGGTTTGAAATGTGTTCGTTCTTCTATTTTTTTTATAACATGTTACATATTATATGCACTCCATAATTTTTCTACCTTGTCAGATAAATCTATATCATGCGTCTTCTATGGTATCGTGTCTTTGTCATTTCATGAATGACATTTGAGTTTTTAGCTTATAGATCATGTAAAGAAAAATTATTCTAATTATATAATTAATATAATAAAAAAATGGGTGCGTGTACTTATGTACGTGCGTGTGAAGTTATACTTCTTTGGCATAATTAAAAATGGTTTTTAATTGCATGCAAGTAATTAATTACAATAAAATAATAAAAAAATTGGAAAAGAAAATAAATAATTAAATTATGAAAGCGCCATCTATATTTTGTTTATTTATTCTTCTTCATGCATACACTGTACAAAAATACACTGTCATGCATAAACTAAATAAACATACATAAATATATATATATATATATATATATATATATTGAGATCATTCTTTATTTAGAACTGTAAAGGGCGAATGTGATTGAGAATATGCTGCCATCTATAAAAAATAAGCGGTTTAGCGGGCAGCTTCAAAGGTGTTACTTTTGTGTTACAGTGATGAGTTACTGTTAAGTGCCTTATAATTCGATATTAGACCTAGATTGAGTATTTTAGTTGCACTTAAATCAAACTTTAGTAAGACCACGAAGCAGTATTTGCTGTTGAACGAAAGGGCAGGCTGGCCTGGGGAAGTACCACGACCTCACAGACGACCAGCGCGAATTGGAAGTGTTTTGCTTTCGCGTTTCGTCTGATATATGAGGTAGATAGGTCTAGATTCGCGAAAATACTTCTTACTGAATTCAAATTAGCATTACTAAATTAAACTGTATTTACGGATTGATCGCGTTCATTTTTTGGTTTTAATTCCCGACGTTTTGAACCCTTTACACCGTTCATGGTCACGAGACAGACTGAGGCGTTGGACGTCTGGATGTCATTGTTGATCCGGGCTACCGCAAGTTTTTATTTGTTAATTTTTGTGTCGATCTACGCAGAACATGGTAACTTTATCTTGTCTTGTCTTCGTCGGTAATTAGTATTTGAAAAGCAATCTATCTCGAATGAAAAATTGTTAAGAATCTTAAAATATTTAATAATTTTTACATTTAACACTATAAATGAGTAAATACTGTATATGTTGTGTACATACAAAGACAGTTTTTGCAATTTACTTTTATTAACTAATTTATATGTTTTCCGCATCGTCTTTGTTAAAAATTTCTTATTAAATTTTTTTTTTCATGTACTTATGAATGATTGCATTTTCGTGCTATTTTTGAAGTTATACTTCTTTTGGAGAGCTTAGAAAAAATACTCAGAGTCAAATTTTTACGCTATTCGCGCACACCGACATGGAGAAGTTAGTTGCAAAGCGACCAACATCACAGTATTACCATGGCACCAATAACACTTTTTGACATATAAAATGCCAAGTCATTGAATTAAACCATTATAAACTGCATTTAATTGTACCATGGGATGAAATTTTTAGTTATTTTTCTAAAGAAGTGTAACTTCCTACCTGCGCATATGAGTACAAACATTTTTTTCCATTGCAATTAATCAATGATTGCGGTCTGGGGACAAAAGAATCAAAAAAGCGCATCAACTAGGTATCCCCAATTTTTTATCCAAATACCAATCAAGATTATGATTCTCTTATCAAGTTCTACAATCAAAATATATCACATTATCGCTTAATGGCAGCGCATTCATTGTGTAACGCATACAATTCCGGAACTATTTGAAGATATTTAATTATTGTTTTATCATAAAATGTATTAAAGATACGATCTTTAACCGCGTTTCAGCTACAAAATACAACTGTTCGATCCGTTCTAAAATAGTTGCTATTTAATTGTTAAGTTAAGAGTTATTTAATTTGTCTACATACGATTTTACAATACATGTCAATTTAACAGGAATATAAAATAGTGTAAGTAACACCGTAACTCTATTTTATATTCCTGTGTAATTAAATCTTTTATAACTGAACAACTAACGTATATATCGTATTTTGCTGATGAATACCTTACAATAATTACTAATCATTTTCTTCAAGTCTAGTGGTTCAATTACTTCTTTTCGATATGCTTCTATAATTATCATATAATGTGTAAATAGATCAATTGTTGAAAACATTTTCGCCATTGTCAGTATTCGAATCTGGGCCTTTTAACATCTTAAAGTGACTACCACTAAAAATAAAAATTTCAATACTTCTATATTACTTAAGATGAATGAAAATTTTATCAGTTAGTGAACTATTAACTTTATATAAGTACTATTACTGTCACTATGTTAATATTGATTGTCACATGACATTTATATGTTTTTGTGAGTTATTGTATAGTATATGTTTAGTTTTATGTATGTCTATTGTATCTTATTATTTGGTATATATTAGTAAGGTGCATTCGGCTAATTCCGTAACGGTCGCGGCTAGGTGAACGTTGCCAGAGCAAAATTATTGCCAAATTTCATAATAAAAGTTGTGATTATCAGAATATCCCGATTTACGGAATTTGCCGAATGTACTTATATTATTATTATACAAAATTATAACATATTCGTTTAATTTATTCAGATCTTAGTATGTAAGTTGCACCACCTGCCGTTGTCCAAAATATTATACTTTCAGCCACAAGTTTGTCTGTAAGAGATCGCTATTTAGCGATAAGACCGCATTATTGTTTCTACCTCATAAGTTATTTTGTAACATTTCTTTTATATTTTTATGCTGTCTAATAAACCATCCTTACTAATATTATAAAGGTGAAAGTTTGTATGTATGGATGGATGTTTGTTTCACTTTCACGCAAAAACTACTGTACATCAGAATAAAACATAGGATATAATTTATATAAATATTTTATGTATATCTGTCATTCTGTCCGAATGTTACGCCTTCAGCCTATTCTACGCAGACGTAGTCGCGGGCAGCAGCTAGTATACAATAATAACTGTATCTCGTAATTCCAGTCAGATAATAGCTACCGATCGAGCCGAGATCCGGCCCTCTCGGGCACCCTCGAATCGGAATGCTAAACGCGTGCTGAGTGACAGCCCAAGCCGAGGCCCCCTCTCGGGGACCCTTGAGCCTGAGCCGGAGCGCCCGCCAAAGCACCCTAAGAGCTTGGCGGCCTCCCAAACCGGTGATAATAATAGCGTGACGGCCCGAGCCGAGGCTCCCCCGGGAGCCCTCGAGCTTAGTCACAATAACGCGTAATAATATTACGCAGAGGTTCAGGCTAGGCGCCTCGTGCGCCAGGCCACCTCAAGTCCGTCGGATCTGTAAAGGCCCCTAAGGCCAACAGTGGCTCATCCAGCCCAAAAAAAAAAAAAAAATCTCGCAATTATCTCTCAATCCAAGGGTTCTCTCATAGTCGGCAGTTTTATGTATTTTATAAATGTAATACTATTTTCCCCAGTAAGAATATACTTTAGAAGTTAATGGTGAACAATTATAAGAAACCCCCGCATTTTACAACAATTTTTTGAGCTTTATATCGCAAATTATGTGCAAATATTACTAATTAATAACTTTGTTTATACATATATTACATTACATGTAAATTTCTATGAATATATATCATTTAATATAATTATAAGTCAACATAATTTATTAGTGAATACTGATGTAATTTGCGGAATGGGTCTTTCTACTGTATTTACGATAGCACCATCTATGCGATTATTGATGAACTATTATTATACTACAACCCGGGTATGCCGAGAAAAGCGTACATATTAGTCAAAAGCTGTCTTTAGATGGCTCTAAAAATAACTGAATTTAACTTACATTTCTTACTTCCTGAAATCCTGAAAAGTTTTAGTTTTAATTCTTGGATTAAGCACAAAGCTCTACATAAAATGTTCAACTTATGTGACGATAATTATGGAATTTTAATGTCTGCAGCGAACTCTATGAATCAACTACCTATGTTTTCTACATTTTTTATTAATGCTCATATCTTATAGTTTAGCATAATACAAGTAATACAACTTTTTTCTTCATTACGAGGGGCGCAAGCAGAATTATTTGCAAGTTAGTTCATAGATAGTTAGTAGTTACTTGACAAGTTAGTTCTATTTGAAAAATTAAAAGAGGAACTTAATGAGAAAAATTAAAGAGGAACTTAATAAGAAACAATTACACAAGACGACAAAATTAAATATCGTATTTTAGCATTAAAATTTGTAGAAAAAGAAATGTTTCATCTTAAGTACAGAGATTAGATGTACAGAAATATAAATCTCTATTTTTAGTTTAATATGATTATATTCTTTAATGATAGTCTGTATACGAACGAGAGAGATGAAACGTGATAGAGATGAACAATAGGAGTTTCTAAACGAAGTATATCTGGACATCACTCTGGATTGACTCGTTCAGTTCCATAAAAACGTCGTTGATCATCATTTACGGTCACGCTTTTCGTTTTTAATATGCTCGTCCTAGGCACACGATTAGATGAACTTGATTGAAGCCACTATACAACTAGTACTAGGAGAAATGATGACTGGATTTGGATACGTTGCAGTACTTCTGAACTGAGTATTTATGGATGTAGTTTCTAGGGTGGTGGCAGCCAGAACTTTATTTGCCACGTGTATTGGTTCCTCTGAGTCCTCATCAGAACTTTCGTGGTCATTTCACTGTCATTGTCGGAAAAAATTGGGTAATTTTCCCATTATTCTAGTTTAATAAAATTCTCTTAAAAACAGAAAAAAATATGTCACAAATGTGCAATGTTGCATTATAGCAAAAAATCAGTGCAAAAATAAATAAAATATTTGAATCTGCAAGAAAAATTATTTTTGATTATTGAAATCATCAACTTACCTTTTACTCACACCAATTTTAATATACAAATATCACAATTTAAATAATAAATCACTTTTCGTAAACAGACTCTAAGAGAGCAAAACCGTTTTTCACACGTTCATCGCTTTAATCTTAACGGATTAAAAATGTGACCAGCTAGTTAGCCGATTTGTTACTAAATTGTTAGAATACTTTGTTTTGATACAATTTTATGTCTTCTGGGATTGTGTGTTGCAGAAGTACAACATGGCTTCATAAAGGGTCAAGAACTCAAAATTCAATAGATGATCGTTTAGTTTATCGACTATTCTAAAAAGTCGAGCAAAAAGCCAATCGGGTTGTTGGCTTTCACAAAAAGGTTATCTGAAAAAGTGCAAAAAGAAATCTTAATTCACATACAGAGTTAAAGTTTAATGTTGATAAATAAATAAATATTTCGGGACACATTTTTCACAACGTTTTGTACTATGGGTACAAGATAACTGATATACATACTTAAATATACTTTTCTCAATGATCAAGGCAAAAAAATCATTTACTCAAATGTATCACGACACAAACGAAGATAGTCATCATCAATTAATTTCCCTTGATATACATATGTTTATAGCTTGTCCAAGGACGTGGTTTTGATTGTTTACGAAACACGTTGATATCACACTATTTATCAAAAAAATCAAAACGATTCATATCCCAAAAAAAAAAAAACAAAGAAAGTATCACTATAGAAAATGCTTATGACACCTGCACTCGGAGGTTTTAAATAAAGCTTATAACAACTACTAACATATATTACAAAATATTATGGAAGAACTGCTCAATTCTTCTTATAATTTACCGACTCTCTGAGAACGCATATTTTTATCAAAAGGTCCTATAAAGTAAATTTATGTGTTGCAACCTCATTTTATTGATATAATCTTAATTGAATCATTTGTATCCTCTTTATCGCCGCGATTTACAAAGAAAGGAAACAACACCTTCCAATATATAATCTGATAATAACAACCTATAAATTAAACCTATTAAAGTAAAACGCATCAATATTTTTCGATTCTATTTGGAATCGATTTGGACAAGATGAAGTTGTGCATTTTATTATCTATATTAGCAGTAGTTGTCGCTATAAATGAGCTGCCCCTTGCTAAAGAATGCGATGAGAATGCGTGCAAGCTGCCGAACTGCAGATGCTCTTTAACAAGTATACCTGGAGGGCTGGAACCAAGGAACACACCACAGGTATGTAAATTAACTATTTCTTATATAATCAGTGGTCCGCATAGAGTGGTGAAAAAAAGTTTTTTTTATCCAAGAAAAATTTAAACTTAACTAAAAAAACGAACTGAGCTGAAATAGTTAGAAAAAGGTTTTTGATATAACTACTTCTGAAATTATCAATGATAAGTGTGAATTTCCTATTTTGCTTTCAGTTTGTGAGCGTAACATTCGATGATGGTGTAAACATTATCAATATAGAGACGTACAGGGAAATCCTGTACGGGCGCAGAAACTCCAACGGATGTCCGGCCGGCGCAACATTCTACGTTAGCCATGAACATACTAGCTACCCCCTGGTCAATGAGCTATACAATCGCGGTTTCGAAATCGCCTTGCACTCGATGACCCATCAGACGCCACAAACCTACTGGGCGCAGGCGAGCTATGACGACATGATGAAGGAGTTCGGAGACCAGAGAACACAAATGTCACATTTCGGTCTCATCCCTATTAACCAACTTAGAGGTAAACCGTTAGCACTCTCCAAAATCAATTTCGTAAGTCAGATAACATAAACGAAAGCGATATAAGTGATAAATTTTAAAAAGAATAGAAACAGCCATGCTATCTTTTGCTTTTTTAAATAATGTCTTGATAATAGAACCTATTACATGCTAATGCGTACGATTATCTCATTTCAGGTGTCCGATTGCCTTTCCTACAAATGACTGGCAATTCAAGTTTCCAAGTTATGTCCGATGTTGGACTAGTGTATGATTCTTCTTGGCCCTCTGTCAGATACGTAAACCCTGGACTCTGGCCGTACACCCTTGACTACGCTTCTACACAGGACTGCAATGTGCCGCCATGTCCAACAGCGTCGATCCCTGGAACTTGGATATTACCGATGACTAGTTGGTTAGACCTAAACGGAGTTGCATGTGCCATGGTGGACATGTGTTTTCACATGTATGAAGGATAAACTTTTAAGAGTCTATGTTAAATCTATTCCAACCCTATAGTCTTATTACTGATATCCGGAAGGCCTAATTGAGTCGAAATGATTGGTTTTTAATATTGTTTTTAAGCATTATAAGTGCAGCACGCTCCAGCTGTTGTATGAATGAGAAGCTTGTCTGGGGAAATATCACGGCATACAGAAAATCGACGAGAAGTGGAAGTTTTATATTTATAATGCTTCTGCGTCTCTAGTGGTAGTAAATTAAATTACCGCCACGAATGAACTAGCGAATGTAATCACTTGTGAACCGCCAGTTCGTTTACCAACTTTTCACTGAAACCGAAAAAAGAATGCTTTAGCGTTGAAATTTCTCTTTTATTATTAATCTACTAACATTTATTTGTTGATTCTAGACCCCCGCTCACTGACGAAGATGGTTGGTACAGATTTATTTTGACCAATTTCGAAAGGCACTATTTTGGTAACCGTTCACCGTTTGGCTTCTACGTTCATGAATGGTATCTTGCCACAAACCCAGCTGTAAAACGGGCTCTCGTTAGATTTATGGATCTCGTCAATAACCTAAACGATGCGTACATGGTAATTATTTTCTTAATTATATATTAAAATACAGTTTTTAATTTTTTTCTCCTAATACATCTCTTTTTTAATTCTTTTAAACCTAACCTGAACCACTCATATAATTATGACATGTTTTATGTGCATCTACAATGGTTCTTGATGCAAAAAAATATGTTAATCCTCTGTGCAAAAACTATGATTAAATTACTTATAAAACTGACAAAAGTTTTGATGGCGGATGCTAATTTAAAACAGTTGTCGACATTTCTAGAGTGCACTGAGCAAACTAATAAAGTAACGTTTCATAAAAACGAAGATCATGCTGAGCTTACTTACCAATAGTTATATTATTAAACATTACACAATATAAAGTACAAAAATCGATTCCAGGTAAATGCTAACGAAATAATTGAGTGGACGCAAAATCCTATTCCTGTTTCGGAGTACTCGCAGAGAGCGTGCAGACGTGTAACTACTACACCTTGCCGTCCAACAACTTGTGGCCCCCTTCGAGCTGATCACAATGGGGTATAATTACGATTGTTACGATTTTATAACATTAATTTTTCAATACATCAGATCATTCCATAATTTTTCATACTGAGATGCATAAGTTTTTCCTAATTGAATTTTTTTACGAAGTGAATAACCTAATATCATTGTTCTAGCTCAACTACTGGATGCAAGTGTGCAATACTTGCCCCGCAGTTTACCCTTGGCTTGGGAATCCGCTGGGACTTGAACGTGACTGATTGTCTGAGCAGTTTGTTTTTCTTTAATAAATTAATGCTTTAAAATTATTGATCCATTATTACCTCAATTTTCACAAGATATCAATGCATCCCTACCTTATTTTGGTATCAGGTGGAAGTCTTCAAAAGATACCCATGCCATTTGAATAAGACGGTTATGTAGGGTTATCCACTAAAACCCCTTCGATGGCCACCTTCAATTGGGGCTCTAGGGTCACCGATACGGTCCATGAGGACGCCATGCGATAGGACAATCCTTCCCTCCCAAAGTCTCAACTATTACGGTAAACGTGCAAAAATACAATACAATGCTACTGTTTTTACTATTTCCTCTATCTATCAACCTGCGTCGCAGATTATGTTACATCCGTTGGTTGTGTAAAACCAGTATATTTCATTCATTTTCAATAAGATCTGTACCTGCGTCGCAGATACATTTTAATGTGTATTGCCTTAATGACATTAATGTGTCTCAAAGTGGCCTAGCGAGATCGTTTTCTTTTGGGTATGCATACCTGCCCTCACGGGGGAAAAAACTAGTAATGTTAGACTCTAACTAACTGAAACCTCCAAGCAGACGCAGGCCCTGGTGCTGTACCTATTGGTAGGACAACCTTTCGCCCACTTTGACGACCCTGCCACTGCTAGCCTAAGATACGACACGCTAGAAGATTCTTATGCGTTATATTCTCAGACTCTTATGCGTGACCAACGACCCAGGGGAGCCAAAGCTAATAAGCAATAAGCCTCTCAACCCCCAGCGGCGGCCCTGGTCCGGGGCTCCGTCGCTCACCACACACCAAAAGTGTAAAGAAACCCCTCCTGCGCGGCACCACCACAGCTGCATCGACGGTGCAGCCCCACTGAGTTGCAGATGATAGGGAGGGTGACCAAACGTAAAACCAGCGCTCCTCTTTCTCTGCGACTCCAACTCGGTTGCAGAGATAGGGGGAGAGTGGCTGGCCCTGTTCCATCTTCAACCTGACCCCGCACACTCCTCACTAGCATTCAAAGTGCGACTTAGCCCCTCTACCACGGCAAGCCGTACTCAGTCGGAGGGCGTCGCATCTAAAACCGGTGCAGTGGTCTTTTCCTATGTAGATGAATTACAGTTCATCTCAAGTTCATGTATAGAGGAGCAACACCATCTTTCACAACATTAAAAAATTTAAATTATTCTTAAATCAAATACGACGAAATAGTTATATATTATACATAATAGTTTTATATTATAATACTTTTACTAACAGTTATATAATATACCTGAATATTCAGTGGACGAACCGTGATAGCTATCAGAGCAACCAGAGTTCAAATCTCGGTGCCAACACCAATGATACCGTTCACTTTAAGAGCTGAATTATCACTTGGTCGGTGGTAAAGGAAAACATCGTGAGAAATCTTGCATATTTATATAAAAAAAGTCTAAGATAAATGTGAAGTCTGCCAATCCGCAGTGGACTATGCCTCTTACACTCTCTGTACTGAAGCGGCATGTATAAGCTTTTACATTACATTATTTCTATTCAGTGGGGTTGTTTAATCTTAATATTTTAATAGACTAAGGTAAACATTAACAGTATTTTCAATTGATCTATTATTACTGTTTGACAGGATAGCAGTCTATTATAGTTGCAATGTAATTACACCAATTGGCGTAATTTGAGTGCCTCAATTTCGTTGCGCTAGTGACATATCTACCTCTTATTTGTATATAATATTATTAGTGATAACTACACCTATTTATCAACTGTCAACAAAACATGGAGATTATAATAGTTTGTGATCATACAAGCAATCAATCAATCAAAAATATCAACATACGAAAAAGTACGAGGGAAGTTTGTAATTATTGTTTTTTATATATTTATTAAAAAATAGTCTTGTTCACATTAAAATTCTCATTTCCTAAATGTGTGACTCTCAAAACCGATGACTATTCGTTGTAGCATTTTTATTTTAAATAATCATGTATATTTATATTATTTAAATTAATAAAATTAACCATATAAATTAATTAAATAATCTCTCTTTTTTTTAATATACCCTGTCATGAACCCACTAAAACCCCCTCGGTGGCCACCTTCTGTACGTTTGGATTCCGGGATTAGGATCTCCGGGATCTCCTACGGAACGCACCGGTGTCTATCAGTACTGGGCGTGAGCACGCCTCGGAGAAGGATAAAACTTCCTCAATTCTCTCACCGTCTTGCAGCTAGTAGCCAGAATTTATACACCAGGAGCGCGCTCTGAAATACGGCCGTGGACGGAAAAACTGCCGTATTATAAGTCTCTCCGGAGGACCGGGGATGACCGCAAGGCTAGGGACCGGTCCACATGGACCGGGCAACAGAGACATCGCGAGGTGTGCATCCTCCGTAACTACTTTCTGGCGAGACCACTTCGTGCTGCTGCCAATCCGTGACCCTTTTTGGTCGCTTTTTACGACAGGCACGGGATACCTTACCTCTATTCTATGAACCCAAGACTACAGGTCTTAACAACCCTATCAAAGTCAAAGCCCACGCCAATTTTGCTGCCGTTGTCTTTTAATTATACAACATTTAAAAAGTAACTAATAAATGACCACTAGTGCCATCCGGATGACATGTGTGAGAAGGGTTACAAGATCGTCTGTGGCACGGTGGATATTGACTTATAAACTAGAAGGACAATATTTTGAGTTGTAGTAACTATTAATGGTTTGAGTTTGGTTTACTTACTTTTACTTAAAACATTAACTTACAAAACTTCGCCATAACCATAGAATACTAAGTACATAGGCATCTATGTGTAATCTAAAAATTTTCGAGATATTCATGCTCGTACCTTTCATTATAATGATAAATGTTATTTAATGACTTTTAAAAAAAATACATTGTTTCAAAAAAAGCAGGAACATTTTGATACCGAAATTGCTTTGACTTATTAATGAAGACACTGTTACATAGACATACATTAGACTTTTTATTACATACATTACATTACAATTTAATATTAATGTTTAAGCAACAGTGGAATTTTTCTATTGGCAAGGAAATTTAATCTTTATTGCATTTCTTTTAATTTGGAGCATACTAAGAGAACTTAATGGCTTTAGGCATTCTCTGCCAGTCAACCTATTGTGTTGTGGGATCTTTAGGCAGGTGCAATAATAAAACTAACTAATTTTTGTCTAGTTATGAGCCCCAATGTTATGGTAATGATATTTCAAACAGATGTAGTTGGGTTGGATAGTAAAGTCAAAAGGTATCTGTAGCATTGTTTCTATCTAACACAAGAATATACCAACACCAGAAGATTTTATTTATATCTAGACACGTTCTCCGTGCTATCTCTTTGTTACAGAGATTTAGATACCCTCACCATCAAAAGCTACACTTTATCTGTCTACCAAGGACACTATCAGTAATGCTATGTGTAAGCCATTTGTATCTACACCAAAGACGACGTTTATTGCCAACGCCTCAACGTTCTTTAAATAATGGGCTCATCTCTTATGTATTAAAAGATAGCAGTATTCCTCCGCTGACGAAGTGTTTAGTTTGTAACATGTTTTATATATAAAAATTTAGTTTCCGTATGTTTGTGTCAACAAAACTCAGAAACTCGCCGATGCATGGATTGACTTGATAATTGTTCACAATAGGGCTATTGAATAGGAAAGTATATACTTTTTATTTCGAAATACCAATGGAAACCAAAAATAAAATGGCTAAAGATTCCTAGTTGCGAGTATTGGCTTGCAGATAATTAATTTTTGAAAGAGTCATATCACGTTATAATTCTAGTTACTTATTAATGGTCGTTGCTATAACATACCGACCAATTTCCTACTTCCTTATAAGATAATTGAGCTTCTCAAGAGGCGCTAAACATACAAATGATCGTATTTAATAAGTGTTATTGAATATCAATAAGTATTCCTTTCAAAAAATAGTTAAATTATTAATTATTTTAAAATAGTTAAATTATTAATATTATTAATAATTATTTTGCGATATGTTTATAAATTGCCGAAATACTGGTTTTATTTAAATGTGTCATATTTGCAAAAACGAAAGAAATTACTAATATTAACGCTATCTAGTGCAGATTTATTTTCTTAATTTCGAACCCATTTCATAAGAAAAGACTTTAAAGCTTTATCAACATTGTAAAATATATTTAAATTTAGCGTTGTATGTATCAGATGTATTTTACTCCAAACTTTATCTGAAATAAAATGAACTGGAAAAACTGCTATCCATGTTTGTTTAAATTTTATCTTTTCGGTAATTATAAAATCTAAAATACTTATCTTATAATGAAAAAGAGCGATCAGATATGCATGTGCATTAAGAAGGCTACTCACTTATCGACCATTTCTCAGAGATCCGATAATATTATTTCAATGAAATGATTCATATCAAAATCTTAGATCACTATAGATTTTATGATAAAAATAAAACAGTTGATAATCAAAAACAATATATAACGATGACAATGACACGAAAAGAATATTTGACATCGTAGAATTAAAAAATGAAATTGATAAAGGTTCTGCTCGCTTTTGTTTTCATCGCATTGGCTGTAGCAGCCGAAGAGCTTCCTTTAGCTAAAGCATGTGATGAAGAACTTTGCAAATTGCCAAATTGTCGTTGCTCCTCTAGCAATATTCCAGGCGGACTTCAAGCGAGAGACACTCCACAGGTATGGACTAGAAATAAATCTTAAAAAACAAAAGTTAAACCAGTATGTATGCTATGTATCGTATTATTGTTTGCCGTGGAAATGATAAACATGGGTGTAAGCTTCAGCAATAATGTTTGTTCGACAGTTTGTCCTTCTCACGTTTGACGATGGCGTTAATGTGATCAACATAGATACATACCGAGAAATCCTCTTTGGACGTAGGAACAAGAACAACTGTCCAGCTGGTGTTACATTCTTCGTTAACCATGAGTACACTGACTACCAACGTGTTAACGAGCTTTACAACCAAGGCTTCGAGATAGCACTTCATTCCATCAGCCACCAAACTCCCCAAAGTTACTGGGCTGAAGCGACTTACGATGACATGATGAAGGAATTCGGTGATCAGAAACGTCAAATGTCTCATTTCGCTAACATTCCCGAAGATGCCATTCAAGGTAATTGAATATTGAACATTTTAATATCGGAATTATGCAATGAAAACAATGCACATTAACTTAAAACGCGTATATTCCACAGGCATTCGTATTCCATTCCTTCAAATGACTGGAAATGCAAGTTTCCAAGTAATGGCTGAAACTGGATTGAAGTACGACTCAAGCTGGCCAACAACTCGCTTCGTGAGCCCTGGCCTCTGGCCATACACCCTAGACTACGCTTCTACACAAGACTGCGTTATTCCTCCTTGCCCAACTGCATCCATTCCTGGTATTTGGGTGCTACCTATGATTGCTTGGACAGATTTAAATGGCTTCCCGTGCTCTATGACTGATGCTTGTGTTTTTGTGTAAGTATTGATGCATTAATTTTATTATTCTAAAAACGCCCGTAAATAGTCGCCAGCCGATTTTCTATATATTCCTTTAAGACTATGCGCATGAAAACTTCACGGACAAATTCCGTCCTTTATTCTCCACCGTACAAGACTCTAGGCGGGCATAACTGTCTATCCTTTTGATATTTTTACACGCTTAAAACCAATTAGTAGGTTAATTAAACAATCAAACATAGTCTGTACTTAGTCCGAATTAAAAATTCGGTGAATTCAAAGCATAGTGGGATTTTACTGAGACTACATTTTCAATCTACGACAACAGTAGACTCGGGTAGAAAACGGGTCGTGTATAAAAAGTTACAGCAAATTCTTTATGATAAAATTGACTCGTAGATATTCTAACCATTTTCTTTATTCATCTGATTTAAGTGATAGCCGGTTACAGATGCGTTGCCACCTTTTAATAAAGTGTCACCCAGTTAACTCACTCACCAGACGAAACGCAGAAATATAACACTTCCGCTACATGCAGGTCTTCTGTGAGGTCGTGGTGCTTCCCTAGACAGACCTGCACATTCGTGCAACAGCGAACTGCTGCGTGGCCATACCACAATTAATAAGAGAATATTTTCATGAAACAACTAAGTTATGGACTAACTTAATTACTTAGTTGATTCATCCTTGACTCAGTCCGGACGCTCATTTCTAATTCAGTACACTCCAGTTACCTGCGTTTAAATCCTGGTGCCAGCAAGAGTGATATTATAAGATAAAATTTTAAGTGCTGACTTGTCACGTGCTCCTCGGTGAAGAATCGTATATATTTTCGAAATAAGTACAAACCATATAAGATATTTGAAGTCTACCGATCCGTAGAGGGGTCGCGTGGTGAACTACGCCCTAATACCCTATAGAGACCACTTAACTACAAAATAAATAGAGAGAACTTGTACTGAAAATTTTTGAGGATCAAATTTACCCTTTCAGACCTCCGTTCACTGATGAAGAAGCGTGGTTTAAGTTCATCCTCACTAACTTTGAGAGGCATTACCTCGGCAATCGGGCACCATTTGGTTTCTACGTACATGAATGGTATATTAGAGTCTATCCCGCAGTCCAGAGGGCTCTCGTCAGGTTCTTGGATCTGGTCAACAATCTTAATGACGCTTTCATGGTACGTACATATCTTATTTTTATTTATTTATTCTTAATGCACAAAAATATGTGGAAAGGTGGACTTAATGCCATCAGCATTATCTACCAGTTAACCCTGGGGTAGTCCAAAAAAGTTTAATTTGATTCATTGATTATAAAATTAAAAACGAGGGATCATTGAATAATCAGTTTATAAAAGACTTTCAACCATGCTTAACTTCGCAAATATATTTGCGCTGGTTAATTTCATTTAAAGTTATGTGAGGATGTTATTTCATGAATATGTAGAGGCTCTGGAGTCCAATACTTATGATATTGATATGGGACCACATGGAAGCTAATCCAAATCCATTTCAAAAAGGTAATTTTAATATCGATTCATAAATAGTGGAGTTCTGAGGTAACAAACAAAAAAACAAGCCCGTATTTTTTAACGAAAAACAAAACGAGTTTCCTAAGTATCTCCGGATTCCAAGATCCAATACCAATGAAATTAATATGTAACCACATGGGAAGCACCAGCTTTTAAATAAAAAAAGAATCATCAAAATCAGTTCAAAAGTTCTGAGCAAAAAAAGCAAACATAAAAAGTTTTGAAGTCTGTTAAAAATACAATCGGTGAAGCAATTAGCTGTTTAACTCAGTCGTTAAAGCATCTGGGTGCGAATCTGGAAAGGTGGTATCGATTCCCGTAGCGGTGAAGAACTTTTCATCCGTTTTTTCTAAAAATTTTAATGTTTCGTCTTCAGTAGAGAATAGCACTATAAAAATGTATATTACATTTTCATAGTGCTATTCTCTATGAAATACAATCAAACTGAGAATCAATTTCCCTTTTCGAAGTCGGTTGAAGTATTAAAATTTGTAGAAAAAGTAAAGTACGAAAAGATTGCCGCCGCCCTGGGAATCGAACCCACGTCTTTTATCTACATTGTTTTTTAAGCATTTGAAGCAATGCTTGGCGCATCCATTGTTATATCCTTTCCAGCATACAAACAATATCGAAAGTCGTTATCGTGCACTATTAAACAAAGATTAGCAATATAAAACAATTAAAATTTTGGTTGAAGAAATCAATGAGAATTATTTTATTTTATAATTTTATTCAGGTGACCGGAAGTGATGTTATTGAGTGGGTGCAAGATCCTATTCCTGTCAATGAATACGTCCGGAAGGGATGTAAAAGGCATGTTCCGGCCGGTTGTCCTGCCGCCAGCTGTGGACCTTTGAGCGCTACACATAACTTGGTAAGCGGTTTTCTTCCAAATTTCGTCACGAGAAGCATTTAATTGAGAAGACTGTTCTATATTTGCTATTCATTAATAGTTAACTCACTTTAAAGTAGTGTCCGAGCGCACGATTCTACTTCAATATACCCGAGCAAACCGTGATCAAATCCCGGACCAAAGAAATTGTTAATTTTAAGTGTTGACTTATCACGTGCTCTACGGTGAAGGAAAACATTTTGAACCCGCATATTTTATTAAAAAATAATACTTCGAAGACAGTGTGACTTTCGCCAATACGCAATGGGTTCACGAGGTGGACTACGCCCTAAACATTCTATACATAAGACACATATATAGACATATAGCCTATATGCCTACTGTTAAGCCTGTTACTTTAATTAAAACTTAACTTTGATCATAGTTTTTTCTATTTTCGTTTTAAAAAAACCCTGAAAAAATAGGAAGTAAGTTTTAGAAAACGGTTTTAACTGTTCATAATATAAGGCCCATATATAAGTAACTGTATAATTTCACGCTATCTTTATTGGCACCCAAAAGATTAAAATTTTCGTTGACAATAAATGTCCTCTCATTTCATAAGCGATATCATCAGCGATATGACATTATTAAATTTTGTTAATAAGTGTTCTTCGATAATAAAACAATCTTAGTCTTGTGTTTCCAGTTATCTTAACTTATAAAAAGTTAAAATTGACAATTTTGTTACAGATGAGCTACTGGATGCAGATTTGCAACACCTGCCCTAGAGTATATCCATGGCTTGGAAATCCTCTGGGAGAATAAATTTTATACATCGACTATGTAATAAACTATTTCAATAAACTGAACCTCTTATTATTTATATGAAATCGTAAAATTTATTTTATGTTAGATAAATAAATAAATAAATAAAAAATAAATATTTTAGGACACATTTAAATTTTCTAGTCCCTAACTAAGCAACGCTTGTACTATGGGTACTAGAAAACTGATGATAAACATACTTAAACATACCTTTCTTTTGTAAATAAATGCATATTATAGATATATAAACACCCAGACACTAGAAAAACACTATGTTCATCACACAATATTTTTCCAGTACAGTCTCAGCGCGGCTTTCGTGCGAGGTAAACGCATATTACATTGTATTGTGGGTCCTTGTTTACGTAGTTGCGCTTAGCAGCGGCCGCTAGCGAATACCGTCAGTTTTTATTGACGGGCGCAGGTCGGCCGCGCCGAGAAACAATGAACGAGAATAACAACGCCGAGTCGACAAATATTATTGAAAATTGCGAAGTAAGAATCAATGATTTATCAAGAGAAGAAGACGTCTGCTTTTTAGGAGAATATATGGAAGATATGAAGAGTCAATCAGAACAATCGCAAAGAGAGGGAGTCGAACAAGAAGACACTAGACCTACCAAAAGAAACCGAGAAGACGATGCCGGAGGAGAATGGACGTTGATTCAGAGAAAATAAAAAAAGAATAAAATTAATAAAATAGAAGTTTACATTTCGTCTAATGAAAAAAATTGCCTAAACAATTTACTCTGGCGAAAACTGTTTTTAAAAGAAGAAATTTTAGACATCGAAGGGTTGAGATACATAAGTCCATATAAAGTACGAGTAGACACGATGAATGAGATTAGTGCAGAAAAACTAGAACAATGTTGCGACTTTAAAAAAGAGGATGGAGAATTCAGCGGGCTATGGAGGTCAATTTATCATATGGAGTGATCAAGAATGTTGACATGGAGTTGACGGAAGAAGAATTAAAAGGAAGTATTAAATGTCCGGAACCAGGCGAACTGGTAGCAGTCAATAGGCTC